>CAHIKZ030000478.1:645000-1055000 GCA_903632075.3 Acanthosepion pharaonis
AAATAATACATAATATATATATATATATATATGTGAAAAATGTATATAAATATAAATAAATATATATATATATATATATATATATATATATATATATATATGAGCAGAGATTGAGGCAGAAACACAGCAGTTATTGGAAAATCTATTAGTTTCCAAATTTTCTTTTACAGTAAAATATCATGTAAAAAATAATATCAATTCAATTCATGAGACATAAAAAGAATTCCCAGAAATGTATAGAAAGTCATTTATTATAATCCCAGGAATTTCTATCAAATGGCTACTGTGATAAAAATGTCGGTCTCAAATACCTTTTTAATTCAAATTAATTGAAATTGATCTACTTAATATAATCAAAGTTCCAGATGATTTTTATAATGTAAAATGATTTCTAACAATGAATGTAAATTTCTTCCACTTTTTATTTCCTTTACTTAATGTTATTAGTCGATTATTATTTTCTTAAAGAGGCTTTGCCAAAGTGGCCACCATAAGAAGTTGTGTTCTACTTCAAAATATATCAGAGTAAACCCAATCAACAGGGAATAAAATATAGGTTTAAAAATTGGATTCAAATCAATTTTGACTCAAAAATAAAAAAAATCTGAATCTTTGGTGGGAATTTTGATTGAATAATTTCAAATTTAAACACAGAAGAAATTTCAATTTTGAAAATATTCCAAGATAGAAAAAAATAAAAAGGTTTTGATAATTATTTCTAGTACCTGCTTCAAATGATAGAATTGATTGGTTTAGTTGCTATATTGACAGATTATTAGTCATTAGCGTAGTAGTATGTAAAGGTCATAGTAGGTGGAGTCACCCTACCTTGATGTTATAGAAATTCCCAAAACTGTGTCAGTTGTGCTCTAATATCTGATGAATACGAGTTAAGTTGTTCATAGCGAGGTAATGTGAATTAATGAAGTTCAAAGAGGGCATGATAGTGTATGTCAAATAGATGGGATACTTCATTTTTGAAATTGACATTTGACACTTCTTGATCTATAGTGTCACATGTATACCAGGAATACCTGATGGAAGGCATTACTGCCCATTCTGGACAGTGTAAGGGCTCTTTATTATTTCATGTTGAAGGTAGATTTTGGATGTTGCACAAACTCCATGAGGCCACAAGCCCAATTTGTCAACAAGGAACTGTGGAGGCTGAAAAGGGTTCTGTAATGGTGTGAGGTGTGTTTATGTGGCCTATGTTAGGTTTTCTAGTTCACCTAAGTGTGTTATTGATTGGTGACCATTACATAGCATCATTTGCACCCATTCATGGACTTCATGTACCCTAACAACAATGAGTTATAAGAGTGTATTATCATAGGACTCATGTTTTCCAAAACCAGTTTGAGGTGTATTCTAAAAATCTTTAAAACTGGTGTGGTCACCAGATTCATCTAAACATGAGCCCAATCAAGCATTCATGATCCATGATGGAGAGATCTGTTCTTATACAAGATCCTGCACCTACAGCTATCAAGATGACATGGTTCAACATCACCCCAAAAGACATTCAACTACTTGTCAAATAGATGCCAAGCTGAGTTATTACACTTTAGCCAGGTTAGAAGGGGTGCTGCACAATACCAGGCACTTATTCCATGATTTTTGGTATATCAGATTATAAACATTTTTTTAAAAATCTTAAACATTGTTTTACAAAGAGTTAGTAAGAGACTGGCTCTGAGACCAGTCATCAGAACAGAAAGTTCAAATTTCTACTTAATCTGTTGAGTTCACTTCTACCCAAATGTCTTTTCTTCCCCTAGCTATGTGTTAAATGGTAGGGTAAACTGGGCTCTGGAGTTTTGGGTGTTAGCCAGTCTAAGAGAAGGTCAAACTTTGAACATAAAACTGTAGAGGAGGAATTGGAAAATCACTCCACTATCTTTCCAAGGAAGTCATAGCAATTCACAGATAATAAAGAAATGGAATCTGTGGAGAGCCATGATCGATTATGCCTGAAGGGATATGTTATGAGATATTAACTGATGGAAGTAACATAAATATACATACCTGTTGTGTAGAAAACCTTATCAGGTAAATAGAAGAGTCAGTACATTATGAATAGGTTTACAGTTGACATCCAGAGTAAAAAATCTTCATAATCGAAAAAATACTCATACAGGCTTTTAGCAGGCAGAATGAGTAAGAAGCTGAGTGGAAAACAAATGAAAACACATGTAGGACACCATTTTCTTAATATTTCATATTTCCACAAAAAAAAAGTGCATTAAAGGTATTAAACTCATAAAATTAAAAAATACTAAATAACCTTAAGTAAATTTTTTTGCCTCTAGAAAGATTTTTATTTTGGACTAATAATAGTTTTATCAATAGAGACAAACACACACACACACACACACACACACGGACAAGCAAGTGTGTATGTGTATCTGCGTATCTCATCTGATGTATGGATATGCATCTATGTTTGTGTTAGCACGATGACATCACGACGATGATTCCCCCCACTCCCATAATAACACCAATACACGCAATCTACATAAACCCAAATTTTTAAAAAATTAATCAGTTTGTCTGACGATCGCAAAAGTGTGAAACCCAGGGTCACAAACTCACGTCAATCCAACCAAATATGTTAGCTCTATCTCTGATATTGAGCGCTTTCTAATAAGTACACGATATAATATATAAATAATTATATATATATATATTTATTTATATTATATACACACACTTTTCAGACACACACACACACACACACACACATATATATATATATATATATATATATATATATATATATATAGCAGAGGGGAGAAATACAACAAATACCAGTTACAATTTTACATAAAGGAATGGTTACGAATAATAGATATATTGATAAAATAATTATTAGTCTGAAGAGATTCCTTCTAGGCGATAAAACATGTTACTTAGATTCGATTACCCACTCTTATTTGGATATATAGATTTGTATATCATATCTTAAAAAAAGAAACATAATCAAATATTGAAATTTTCTCCATGAATTATTCAAACTAATACTTTCATCATTACTGTTTTGGAAGCTATGGAAGGCTCTGGTAATGAAAGTTTGGGAGACTTTTTTTTGTTCATGTGCTACAAAAATTAGCTTATGTTATTGTAATATACCAACAACTCTAAATAGAAGATGATAAAGCTTTATTTGACCAATGATATTTATTGTATGGTGAAAAAAATTATTTTACTATAATAGATGGTTGCAAGTGAAAAGAAGGGGAGATGGGATGTACTTATTTTATTACCACAATTACTAAGGAGATATTGCCATAATTTTTTTTTCTTTATTTTCTATTGGATTGCTTCCATCTTGAATAAATTAGAAACTGAGGATACATCAGTCAAAATAGTGGTAAAAACAACAAAAACAATGATACTCGTTCAAATAATTCATAGAATGGTCCATCTTTCTTTCTCATTTCAAATATTGAGGAAGGCCAAAGAATTAGTGAGTTAGAACAGTGAAAATAAAAAATAAATCATAAGATAATGAAAATAATCCATAATCGAAATAAAAATAAAATTCAACTAAAATTTTGAATTATTGTTCATTTGTAACAAAAATTTGAAACATGATTTAAAAAACACCTCTTCTCTTCCCATTTGGTGGTTAAAATTAAAAATTTAATTATGGGGTTCAAACCCCATAGAACTGTCCACCAGCAAATATATATATATATATATATATATATATATATATATATATATATATATCTCAGGTGGGCTAGGATCATTATCCAGTGTATGACATCCCCCGGGGGTGGGGGATGCCAAGGATGTGTATATAGTCCATATACGCGTAGGCTCCCACTTTAAACTTGACCTTGTGCCATATTCCGTACGAGTAGAATATGTGATTGATTGACAGATATAGAAAGACGAAACGAGAGAGAGAGAGATTTTATCTGAATTTTTTGAAAATGTTTAATTGGAATTCTAAACAAAAACAGGGCAACATTTACAAAAAAAGAGAACATAGAGAAGTAGACAAAAAAAAACTATGACGAGAAAAAACGGTAATTAAGGATCTACGAATCAAGGAATAATTATTTCGGCTATGATCAATTTTTAAAATTGAATTAAAATTAGTTACCTCTTCATATTTTTATCAATCTTCTTTTTTTAATTTTTAAATAAAATGATTAAAATAATTTATTTTTACCCGATCGAAAAGTACATTATTTTTTATTATTATTATTTTTAAATTACGACTTTTATACTGTGTAGTATTTTTTTTAAAGTTTGAAGTTCATTTTTTATTTTTTAAAGGAAACATGTAGCTAAAAAATTAAAATTAAGAACGAAAGTTTTAAAAAAATTCAAACTCTAACAAAAAAAAATAAAATAATTTTACAAAAAGCTTTTTTTAGTTTGCTTTAAATTTTTCAAATGTGAATAGTAAAATTTGAGACAAAAAATAACATCATTCAAAATATTTTAAATTAATCGATGAAAAAATTAAAAAATAACTTACAGACTTGACAGGGTTTTTTTTTTTTTTTGTTTTCGTTTTTAAAAAGTAAAATTGAAAAATAAAAGGAGCTCTTGTTTTACTTAAAAAAAATCAAACACTCGAAATTGTCTTCCTTCCCAACGGCCTTTTATTTGTTGTTTCTTTCTAATTTCTTTTGACAAGATGTGATGATGAAATGAATGAATGGAAGACAGAATTATTCATGAAAAAAAACGTCATGGGCGACGCCGCCAACACCTTTAGCATAGAAACAGCAACAAAGAAAGTCTTTTTTTCTTTTACTTACGCAGAACAAAGGCACACCAAGTATGTATGAGTCATTTAGGGAAGATCGAACTCACTACATTACAACATTAATGATCAAACATTTAAATAGATTAAACAAAAGGTGTGGCGAACTCAAAAGATACTATTTGAAATAGTTGGGGTACCGTAGCAACCCCGATGGACTTTCTAAAAAAAAGAACCCGGAAAAACACTTTTTTAATATTTAAAAAAAATGCTTTCTTTGAATTTAAATTTCGGTTCTATTTGAAAGAACAATAAATTACTAATTAAAAGAAAAATTAATTTCCCCGTATAAATAAATTCTGAGACGTTTTTAAAAAGCATTTTAGTACTTTGGACAATTTCCACAAATATGAATAAGAGACTCGAGGACACAGAGATGTGGTTCTACAGAAGGATGCTGAGAATATCATGGACCAAGTGTGTGAGCAACGATAAGATCTTAGAGAGGATGCAAACAAGGAGGTTTTTTTAACATCAGGAAGAAGCAGCTGAAGTTTCTGGGACGCATAATGAGGAAGGAGGGTCTGGAGAATCTGATACTCACGGGTTGAATAGAGGGTAAGAGAGACAAGGGAATACAACGCATGACATACCTAGCGGCCTTAAGCAAGTCGGTGACAGAATGTGGTCTGGGGGAGGTGGCAGAGGGAAGGAAATTGTTGAGAGCTGCAAGGGATAGAGGGAGGTGGAGAGCCAAGAAGAAGTAATTTTTTCTTCCCTCATTGATTCACTATTGTATACAAAAAAATGTAAACCACAAATTTAAGATTCTCTTTAAAATCCAATATCTGTCATAGGGATATATTTCCAAGTTTTTAGTAAATAAAGATTAATTAAATGGATTTTAAAAGTTGTCGGAGTTAACTCCTCCTCCTCACTCTGTTAACCCTTTCACCAGGGGTCTCTCTTCCTTGGCTATAAATAGCCGTTGACCCTTCACCTCTACCTCTTTTCCCTTCAGGCCTGTGCACTGACACCTTGAGGTAAACTCTCTTATTCCTAGAGGATTTTCAGCTATCAACCTTCAAATGTAGGCGCTTAACAAAGGGATAGCCGGGAAACACGCTAAGCATAATACACACACGCATAAATTATTACAGAATATTCACACAAAACGCACATACAGAATATTCACACATGCACGCACATACAGAATATTCACACACACTTCGTTTTTGTACTGTTTCCATGTATTGTAACTTGTTATTAATATATATTTGTATATACATATATTATCGGTCTTGTTTTGTTTGCTTTTTTAATTTTCTACTTGATTATTTCTCTTGTTGTTGTCTTTGTTACATTTGATATTGTAAAAATTGTAGAGGGTCAGTTTTTTATTTCTATTTATAACCAATATAAAATTGGCTGACCCACAATAAATTGGTGACCCTAAAACAAAAAATGTGCAAAGCAATATTTTAAAACAGCATTTTATAGGAGAAATACTTTAGTTGTCGTTTTTAAACGAAAGCAATGGAAAATTCTACCAGTTTAACAAGTTGAAGCGGCAGTTTCCATCAGTCTACCGATTTGATTTTTCAACTCCTGCTAAAAAACACACAAGACGATATATATGTACAAAAACAAACAATTTTTTATACACACCTTCACAAAAAAGAGCCAGATAGGGAAAACATTGAAAAACACAAACCGTACACTAGAACAACAATTACTACTATCATTAAAGGCGAACCTGAACTCTTCCCCACTGGTCTATGTTTGCTTGACCCTTTCTTTCTCTCGGCGACGTTTGACCTAATTTATGCCCAGCACACATGCTTAAGGCAAACCGAAGAAAAAAACAACGGCATTTTCCGACCAACCAACATTATCCTCTTCTGGACTGAAACAGATAAAGTGTAAACCCAAACCACTAAAGGCAACCCACTGCCCTTTATTCTCAAACAACTGGTGATTCCGACATGGAAGCGACATACAAGTTTCATTGGAATGATTCTACAACTTTCTCTGGACGACTCACTGCTCCATTATATTGCGACATCACTGAGGATTTGCATACCACGTAATTCGTTGCTATTAATCTTGCAAATTCCGCTTTCTTCCAACACATGCTACTGGTCATAGCATTTTCGCATCTTCTTCCATTCTGAAACTCAAAAAGTCAGACGATTCATTTTTTCCTACACCACGTAAAACAACTTCACGCCACCGCTTGCTTCCCATGCTTCAAACTACTTTTTTCGGACGACTCACTGCTTCGAAAAAACATTTTAAAACGATTACACTCTGACGACAACACAAGCACATTTCGTGAATCACGCATCTCAACCACACTTCCGACACATTTTCTTTTCAGCTCACAAAAACAAAATTCAGACTTTCACGAACCTTTTTCTTTATATATTAAAAGTTTCCATTTCCTTACAACTTTTAATCTGGTAGGGGGCATTGTCGGAGTTAACTCCTCCTCCTCACTCTGTTAACCCTTTCACCAGGGGTCTCTCTTCCCTGGCTATAAATAGCTACCTCTCTTTTTCCTTCAGGCCTGTGCACTGACACCTTGAGGTAAACTCTCTTATTCCTAGATTTTTTTTCAGCTATCAACCTCGAAATGTAGTCGCTAAAAGGGATAGCGTGGAAACACGCTAACATAATACACACACACACATCGCACATACAGAATATTCACACATGCACATTTTTACCATACAGAATATTCACACACACTTTATTTCCTTTGTACTGTTTCCATGTATTGTAACTTGTTATTAATATATATTTGTATATACATATATTATCGGTCTTGTTTTGTTTGCTTTCTTTACCTTCTACTTGATTATTTCTCTTGTTGTTGTCTTTGTTACATTTGATATTGTAAAAATTGTAGTGGGTCAGTTTTTTATTTCTATTTATAACCAATATAAATTGGCTGACCCACTATAAAGTAATGCTTACCTTTTACTTAAAACAAAATGAAAATAATATTTTATTTATACATGCTAGCCCATGAGGTCAAAGGACATAGTAGAAAAACACTAATTCTACCCATGTCCAAAATGGCGCAGGGGAAAAAAATAAAACCTAAAGAAGTACAGAAGACCAGCAGTGTGATAATCAAGAATTAGTTATTTATGTTTAAAACTAAATTTTCTCTAACTTTATATAGCCAATAGTAAAAGAAAGTTTTTATTTAATAAAATAAACTCTTGTAGCAAACAACAATTTCAAAATTGTACTGAAAAATTACAAGTAATTTTTAAAAAAGTAAATATTAAATTGATTTTTTTATGTCAAAACTGAAAGAAAATAATGTGTTTTTTAAAAATTATGCAAGCACCAATTCTCAAAAAAAATTTGAGTTTTATTGAATTGTTTTTGGCAAGATGCAGGCTGAATTTTTCATATGTTCATACTCATGAACTCATTCCTTTTATATAACTGTAAAAAATTTGGACAAACAACCCCCAATTAAAAAGTATACATGCAATATCGAAAATGGGGTGTGAAACAAAATTCCACCAAATGTATTTCCCCATGGTAATAAAATAGCCTATTCAGTAAAATATTCATTCATTAATGATAAATTCATAAAATTTTATTTGAATCAGATAATTTCCTGATTCATGCCAAATATTTTAAAACAGATGTTGATTTTTGCTTTCATTGCAGAAAAAATAGTGTACCAAAAATATTTTGCTTTCTCTTGAAAGGAAAGGGTCAGCAGTCTGGCCAGATTTGAGGAAAGGAAGTCCATTTCTTAGCCAGAGTCTCAGAGACTGGTAACTAACATACAATGGGCCGTAAATAGCATCCTTGGGTATTTATATGTGCATGGTATTGCATTTTCTTATTTTGTACATGATTTGTGGAGGTAGTAAATTTGTATTATTCCTAGTTTTATTTCCAATGTTTTATTCCTTTAGCAGAGAATATAAAAATGAAACAAGCTGCCTCCTAAAAGTAAGGCTGGAGGAACAGCAAAAAGTCATAGTGAGAGGTGAGACAATAAAACAGGCATGGCTGATCATGTACAGAAGAAAAGGGGTGGCCATCAGCCCCTGTTGAATGAAGCAAAAATACTGGACACAGAAGAAAACTGGAGAGTTAGACATCTAAAAGAATCAATGCATATGATAGACTATGAGGACCCCCTTAGTAGGCCTAGTATAGAAATAAATTCAATATGGGAGCCACTAATAAAGAAAGAAAGACAAATGACTTTGATAAGAAATATATTGGTTGTTCAGTCATGTCTTATATTTTGGTCTCTCAGAGACCAAAATATAAGACATGACTGAACAACCAATATATTCTTCATACATTTCATGACTGAACAACCAATATATTCTTCATACATTTCTAACATATGTCCATATACCCAGTCAATATTTTTCTCAAAAGGAAGCACTGATTCAACAGTGTGAATTTTTCATTTTAAGATGCTGAGGATACCATGGGCTGAACATGCAAGAAACAAGGTTTTGGAGAGAAACAAAAAGGAAACTTATACTCAACATCAGGAAAAGGCAGTTGAAATTTGATGGGCTTGAGCAAATGGATGGCAAAGCATGGTTTGGAAGAAATAACAAAATGACAAAACTTATTAAGAGCTACAAAGGTCAGGAAGATGTGGAGGACCATGATCGCCTACATCTTGAAGGGAAAAGGCACATAAAAGAAGAAGAATTACCTGACCAGACAATAAGATCAAGGTACAGGGAGGTTAACATGATGTCTACATATGTAAAATGTAATGTATGTACATATTTTGTATGTGTAATACTTTTCACAGAGCACACAGATACTACACTGATCCTAGTATTTCTTTGCCACTCCTCAAGGGCAAGATCAACACATTGTCAGTTTAACTTGGATGTTCACACATGTACATGTCGACAAAGACGACAATTGCTCAGTTCCTGTAATCAGTGTTATGAAGGTATTAGAATACAATGCAGTCAGAATCCTCAGAACCAGGTTCACCCTATTTTTTCCACATGCCACCCAAAGGCAAAAACAGCCCAAAAGTGAGGAAATTCTGCTTTGATCCTTGGCATAATGCACAGATACTACACTCTAATCCTAGGCAGAGTGCACAGATTTTCTGATCAGGTGGAAAAATGTCAATCTATACATAAATAGTTGTGCCATTTACTATGCTAGTATATAAATATATTTATATTTTTTATTTTTTTTATTTTATGTATGTATTTATATTAAGATCTTTAAATTTAGTGGGTTTCGTCTAGAAATTTCTCTGATTCATTATGACACCCACACATTCAAACCAAATTCAAACTCCAATCAAGTTCATTACATTCACTTATGTGCAAATACTCTTGAGAAAAGTATGAATCCATGTCTTCTCTCCCCAGGTATAGATTAAATAGCAAGTCAGAATGAGCCCCCCCTAGCTCTGATTGGCAATCAATCTTGGAGAAGGACATCTCTGAATTCAAAACCATATATGTCTCTAGATATAATCACAGGTTTCTCTTTGGTAAGGCATAGCACCTTGGAATCAGGGTTACGGTGAAGACATTGGCATCAGGAGGTTGAATGTGGTCAATGACATAATCTAACAGACCACATTTATGGCATTGAATTGCAATGCTGCCATTCAAAGATCCTTTATTGAATGAGACCTAATTATTCTGAGTCAGATGGAAACTGCAGGAAAGCACAGAGTAGCACATTGTATCTCCAAATAGGTACACAACTGAAATGTCTATGATATATGGGGGCATCTTGGCCAATTGAGGTTGAAATGTACCAGATTTTTCATTTTGATAATAATGTTCTAGTTCACTTTGGTTTGAAGCTAGATTTGTATTTGTATTTATTTTAACTGAACAATATTATGTATCACACCTAATATGCATGAATATTGCCTCATATTTCAACGTTCACTGTACGGCCCATGCTTGCTTGTAGCTTTGATCCAGGCTAAGTTAAGTTTAGTAAGTATCTCATGTTAACAAGATTTGATACTCATAAATGTAATTTAAAATTATTTGCAGAAATGAACATATTGACATTTTCAAAATTCAGATTTTATAACCAAAAGGACAGTTGGCATGATTTTAACTCATTGAAATATTTCCTGGAGCAAATTTGTATCAGATTTTGAAAGGAAATGTAAAATTAAAAGTTATGTTTTTCTTACTTTATACACATTTACATAATAATTACTCATACAAAAAGATATTTAACAAATTAGTGATATTTTACTTACCCTGAGTATGAAAAGCACAGAATTAATTGATCATTTTTGCCTCCACATCTTTTCCATTCAGTCATGTAATGGTGAACTGCATAGGTTTCATATTATGATGGTTTTATTTTCTGCCACTGTAAAAAATGGGAAAATTCCTTTTACTTTACCTCTCGTAACACATATATCCCAGTAAACTTCTAAAAGAGATCTATAGTACATATATATCCAAGGAGTCATAGAAACTAGGATATATATTTCTCAGGAGTCTCAAAAGAATCAAAAAGTCACATTTTTTCATATTTGGCAAAAACTAACTCCTAAGACCAGTTTATTAATCATTAATTTCTTTTTTAAATATGATAAAATATTTGCTTAAAGATTCCCAAATATGACTTATAATCAAGGCCAAGTCATTTGAATAATAAATTATATACATTTAGTTTCATTAAAAAAACAAAAACAAATTTGCTTATTATACATGATTTTACTTTGAAATTATTCAGAAAATGAATTTCATTTGCAATGAAAAATCAATATTTCAAAAAATTTCTAAAAGCCATCAACCTAAGAGAAGAGAACTCTTTTAAAAATTACTGACCTTGGAAGATTATGGTTGACTTGAGAACAAGTACACTGGTGTTTGATCTTTAAGCAAAATTTAAAAATTATCTTTACTTGTATTTCCACTAATCCCTAATTAGCAGGAGTTGAGTAGGAAATGAAATTTGAACATACATGCTTAGATTTTAGAAAAATTATTTTTGTAATAAAGAGTGGATATGTTCAAGATGAAAATTAAAAGAAATGAGAGAATTATTCATTTTTACCTAATGTTACCCATGAAATGAGGTTTATTTTCTAAAAAGTATATTTCTATATAAAAATATATAATTCTTTTTTTTTTACAAAATCATTTTATGCAACAATTATTATTTTTTTCATTTCTTTTTTCAATGTTGAGATGATCTTCTTTTCAGCTTTCTTAACAAACACACAAATATACAAAAATTGGGTCATTATTATTGGGATGAGTGCAAACACTGACACCTCACATTATTATTAAGCTACAAATTGAACTTTAGGTTAGAGCATTTTCATGGTATTGTGCTAACAAAAATCTTACTATGATGTACCACTTTTGCTGTGTTACAGTAACAAAGCTACAAAGAGATATCAAATAATAATAATATTGAATTGGCAAACACCTACAACAAAGACAAGTGTAAATTCAGAATGCTTGGTGCTCTGATTTCTGTTCTAATAATTAATTCCTGTTTCATATTTTCAATAAATTCAAAATAATTCCCATAAATAAGATTTAATGCAAATGTATCTTTTAAAACAATTCTTTACAATTGCAAAACTATTTTTAGCTTTGCCTTGGTTTATAGGATATTTGGTAGTGTAGTGGTTATTGTGGCAAAAGGTGGAATTGAAGAATCAAGTTCAAATTCAGATTCAGTCCGTTTTGTTCAGTTTACACTGATATCTGTGGAAAAGGCATGAATCTATCTTCCTCCAACTATGAATTGATTAGCAGGGCAGACTAAGCTATTTTGCTTTAGGTGGCAACCAGGCTAGGCGCAAAAAACTCTGAATTCACCCCCCCTTAAATCATTGGATAAACTGGGCTCTTTAACATTAATAGGGCATCCAGATTAGTAGAAGGACAACTCTGAATTCAAATCAAATCTGAATAGAGACTGCTGCTTCAGTTGTAGTACATAAGGTACCTTAGCAACTCTAAGGAATTATGGCACTCATGATTGTGATTGTCATCATGATTGGTCTAAAAATAATTATATTTGAGCATGAGCAAATGTTCTGATATCAAAGAAGTGGAAAATTCCTTTTTCTTCTACTTTATCATTAATTTTCCTCACATTATTCTGACATATAAAAATGTACAAGGTTGTCTGAAAAGTAATGGGACAAACAATTAATTTCAATTCCAAACAACAAGCTACATGTTTTCCCCTTCAAAGTAATTGAGTCTTGAGTCTAATGCAGTTTTCCACCTTTCTCTGCCATGCTTCTATGCACTGTTGAAAAGATTCTTCTTGGATGCCTCTCAGCTCTGTCATTACAGTCCTCTTGATGGCCTCTAAGCCTTCAAAATGGGACACTCTGATGATAGGCTTGAGCTTGGGGAAAAGAAAAAAGTCACACACAGCTCAAGATCATGTCAGTGGAAAATGTTAGTCTGAGATGGTGCAACGAGTCACTCTCTTGGAGGTTAGCATCAGCCAGGCTGATAGATAGTAAAAAATGTTCTCTTAGATGATTAGAATAGAGCAGTTTCATTTTAGAGGCATTAAAATTAACAAACCATTCCTTGCCCCAGTTAACAACTTCAAATACAAGTTTGCAAAGAAACTGTCTTGTAAAATATGATCATTTTTTTTTGTTTTATAGATATTTTTTTAATGCCATGTCCATACAGGACATTAGCAATCATGACTCTACAGATCTTTCTTTATTTATTGCCAAGCATTCTGGGCAAAGATAATAGAGTAGTTTCCTGTTGTCTTCTCCATAGTTTAGAATATAGAGTTTGCCTTCTCTTATACTGGCTTCCCTGCAAGGCTAGAAAGCTCTGTCTACTTCACTATTTAATCCAGAGCTAGAAAATATAGATTCATGCCTTTCCCAAGGGCATTAAAGTGTGAAAGTGAACACAACATTCTAGCCTGGAATTTGAACCTGGTTTGCCAATTCAAATTTCTGCACCAATATCTGCACATGCAGGCCACAAGTAAGAATTGAACTCGCTACTCTGTAGTAGTAGCCTGCACATATAGACTTACTTAACTTAGTCTTGCATATTGTTATAATTACCATATTCCAAATAAGGATAGAATTTGATTGCAATGGTTTACAAGAATAAATTATTAATAATTGCTCTTTGTTGTCAGGTACCTTCTATCACTATCATAAGTATGAAGATTCTTCTGCAAGATATTTAAATTTATTAAAAGCATCTCTTGCAGGTTATACACAGTTTGATTTAAACCAGCTGAAGTATTTGAGCAATCTGATTTAACTGTGAGTAAACTTTAATTCTGTTTAGAAATTGATACATTTAAGATTGGATTATCGTGAAAAAGACTTCACCAGCATTGCCTTCATACTCTTCACTCAAATGTGGATTTGAATTGATTTGTTTTTTTATGGCTTATCAACCCTTTGTGGGTTATTTAGAGATGAAACAATAAATATTTCTTGTTTGCAAGTGAATATGACAAAAACATTTTTGAGAATAACAATGATTTTTACAGATACAAGTTCTATTATTTAACCCATAGCTGAGGGAAGAAGATGGATTCATACTTTTTCCAAACATATTTGTGTGTAAGTGAATGTAACAAACCTGATTGGAATTTGAACTCAGCTCTTCAATTTTCCATTCCAAGCCACTATCTCACTCAAATGTGGAGCTGTGCCAATAACAAGAAGTAGGTAGATGACTGGTGGTCAGAAATAACATTAGTTGCTTAGGTGTTCATACCTTTCCTGAAATGGTACCAGTAGTTTGAAATTGTTTTGTTTGCATTTCTTAATGTTTTTACCATTAAGTCACTAAGTAAATTTTGCTTATGTCTCCGTCACACACGCATGAATGTACATGCAAATGTGAGTGCACACATACAAATAAAGACACAAGAGCAAAGACAATAGTATTTTATTGATTTATTATAAGTAGATATTATTATTGTATTATTCCTATTTACAAGGGTTGCTCCAAAAGTAATGCCTCATATTTTATCATGTTGGTCCATGATGTCACAGGTGGATCTTAGTGCTATAGCAATAGAGGTTGAACCATCCTAGCAATAACCCATAATTGTTTTACTGTGCTACAGATATCAGTCTGGCATGAAAGTGATTATGAAGCCACGGTATGTCTTTGAATTCCACCATGTGAAAAAAATGTGCCAATTAACATCATTGGTGCTTACTGAACATTTATTGAAACCATAAGTGGATGTGAGCACAGTAATGCATTTCAGCAGTGACAATACTAATGTGTGGGGCATGCCATAAGTGGATGTGAGCACAGTAATGCATTTCAGCAGTGACAACACTAATGTGTGGGGCATGCCATAAGTGGATGTGAGCACAGTAATGCATTTCAGCAGTGACAACACTAATGTGTGGGGCATGCCATGATATGCCAAACCACTAAATTAAAAGCAGCTCAAAAATTCATAACTAATAATGGTGACAAGATGGAAAAAAAACTGTGTTTTGTTGTGGAAAGTTTGTTCTATCCAATAGTGTTATTGTGCTCCATGTATCTGTTGTAGTTTCCTTTGAAAATTAATAGGAAGTATTATTTTTAGAGTGTCTTTCATATGCTTAATGTCGATTATCAAATTAAACAGGAAATTAATTACTCGTCAGTCAATCAAGTCAGCATAAAAATCAGACAAAAATGTTTTTGCAACTGTTAATAATTGATCCTTAACAGTCCATCAAACACTCTTTCTCAATGTTCTTGAAACAAGTCTGAACATATTGTGGCATGTGAATTGTCAAAATTGATATCATAAATAAACAAAATATTAATGTTAATTATGATCATCATAATTTACACAACTTATTGATGATTAATAATTACAACAAACTTGAAATTATTAGTAAGGCAATAGTAAAAGTCATTAGTATTGAAATGTTTTGATCTAATCCAATTGATGGTTTTTTTAGATATTTTCGTAAGTCTTGCTCATTATTATAATTGATTCCAAATAAGGATAGAATTTGATTTCAATGGTTTACAAGAATAAATTATTAATAATTGCTCTTTGCTGTCAGGTACCTTCTATCGCTATCATAAGTATGAAGATTCTTTTGCAAGATATCTAAATTTATTAAAAGCATCTTCTATGTGTAATACATGAATCGTATACCAAGTTTGGTTTAAATTTGGTCATACACTAAATTTGGTTACACATATACTATGAATGAAATGTTTGTTTAGATCACAAGCCACCTAAACCAGGTTTTCTCAACCGGTGCACCCAGGTGCACCAATACACCCTGAAATGGAGCCAGGTGTGCCTCAAGTTAACAGAAGAGCAATTTATGAATAATTTTTATATTTAAAAAATCTCTATTTATAAAATAGCTAGAGACACCAAGCAAATGGCTTCCATGTTTAAGTCAAGTCTTTGTCATTTGATATTTTAAACTGGTTGCTAAATTCCTTAATCCTTAATAAGGAAGGGATAAACTTTTCCTCAAGGCATAACATATAAGGCCTATCATTCAAAAAGTTACCAAAACACATCAAGCACAGTTTTCACACAAGCATACTTAAATATACAATGCAATATTTTAAAAATAAATGTTTATTACAGGAAACTTCTTTATTATTTTTACTATTTTCAAATTCCATGAATAATTTTTCCTTATTAAAATTTAAAGTGCACTCCAGAGTTTTAGTTAATCTACACATTTGCCCTGAAGTAAAAAGATTTGAGAAAAGCTGCCCTAAATATTTTAGACCATTGACCCTCTTATGAATTTGATTTCTAATCAACCTACAAGCATGTGCAAAAAAAAAAAGAAAAATTTATTTTAAGTTAGAAATTCCTTTGCTGTTTACTTTTATTATGGTTTCTTGATAAGATTCATTTTAGTGTTGCAGTTGTTATTTAGTTTTCAATTTTTGTTTCTCCTCCTATAGAAGGTAGTTTTTTTTTTTCAAATAACAAGAAAAACTTTGTAAATAATATAAGTAATAAACATATTAATAATAAATATACCTTTTCTCTTTTTTTGAATTGATTGACACCATCAACGTGAAGGAGATGTTTCATAAGCAATATCAAAATAACATTGATATTTGGCTGGAAATTGGTGAGTTTTAAGCCAATAGTTACCACAATTGATTTATCAATCCTTATTAAGACCCAGGTATTTATTGACTTCCTTTTGACTGTCTAGGAATTTACTGCCGCCTTGGATAATCCTAACGATCCACAAGAGTTGATATTAACTATTTTGAGAAGCTATTGTTAAGATCCACTCGGTTTGTTGACAATATACTTGACTCGGGCAGATGATATAAAACTTATACAATTACTTATATCAACATATGAATCATCTAAAAAAAAAAAATGGACTGACCAAAGTTCATGTAATACTTAAAAAGAAAACATTGTCTTATAGACACACACATTCTGTTTTATCATTTGTCAATTACTGAAACATGGGAAGAAAAAAATCAAAGTATCACTGAGTAAATCCCTTTTGTCTTTAAGTTTTTTTCTCCAGCAATTATCTTTTATAGAAAAGGCAGAGAAAATAGCAGTGGGAAAGTGACTGAAACTGAGATGACAGGCTAACACTGCCCTAATATTCCAGATTCTTTGTAGGATTCTCTCTTAGTAAATATCTAATATAATATAACAAATTGAATAAAATATTTTACAATTTTTTATTACAGTTTTATCAATTACTGTTTAACAAAAAATTCTTTAAATATTATTATTAATGATATCAACAGAAATAAGTTTCAGTTGTTGCTATTCTTCTTGGTAAAATCATAACATCTACTTGAATTATTTTTTTAATTTCACACCAAGCAAGGCAATGAAATTACTAAGATGTAAGAAGTTACTAAGTGTGAAAGAATATGAGAAAAAGAAATCATTATTAAGGAAAAAGGACAATAAAATGACAGGAAATAAGAAGACAGAAGATAATGGTTGACATTGCATTTAAGTTTTTGAAGATCATAGTTGACTGGAAAGCAAGAAGCTGCAAGAGAGTTCAACAAACAAGAAGAATGAGAGTTGAAACTTAGGGCTGACACATCCTACCTTTGAACCTACTGACCTTGGTAAGTCTGATTGAGGGTCCTGGACAATGGTTTGTGACTCTTGCTATCTTATCAACACTTAATTTTTTCTACCCACATTTATATTCATTACAAATTAAACTAAACACTGCCTATTAAAGGATGAAAATTTTTGCAAATTTTTATGTCATTCTGGGTTTTTTTTGTCTAAATCTGTTAATGTTTTTGTGTATGCTAAGTCTCAAAAAACACTATATAAAATTTACTATTTTTATCCATAATATTAAATGTGTTAAATTATTCAACTTTTTAATAAGAAATGTCTCAAGTTAATGTAAAAAAAATGCTGCAAAACATTGCTGATTCATTTAAGACGGGATGATCTATTATGACATGACTCTAATTTGTATTTAGAAACATTGTATTTATTTCCAATTTTTCTAGTTGAATTGTTCATTTATATTGTATATGATCCATTATTGTACATAATTAGATTACAATAAAATTTGTATTTCATATGAATACAACCTTATGAAAATGGAGATGTATGGATATTATGGCTATTAGTGCTGGGTTGATTCTTTCACCTAAACATCCAAAACTTGTTGAATTGCCTTCGTCACTGAAATAAATAGACAAAGAAAAGAAGGATACGGAGACACTAGAGGGACAGTTTAGGACACTGATTTTATTTCCTTCTTTTGGATTCCAACGACTTCTTGTTGGGGAATTTCCTTCCCGAACAGTTGGCACTTGTTCACCAGTCAAAGGTCCAACAGAGAAAGAGCTAGATTTTTCTAGTTTATTTTTGGTGCCAGGAAATCTCTCTTTTTTGCACATGCGTAAATTGTCTTTCCTGTCAGAGGACTCCTGGGAGATTTTTATGTTTATTTTATTTTGTATTTTTATTTAATTTTGTACTTTTATTTTATTTTGTATTTTTATTTTATCCCCACAGATGTAGTCGAGTGGAGGGCAATATTTCATAGATTCAGAGACAAGGGCCTATGAGACCCTTGTACCAACCAGCCCTACTGTTAGCATAAAATTAATGGATTTATTTTTAATCCAAAATTTTTACTTCAAATGTTATTATAGTGGACACTTCTTATTTGAAATATAAGTCTCATTATTATTTGTTTATTAAACAGTATGTAATATGTCCATCAGTCAGTGCAATCAATTCAAAATCCTTTTTAAAATACTGGGGATAGCTGAATTGTAGTGATTTTTTCCATTTATGATTAGTAAATAGTTTTTTACTTGATGACAATATCACCTAAGCAAATTAATACAGAATTTTAAAAGATTTAAAACTTTATAAATTACTGTAATTAAAAATTTTTAAAAATGAAGAGGATTCTTGTAAAAATCCATTATTCATCAAAAAGATTTTTTAATGTAAATCTTTTATAATTAAGTAATGCTTTAGTTTTATTTCAATTTTTTATTTTATGATTCAGAGCAGATTTTTGGTAACTGATAGTTCTGTATGACAAAAAGAGAAAAAATTCATGATTTAAAATAAATTCTCAAGGATTTGTCTTAATAGCTAATAATAGAAACATTTAAGCACTACAAAATGAATGGGGTAATATTGCAAAATATATATATATATATATATATATATATATATATATATATATATATATTTATCAAGATTTTCTAAAAGGGAAATGTTTCTAAAAACAATTTAATTTATTTGTAAAATTCCTGAAAGTTTCATTAAAATCAGTCAATTATCTGATTTTTGCAAGAATTTCCAAATCAAATTGTTTTTTCAAATAGATGCTCAAATAACAATTTTTTTTTTTTAAATTAAATTTAGATTTTTTCTCTCAAATCTGAAAGAAAATAATATGTTTTTTATTAAAAAAAATCATATCAGCTTCAATTCTGAGTTTTAAATGAATTGTTTTTGCTGGCCGAATTTTCCGTATGTTCACACTCGATATTGCATAGAATTTTTAATAAAATTAAAAAGACAGATTTCTTTTTAACTAAAACATTTGAATTGAACGAACGACTCCCAAATTAAAAAAAAGTACACACTATTTCAAAAAGATGGTGTCAAAAACATACTCCCGCCCTCAAATATTTCCCCAAAGTTTTTTAATAAAATAACCTCAATTCAGTAAAAAAAAAATATTCATTTAGTTTACTAATGAATACCTCCTGAAAATTTTGTTTGAATCAGATAATTCCCTGATTTTTGTGAAATATTTTTTAAACGGGGTATCGATTTTTTACTTTCAATTTGATTGTGATTATTGTGGAGGAGGGTGTCTATTTTGGTGGTACCTAAAAAAAGATTTTAAAACGTTTTAGGCATCATTTTTTTTAACATGTGTACTTATTTTTTTTACTGAATCTTTGAAGGTAATTAGTTTGTTGAAGTTTTGTTTTGTGTATTTGTGTGTGTGTGCGTGTGTGTTTGTTGTGTGTGTCTACTGCAATGTCGGATTCAAAATCCATTTAAAAATATAATAATAATAATAATAATAATAATAATAATAATGATGATGAAAATAATAATAATAATAATAATAATAATGATGATGATGATAACAACAACAACACTAAAACCTTGCAAGACAAGTTTGCCAGTAAATTACTGGAGTTCAACGCATTTGTTTTTAAATGCAAGCATTTTTTTTTAACAAAAAGCAAAAAGGATATTAAAATAAAAAAATAAAGAAAAAGTCAAAAACACTTATCTTCTGTCTTAAACTGGTCAGAAGATAAGTCTTTAAGTCTTTTTGAACTTTTATTTATGCACACATACACACGCGCGCGCGCACACACACACAGACACACACGCATGCACACACCTACACTGCGTTGACTGCTTCGTGGCTGAGGTAGTTGAATTTCTTCTCCTGGTACCAAACCAGTGATTTGTTTTCAATATTTGTTAAGAAAAGCGTCAAAGTCAGTTATTTCAAATATTGGTTTTTAAATCAAGGCCTCCCCTCTTGCTCCCTCACGCAAACTGAAAGAGTGGCGCAGCACAGTCTTCTCATCTTCATTCTCATCCACCTCACTATATACGACTCTCTAAGCTAAGTTTAGTAAATATTGTTACTCAACAGTCAACTGAATGGACTGACGATTAAAAAAAAAATCACCAAAGCAGACGACACAACAAAAATGCTTGAAAAAAAAACTCTTTGACATGGTAAATTATTAAATCGAAAGCTGATAATACTTGCAAACGATAACATATACAACATGAGACGAAAAATGATAATTCCGTGGAAAATAAATTTAAGTTATTCAATTCATAAGTAAATAAACGATACGGTCAAAGAGAGAAACTAGCAGACGACGAATTATGGCGATAAAAAAGGTAAAAGAAAAATGTCCTAAACTGAATGAATAAGTTGAAACTGGCTTCAAAATAAAGCAAAAAATAAGAAAATTAAATAATAATAATAATAATAATAATAATAATAATAATAGTAATAATAGTAATAATAATAATAAAGGAAACCCCCAACTGCATCGCGCTTGACTGATAGTCATTGATTTATTTAAAAAAGAAAGAAAAAGAAAAGCCATTTTGTTTCCATTTTACCGCCAAGAAGATTTGAATGTTTTTGTTTATGGCTATTTCTGAATTAAAAGAAATGAAATCCAACTTACGTTCGTTGATAAATTCATTCCTTGTTTGCTGCTGATTTGATTTTAAATCAAACTCTCGCCTCTAATGTACACATCGATCCATTCCTCTTGCAATGTTTTTTTGTTTTTTTTCTTGTCCAACCGAAAGATTTTGTACAGTTTCTGTATTTATTTTTAGGTTCGTGTCGTAACTAGGCACTTCGCCATCTTGTGTTTTGGGTGTCGCTATGTCAACTGAATTAAAAAGAAAAAAAGAAAAGAAAATGGAGAAAAGGAGATAAAAGGTGTCAGCCGATTTGTAAATTATTTGTAGTTTGATTGTTGTATTTTTTACCTTTTAGTAGCTGTATTATAATTTCCTGAATGACTTACATCGCTCATCAAGTGTTTATTCACTGATTTTTTTCTTTTTTTAATTTAATTTTTACCATTTTGGTGGCATTGTTTACTTTTTTATGTTGATTTTTTTTCGTAATGAACCGTCAACTGATCATAATTGCAATCAATACATTTGTTCAAATTTTTCAATAACATCATCTTTTCTGTGCCGTGCCCCTTCAAGACGCGCAATCATGACTCTCCACAACTTCCACTCTTTTTGTTATTAGCAACGCTTGTATTTTTCTTGCTATCCCTCCCAATTCATGTCCTGCCATCCATTTTTACTGTACACAAACAAGTACATCTCTTTTTTTTCTCTCAGTTCATATTTCGCTTCATGTTTTCACCTTAATTATTTCAACATTTTTTAACCCTTTCAATTCTCCAATTCTATATGGGGTTTTCACATGAACCCTTTTTAATCTCAATTTCACACTACCAGTGTCCCAATAGTGTCACAGCATTATAATACTCTATCTGAGAACAAAGCATATTTGTCATTCCTTTTTCTTTCAGGTATTCCATTCTGCCCATGAAATGCAGTGTTATTATATCATGGATATAATAATGTCCATAATGAGGGAAATGTAAAGAGAGGAATAAATCTTTCTTCCATAACTCACTACCATTATACAGCGTTCACTTGAACATTTCTTGAAGGTTACCTGGGTAGATAGATACGGCACCTGGATAAAACCAAACATCAAAACATCCAAAACATTGTACTAATAACAACAAAGATGAGGATATGACTCCAGTTGTAAATAATACTAAAAAAGCTTGAAACACACATTTACAACTGAGGAACTTATAGAAAAATAAATATCTTTACTTTTGAATCCAGAGTTGATAAATTATATGCAAAACCCTATCTTTTCGTTCTCATTTCACTTTGCTTGCCGTGTAGATATATGTGATATATTTTTCTCTGTTTGGTATACATGTAAATATGTATATATAGTTTTGTGTATGTCTTAATGGCATAAAATTCTCTCTGAGAACAAAGTATGTTTGTCATTCCTTTTCCTTTCAGCCATTCCATTCTATCCATGAAATACAGTGTTACAATATTGTGGATATAATAATGCACATAATGGGGGAAATACAAATTAGAGAATAAAACTTTCTTTCATAGTGCTCTCCCATTATATATGTGTATCAACCCAGACAACAACCCATTATATATGTGTGTAAGAGAGAAAGAGAGAGAGGAATTTGTCCTGAGAGCCAGGTGGAGAGGAGGCTAGAAAATAATAATGCTCATAATGGGGGAAATACAAATCGGAGAATAAACTTTTCTTTCATAGTGCTCTCCCATTATATATGTGTATCAACCCAGACAACAACCCATTATATATGTGTGAGAGAGAGAGAGAGAGAGAGAGAGCTAGGGATGTGACCAAAGAGCCAGGTGGAGAGGAGGCTAGAAAAAATTTTGAAACACTACAATTAATAATCAAATTTGTATCACATTTTGCATCTTAATGTTGCAAATATAGTGCAATACAAAAAGAACAGTTCCATTTTAGCCTCAAATTCTCATGTTGTCATTTCCCCACAATAAATTGTTAGACATTATTATTTGACCCAAAAGGCCATTTCTCAAGAACACAAAAGACATGATTTTATAAATTTCCAAAAACATTGGTGAAAAGAACAAGAAAGGGGTGAAGAAGAGGAGGGCAAAGAAGAAGAGGAGGGCAAAAAAGAAGAAGAGGGCAAAGGAGAAGAAAGGGGTGAAGATAGAGAAGTAGAGGGTGAAGAAGCAGGTGAAGAAGAAATCAAAGAAAAAGAGGCTGTGTACAAAAAGAGTTCATCAGAAATTTCTGTCTGAGTGTCTAGGATAAAGAAATATCATCTACAGCCTGGTTATCTGATCTTTATTGTCACAACGTTTCAGCTGTTGTGCTTTCTAGTTTTCTTCGGGTATATGACAATCTGGGTAACCCTCAAGGAATTTCGAACAATAGCCTGAGTGAATTAAAGAATTGGTTCATGAATTTGGTGACAGAGTGAGTTCAATCCCTGTACTGGGTAGTGCAGACTTAGACTCAGTGGATTTAAGGTGGATATTAACCGAGCAAAATAAATGAAATATCCTTAAACATAGACAGTCTACCCCCATAAATTAAATGGTTCAGTTCAAAATTCCTTGAAAGTTACCAAATCATGAGTTCACAACAGCCAAAATGTTGATAACAACAAAGATGAGGACAATAGTCTGAATGTAAAGAAGAGGAAATATTGCTTTTCAACTGAAGAAGAAAATCTGACACATAAACTGACTGTAGATACTTGTGTCTATGTTCAGTGCTTAAGTAAAAGCTAAGTATTAATTTGAGCTTAAGAAGTCATTAATCTATAATATTCTTTGTTTATAGGTCAACTTTAGGTTTTGAGAGCTAAAGAAGAACAACTTAACATTAGTCAAATACTTTATGGCATAGAAAACATTTCAGGAGACTCTCACACAAGTTTGGTTTTTATAAGTCCATAGTAACTTACCATGACATATATTTGCATACTTTGGATCTGCTCTGATAGAGGCAATCTGCCTTAGCAACAGGGCCAACTCTCAACAGTTGCGTATCAGTGTAAGCAATATCTTGTTTGAGCTATTAACCATGCTATGTAATGAAAGGAATTTAATTATCTTTCCAAAATCTATACCTACTATAATACTATTCATGATATAATCATCTTGACTTTTGACAAATAATGACAAAAGAACATTTTTATGATAGGGCTATTGTGATATCATATGATATAGATGTTTTTATATCATATAATATACCTTTGTGATACCATGTGATATGGCTATTGTGATATCGAATTGTTTGGCTTCAGTTATATTATACGGCTATTTTGATATCATATCATATGCCTATTTTGATATATGATATAGGTATTGCGATATCATATGAGATATCTATTTTTATATCATGATATGCCTTTTGTGATAACATGCGATATGGCTGTTGTGATATCAGCCAACCTGTTATATATGTTTTGATATATGATATGTCTATTGTTACAATGATATGTCTTTTGTGATATTGTGGTGATATCATAAGATATAACAAGCCAGCTTGTGATAAGAATTTTCACATAGATCAATAAAAGAACATCAGTTTTGGTCTGAATTTCAAAAATGATGAATCATTATTTGCATCATTTATGTTCTGGCTAATGTTCTCATGTTTGTTGTCATTATCACAACGTTTCAGCTGTTGTACTCTCTGGCCTTCTTCATAGGCTTGTCTATCTGGATGACCTACAGGGTATTTAAAACTTAACTCTCAATTTTTTCTCATTCTACTATTTATGTTTAGGGATATATCATCTTGTTCTTTTATCAGTACTGCTCATCCTGTTTCTACCGAGTCTGTACTACCCGGGTCAGGGATTGAACTCACAATTACTTTGCAATTAAATCCACAAACCAATGCTTTAATCCTTTGTTGACCTGAGATGACGAAAATCTGATAATGACAACAAAGATGAAGATATTAGTCTGGCTGTAAATAATGTAAATACTGAACAACTAGTTTTATCTTCTGAAGGCACTAAATAGTTTTTTCTGTTGGTATAATTTAAAATCTTTATTGTTTATTACTTGTAACAATTTTAACTGGCAAATGATGTTTTATGCTAAGAGTTTTTTGTAGCTCTACCCATCAGGAATGGATTTTAAACTTACAAAAGAAATGAATTGCGAACTATCTCTCAGTATTCAAGCTTGAAATTTGGTCTTAACAACTCTATATTTATTCAAGTATATATGATATATAGAAACATATAACCTGTTATTTTGATGATAAAATGCAGATTAAAGTAAAAGGTGACTTTGTGTCTCCAGAGACGTCAAGATATATCCACAGACAGTCATAAACTATGAAGAGATAAAGGTAAACAAAAAAAAGGAAAAGAAAAAAGATTTAAATCATGTGAACTTATAAATAATATAGATACATAGGTACATGAATAAATTCATAACTCACTACTAAGAAAGAATTTATTTATACATTTATTTTTAACATAATCCTATTCCTTATTACTGTTGTTAATTTACTAGCGAATATTATTCACACAAACTGAAAATTATACAATGACAATTTCAGATTAAATGTTTCACTAATAACTATCAGTCAGATTACAGGTTTATCAATCAACCATTATATATGATAAAATATAATTTTAGGGTAGGCCATATCTATGGGATAAAAGTGCTCAATATCTGGGATAGAGCATATGTAGATATAAGCAGTGTGGATACACACACACACACATATATGTATGAGTGTTTGGGGGGAGGGAAGCAGTTGCACAAAAGGTCATAGGTTAAGATTTCTTTATTTTTTTTCTTCACTTCAAACCACTTTTCTGGTTTCCAGGTAGAGATTGAACTTAAAATGTTCATATCTGCCTATATTTCTGAGATAAGTTATTGTAATTATTTACATTGTTCAGACTGTTATCCTCATCTTTATTGCCATATTCATGATGTTTTGGCCGTTATACACTTCAGCCTTCTTCAGGTGATTGGAATAGGATCATATATATATTGACAGGAATAGAGCTTAGCAACAGGCTTGCCATTATCACCATCAATGGCAAACATATACATGGAATACTTCAAAGAAATGACATTAGAATCCATGTCACTAATGCCAATCCTATGGTTAACATATGTAGATGACACCTTCATATTCTGGCCACACCAGGAAGAGGTCCAGCTACTACTGGACCATCTGAACTTAATAAGATCATCAATACAGTTCACAATGGAGAGAGAAAATGATAACAAACTCGTTTCCCTGGACGTAATAATATCTTGAACAGTTCAAGACATCCATGTACCGCAAGCCAACATTCACCAGACAATACCTCACTTGTAACTCCCACCACCCATACAGTGTAAAGAAAGGGATCATCTACTGCTTACAACATCGAGCAAAAGTCATAAGTGGTGACCCAGAGACATACGAACAAGAAATGGTCAGTATAAGCAGTACCCTACAACATAACAACTACCTTGGATACATGGCAACAGCACCGATAACAAAACTCAGAAAACAGCTTTGGTCTGCCTACCCTATATGAAGGGATTATCAGAGCATATACAAAAAATCTGTGGTCCATATAACATCGTCAACCTTGAAAAGTGGTTTGACACTTCACAGATACCTCTTTTGAGTAAGACCCCTCCCCCATAGAGGAGAACATGACTAAGGTCTATGTGTATGCCATCCTGTGCAGCTGTGGTAAGAAATATAAAGGAAAAACAGGCTGCCCCTTAAAGTAAGGCTGCAAGAACATTTTAAAGCTGTAACATGAGGGAAAAATCAGATGACCACATATGGAAGGAAAAGGGAGATCATTGCCTTGTGTGGGATGAGGTTGAAATAACAGACAGAGAACATCACTGGAAAATACAAAAACTTTAGGAATGTGAAAGATGAAAAGAAATGTGATTTCCTTGCTTGTATTTGTGAGAAAAAAGAGGCTAGGGAGAACGTAAGAAGGAAGAGTGTAAGTGTCACATAACTTAGTAAGGAAGAGTGTAAATGTCATGTGGCTTGGTGAGGATGAGTGTATGTGTCATATAGCTTGGTGAGGAAAATGGGTGAATGATTAAAGGAATTTCTTTGAAGCCTCCATTGCCTACTGTTGCCATTCCTTCTTCTCACTTAAATACTCTTCAAAAGGATTATAAGGCATGTTTTTTATTGTCAGCAGGGACACAACCAATTGGTTAAAAAAGTTAAATATTTCTTTTCAAAGAATTAATTTATTAATCAGAGGAATGTGTGGATCCCCCGACTCAGAAACCATTTTTTTGGCATTTGACATTTGACCATCTTGGTGTTTATTTCTGGCTTTGCTCTACAATTAATTTCTGACACATAATGTCATTACTATTCAGTTATGTATTGAAATACAAAGTTTGTACTACCTTGATTTATAATTTAAAAAAAATCTTTTTTTAAGTATTTCACTCCAGAAGTGCCACTAGCATGCCAGGGGTTACAGAGAGTGACAGTAAGAGTAAAAAGGGGTGTTTGAAGAAAAGATAAAGAGATGAGGGGGGATCCAGATCAAGGCATCAGAAGATGTCAATTGACATTACATTTGAATATTTGAAGATTATAGCTGTCAGGGAAGCAAGTAAGAGGAAGGTAGTTTCAATGGGAAGTGCAAGAGAAGAAGCTGTTGGAGTAGAAGAGGTTGTTACATTTAACTGTTATGACAGTGAAAGGGTATGACCAAGATGCCAACCTAGTAACATGCTTAAATTCATGCAGTTGGGGTACCAGTGAAAGTAGTTAATCAGAGCAGTTTCAAAGAAAATATTTGTAGAAAAGACAGAGGGAAGCCACATCATGTCTGTGAGAAAGTGACTGGAGTTGAGATGCCAGGTCAGAACCTATCATTGCATATCTCACTTTGGATTTTGTCGAGAACCTCGAGATGAACAGAGGCACCAGACCATATATGGCAACAATATTCAATGCAAGGACAAATGGTTGATTTTTAGATTTAAAGGATGGACTCAGGTGGGAAAAACCTTCTGGCATGATGCAAAAAATCAACTTTACTTGCAGTAGATGAAGCTATTGATTCAGTGTAATTGTTCCACCTCAGGTCAGTGGAAAACATGAGACCAAGAAGGCACAGGGGAGACGCTCTTGTGGAGTTGAGCTGATAGAAGGCAGGGAGGTTTCTCTATGGTCCATAAATGAGAGCAGTTTCATTTGGAGGCATTAAAGTTTACAAGCTATATCCTGCCCCAGTCAACCACAGATTGGAAGTACTTTTTGAGACCAATGGCTAGGTTAACTTAGTCAGCAATGCCGGATGAGGAACATTCTGGTCCTTAATACACTGTGTTGATTTCCCTTGAAATATTGTAAATGTTGTCATCCTTTATATTAATTTCTTTGAAACATATTTGGTTTGTTCATGTCCTTTGTATTATGTTATTTATTTGCCCCCTAGTTTTCACAGTGTCTTTCCTAAATAAAAGGATAACATCAATATGAAGTGGTGGATCTTATTTCTTGAAACCAGTATGTTGTTTCAGTTGTTAATACTTAAGGAGTTATCATTAGTTACACTATTAATGTGCAGACTATTGTCCTCATCTTTGTTGTTATTATCCCAATGTTTTCGTTGTTCCACCCTCAGTCATGCCAACATAACATCAGCTTTATTTTGTCCATTTCCTTTTCAAGAGATATTTATTTCCATTGTCATTCTGAAATAAAATAAAACCAATATGAAGTGGTAGACCTTATTTCTTGAAACCAGCATTTGTATAGCTACATTCCTGACTTCCAACTTGAAAGTATAAAGCTTTGAAGTTTGTCAATTTCAGTGATGAATTTGGAAATAAAACACAAAGAAATTTTGAATGAAGAGAAAAGAATTAATTCACTTTTGGTATATACATTTTTACAAAGGAAAGTATTCTTGTGAATTGAATTGAAATATTGAATGAACCTGAATAAACATGTCTAATGTTGTTTGGAACAAGAATGCAATAATTATGATAAGAAGTAAAAAAGTCTATAAATAGCCAAGTCTGTATAAAAGCTGATAAGTGTTCTTAAAGGTTCATCTTGAAATTGTCTCATTTTGAGGAATAAGAAAATTTTCCTTTCCTAGAGAAATATATTTTTAATTCAGGCTATTTCATTGTGTTTACTACTTTATCTTTTTAATTTAATATAAATGTTTTATCTGCTCTTGCAAGGTCACAATGCTGAGTGATGTCTGTCCCTGTGGGAATCATGAACACTTCTTAATTTTGCTTTATTCAGCCTGCTTTTTAGAGACTCCCAGAGATTAACCTTTTGCAATTAATTCAGATCCTTTCATTACCATTAAATATTTTTAATTCACTGTCGAAACTGTTAAATGTAGCCATCTCTTCTACTCCAATAGCTTCATGTTTCGCACTTCTCGCCTGTGGAACTCCCTCCCCAGTTCTTGTTTTCCTGATAGCTATAATCTCCAACTATTCAAATGTAATGTCAATCGACGTCTCCAGATGCCCTGATCTATCCCCTAACATTCTCTTCGTCCTTTCCTCTATCACTCCTCTTTGCTCTCACTCCAACTCTCTGTAACCCCTTGCATGCTAGTGGCTTCCTGCCTTGCTTGGGGTGGAATTGCTTAAAAAAAAAAAAAAAATTAGCTCATTTGAAGTTACTATATTTTTTAATTTAAAACTTGAATGTTGGTCCCTCTCTTTTTGCATCAATTTGGGAGCCATTTCTTTTTTTAATAAAGTCAAGTAGGTTGTGCATATTTTTGTTCTTCTAATTTGATAGTCCTCTGTGACTATATCAAGTTGTCATACACAGAACAGGACCTTCTGTGCTTCTATATTTCTAGCAGGGTACCATCAACACCTGCAACCCTGTCACATTTTAGCTTTTCACTTGTTTCTGCAGTTCGTTGTTTGATACTGCCAGCCGAAAATTCATTGATTGGTGTGAGATCGTTTCTTCATTGTTACCAAGAAAGGTCACTATGGACATTGTACCTACTACTTGAAAAGCATTCAGAGAAGTACTACCTTTCCCGTTTTTATATTTGTTTTAATGTCATTTGATTTTCTGGGGACCTCATGCAGCATATTTTATATTTTTATTGTAAAACAGCAGACTTTGTTTTTAGTATATCTTTTATTGCAAAATGTATAGTTTTATATCCTAATATTGTAAAAAAAGCATATGTTTTGCACTATATACTTTTATTTGCATTATGTTTTCTATTTGCATATACATGTTATTGGTGATTATTGGCATACAAAGAACTTAATTTGTATAATTCCTTTCAAAAAAAACATTGATTTGATTAACAGCATTTCATTCACACGAACACATTATTTTTATTATTTTCCATATTAATATAGGCCCCTTAACATTCTGTAACTTTCAGTCAATTTTTCAATCATTGATTTTGTTAACTTTTCTATTATTTGACCTTTAATGCTGTAGTTTTTATCATTTTCTTTGCTTGACTATTGAATAGAAAACTTGTGCTTCATAATTAAAGAAAATATCTCTGAGATGATTTGCAGATACATGTCATTTAATGTTGGACCACAAGTTTTTACTGGATTAATTATAAATGCACCAGTCTTTGTTTAAAACGGTAAAGTGGATCCCAGTAAAGGTTGGTTGTAAAATGGTTTTTGTTCTGAAATCTGATTGACCAGAGTAATGATGTCTGAAGGTCCACTTAAATAAAACTGTTTTTACTTCACAAAATGTTCTCTACAAATTTAAACCAATGATAATCTTTTTTCAATAAATCTGATTTCTTCTCTGTGGTGATCAGTGCGTATAAATCAAATTGCATAATTTTAGTATTAAAACATATCCAATGTCTTAAGGATGAATGTTACTTGAAAAAACATATTTGTAGATAATATTAGATCTACAAATGTGGTAAGTTTTCTTTTGATCTTGATTTACAAAGTGTGTCTTGAAACAATTCAGGCAATTTGAAGATCATGAAAATTTATTGTATGTCCTTCCTTAGATGAATAATATTCCTTGGTTCCATCAATTCTAACCTTCACAGCTAGGACGTGCCAATTTGATTGCTAAGTTTAAGATAAAATAGATTGAAGACCAGTCTGCCCCTGCCCCCCCACACTTTTGGCCTTGTGCCACATTTTTGTATTTTTCAAAATAAATATTGCTTTTCTCTTTGGAACCTAGAGTTTATGAATTTAAGCACAGTACTAGATTGGCAGTAAGATTTCATCATTTTACATTTGAAATTGCTAGATGTAACCATAATTTCTATGCTATCAATTTCTTCTCGCACATGTGGAACTCTCTTCCAACTTTTTGTTTTCCAGTCAAGTTTGATCTTCAAAAATTTTAATTCATTGTCAATCATTATCTTCTTAATTCTTAATTCTTGTTCTTCTATTGTACTTTCTTCTTAATAATGTTTTTCTTTTTCTCATATTCTTCCACACTCAGTAACCCCCTTGCTTCTTAGTGGCTTTATTGCCTTGCTTGGGATGAAATGATTAAAATAGACTCAAAAATATAAGTTATTCAAGAAGGTTTCACATGATTATGGCTCTCCTTTGAATATGGGTCAATCTCATAATTGTACAAAAATAAACCTAAACTACTGGATTCTGATAAATGTTACTTAAGGGTTGCCATGGATTCGTGAGGTTAATACGAAGTTTTGCCAAATAAATCTTTAAACCATAAAGATGGCTTACCTAATTAGTTGTGTTATCTATCAATTTAAGTGTCAGTATAAGGCTGACTAAATTGGTAGAACTAACCAAATATTGGAGAAGAGAATTTCTTGTGCCAGCGTGAATTCATAAAGATCAACTTCAAAATCTGTATACGTCTTTTAAACAGGAGTAAAGGTTTATCCCTTGTTTCCTGTTTAGGATTGGGTTTCTGGTTCCTTCTAAGGTCTTCTCATTCTCTTTCACTCCCAGTAGCCCCTTGCATCTTAGTGGCTTTAACAACTTGCTTGGAGTAAAATAATAAAAAGAAGAAAAAAGCTTTCTACTACATCTGGGTCTGCACTCTCCAAACATCAAATGAAACCATATAATAATTATCAATGTGCATTTATTTATATATTTCTGGTGTAGTTATTTATATATTTCATGTCTCATCTGTAGTGGGAAAGGAGGTAAATCAACTTAAGTTAGTAAATTTATGAGTGATTACTTCACTTAGCCATTTTAATAATCTATACAAATAAAATATTTGTCTGCCTTTAGACAAAATTATTTCCTGAGCAAAATGAACAATTTAATTAATCGGTTCCTTTACTCCCATGTTTTTTAGATTGTAGTCTTATTTGTTCAAGCATTTCATGTGTGGCACTCAGATACCTTTGTCTATTAAGAGATCATCTTCAATTGGTTTGGAAATAGGCTTTGTTGTTCTGTCACTAATCTTTTTCTTCCAAGAGTTATTTCCATTTCACTGTTATATTAAACACATCAAATTTTTAACATGAAATGATATTGATCAAAAAGTGATTTGTATAATATCAGGAGTAATTAATGAATCAGATACCATTGAACGTTTAGAAATATATAAAGGGAACGGATTAATTGTATGGTTTATACGTGTCTATTTTAGTTGTGAATTCTTTATCTCTGCTTTATTGTTTCAAGACTTTTGTTTCATTCCATCTCATTATTAAAACAGGTACACTAGTCTTATTAATAATCAACAAAATGTGCTTTGGTCTACGATGAGGTTATATTCTGTGTTGAGCCATTCACATACAAATTTCTGAAAGTTCTGGAGGACATTCATATCAAATCTATGCAAGCTTCTTTGTGTAAATAAAAAGAATGGCTGTTAGGTCCCAATATGATATGTTTATAATATAGATAAACATATGTTAGTATATTATTAATACATATCTATTTCTTATCCTCAATTTGGAAATTTGCTTGCCCTTCTTTTCTAATTGTGGTGCACAACTGTTTGATTTTGTTGCTCGAGATCTGTGGAAAAAGAGGAATGAGAACAAGTCAGCTTTTCTATTTTTTCTTTTCTTTTTATGAATGTTTTTGTTTTTCTCTTTCTTATTTTGAATTGCCATTTATGATGGTTGCATCTCCAACCCCCTCGTTTGTTTTCCTCTCATTTTAATGTCTGTTTTTATAGCATTAATTAAATTTTGTGCTTGCAGGTAGATTTTTCTATGAGACAATATATAGTAAGATGAATCATGTGGTCCAAGTAGTACTAGTAGCTTGTAACTCATCACAAGATAAAAAATACATATATATCAAGCTACATCCAGCCATCATAGTTTTATCTACTTGATTGGCAATTTAAAAATATTGAAATCATGGGACAAAGTGGAAAAGCTTTTTTAATGACATATTTCGGCAACAAAGGTTTGGTGTCTTCAGGTTGGAATGAAAAACAAAACTGTAAGGAAAATGTGCTGTGATTTTTTTGGTTAATTTATAAATTAAATTACTTTCTCAGATCTGATGATGAGAAAGTACATTTTTCTTTTAATTTATTAGTCATTGGTGTCTGTTGGATTTGAAATTAACCCACTCTGAGTAGATCTCATATACTGTATTGTATTACTATTATTTTTACGATTACCAGTGATATTATGTAAGGTCCTGGTCTTAGGTTTATTGTTGAGAACTGTGAGATAAGCACACTCTCAATGTATTTTCTTAGTGAATATTTTTCTCTCCTAATCAGGCTGGCATTTATTAAATCAAAATTGTAGTCAGATGTATTACAGTTCACCACCAGTGTATTTGAAGTGTTATTAAACAGCATATCTCTATGATTATCATATAGTCTTTTTTTGAGGTTTCTGGATGTTTCACTGATGTACAGTAATGAGCATTTTGTACATTCTATTTTGTATATTCTTGCCTGTTCAGTTGTTGTTGCAATTTTGTTTTGTACTAACTATATGTCTTATTGTTTTAAAGGTTGTGTTCATGAATGTGTCAAGATTGAACAATTTTTTTTCCATGGTGGCTCTTATAGAGTCTGTAGGTAGGATCATGTATCTACTTTTGTATAAAAGAGAGATTGCTGCCTAAATACACAATATATATATATATATATATATATATATATATATATATATATATATATATATATATATATATTTAGAACTTGGTATCTGTTGGATTTTAAATCAGCACAATCCAAGTAGATTTGTTTTTTTTTTTCTCTATTAGCTTGTATATCAGATTGTACTACAATTGTTTTTGAAGTAATATTAAGCAGCATATCTCTATGATTCTCATATAGTCTTTTTTTGAGGTTTCTGGATGTTTCACTGATGTACACTATTGGGCATTTTGTACAATCTATTTTGTATATTCCTGCCTTAGTCCTGCTGTTGTTTTCATTTAATTTTGGTGCTAAGTACATTCTTTTATTTTTTTGCAAATATATAAAAGTCTGCTTTTTTTTTTATGCAGGTCACATAATTTCTGCTTGTAACAAAGACATTGTAATAATACAGAGTATATATGAAATCTTGATTTATTTGAAAGTTATTTTTCTAAGATGGGCAAGAAAACAATAATAATACACTGACACAATCATAGATCAACTGCAGATGAGATTATAGTCATTGTGATCTTTATGATCATGTTTCAATAGGAATAGATAGGTTCATGCATCATCTGGTTCATAATCCTCCTTGGTTTTTTTGAACAGGAGTAGAGGTTTATCCATTGTTTCTGGTTCCTTCTAAATTCTACTTCAATTTTACAATTCTGCCATCTCCACCTAAGCTTTGAAATTTATAGTATTATAATAAAGTTTCTAGTTCCTTCTAAAGTCTATTTCTACACTTCCACTTCCAGCAGCATTTTGAGTCTTAGTGGCATTATCATTTGCTTGGGGTGAATTGATTAAAAACAATGTTGATGGCTGCATAATATGTGCTATGCAAGAGCTGCTTATGGTTTTAAATTCAGAGTTGTTCTTTATAGGTTTGTTGCTAATGACAACTGGAGAACCCATTTAACTAATAACTACAGGAGGGGGAAAAGATAGATTCATACATTTCCCAAGGGTATTTGCATGAAAGTAAATGTAACAAACTTGGTTGGAATTTGAACCCTTTTCTGTGATTTCTCATTCAGTGCTGCTTAATATCAGCACATCATGAGAAAATCACATTTATTATAATTCAAAAAATTATGAATGTCTGTTACTTGAATCATTAGAAGATTTCCCGTTGAAACATATACTTGAAGAAGGTCAGAAAACCCACTGGCTGAAATGTAGTGATTAAAATAACAAAAGTGAAAAGGATGTCCAAATAATTTTATCAAATAATGACAATACCTTCTTCACAGAACTTCAAAAAACATACATCATTCTTACTCTCTGACCAATTTAATCCAAAAAATTTCCAATATTTCAATGATTTTATCATATCAATTCTAGAAAAACAAAAAAAGTCATTTTTTAAATTCAAAATCATGTATCTTCAAGACACTATTGATCTTATAGCAGAATAAAAAGATAAGGATATTAGTCAGAAGCAAAACACAACGTTTGTTTATCTTAAAAATACATTACAAAGGCATACTTTATTTATCTTATATATATATATATATATATATATATATATATTAATGCATGTTTCATTAAATAATATAGACAAGTTTTGTCTATTTATTTTAAGTAAGTTCCTTTCATATGGTGTTGTCTTCCACGTCTAGTATATACGAGTTTTTTGTTACTCGGAAATTTTCATGCAGCAAGGGTGGACTATCATTGTTATTTCATCTGTGTATTGTTTGATTTATTGAAATTGTCATCTTTGATAATGGCTTGTGTAAGCCGAAAGCTTAGATTGGATTTAAACATATATCAATATAGTGTTTCCCTTTTGTCTTTCAACGGTAATGTGATTAAGCTTATCAGACAATATGAAAGGAACTTACTTAAAATAAATAGATGAAACTTGTCTATATTATTTAATGAAACATGCATCAATGAAAAATTGCTGCCTAAATATACACAACATTATATATATATATATATATATATATATATATATATATTTGTAAAACAGCATTCTTAAAATACAATATCGAGAAATGTGACATTCAATCCAGATTGTAGTGAAGTGAATTTGAGTCTATATAAACCTGGATCCATACATAAGTCATATAAATTATACAATTCACCGTAATAATAATAATAATAATAATAATAATGTTATAGGATAACAATATTGGTTTTTTCAGCTTTGAGATAAAGTCAGTGTTAAATATTTTTTCTTTGCATTCAGAAAAAAATAAAATAGCAGTTTTAGTGAAGAAAAATGTTTCATTACAACTTCTTTTCTCAAAGTTTTGGCGTCTAAATATAAATATAAATATATATATATATATATATATATATATATATATATACACACACCCACACAGACAAAGACTTGTATTCACAGAAGAAGAAAATAGACTTAAATAGAATGGATGTCATTATTTTATCTTGATGGAAGTCTTTTGGTCAACACTTTTTCAAAAGGTGAACATTGGTGAGCAGCAAGAAACAATTAAAGATACGTTAGTAATTAGCAAATGAGGAGGGAAAATAGGAACACAATTAAAATAAATTTTGCTCCTCATTCACTATTTACTAATGTATCTTTGTTTCTTGCTGCTTACCAATGTTAACCTTTTGAGAAAGTGTTGGCTTAAAGTGTCCCCTCAAGGTAAAATAATGACATCCATTCTATTTATTCTCTATATAAATATATATATATGTGTGTGTGTGTATGTATGTGTATAGAAAAGAAAGATAATTGTTAATAATAATAGAAAGTGATTAGTATATATCAGATATATTCCTGTTAGCAAACCAAAGAAAATTGATAGGGGATTTTATTCATTTTGTTGTTACATTAAATTATATCAGATCCTGAATTTGAATGCTAATAACATGAGGCAATTTTGTTTTTAGAAAAAAGATAATTGTAAGAAGGAGTTAAATATGAATCAAGTTTTTATTTTACCACTAAAACAATTAATTCTTCTGGGTTGATAAAATCAAAATTGATTTGGGAAATATTTTCAATTTTTTTTTTTCAATAATTTAGTTTTACAAATTCTGTCAGTTTAAAAAAAAACAAAACAAAAACCTTTGTTAATCATAAGACATTTCTAAGGATATCTTAGATTTGAAGAAAGCAAAATGAAAAATATTAAGTTTTAAAATGGGAGCCAACATTTTCCCACATCACCAAAATAATACAATTACATGTATGTTAGAAGTATTACTTTGTACCTGTTTGGTTGTGTCCATTTTTCTCCTGCAAAATTGGCTATTACAATGAAAAGCATTGTTTGACCAATCAGAATTCAAAGAAGATGTTGGCCTTTTCCAGTTTCATATTCTGATTGGCATTTCACTGCAAGGTTGATTATTACTTATAAAAACAGGATTCATTTTTCAACCTGTTTGAGGGAAATTCAAGATGAACCCTCAACATCCCGCAAAGAAGTTGAATTCGACAGTAACACCAAATAGTAGTCAATTTGACAGTTGTAACACAACAGTCAATTTGATAGTAACATAACACCACCTAAATCCAATTAAAAAGCAGCTGACTTTTTAGATGGGGAACCAAAAATAGAAAATCATTTTTAGACCGACATCAAACCTTCCATAATTCCCATGGCCAACATAATCAAAGTATGGACACTTTTTTCTAAAAGGCAGGGGTTCAACTACACCATTCTACAGCCTTCTTCCAATGTATATCCCCTGAAGAAGGTCGAAATGTACAACGGCCGAAATGTTGTGAATATGACAATAAAGATGAGGATAATAGTCCAAACAATATAGTCATAATACAGTCATAATAATACAGTCACCTCAGTAATATAGACAGATGCCTTTTTGAAGTGTAAAATCTGTTAGGAAAAAGTTTTTTTAACAGAAAAGTTCATATACAAACCAGTTAACCACATTCTTAATAATGTGAGTCACACAGGATTGGAGTGTATACTCATATATAAATGTTATATGGTTTGCTGTGTAGCTGGCATTGCTGGGAATAAGCAGAACTAGTCTGTATATTCATTAACATTTATGTTCTGAATTTCTTTTGTACCTTAAGTTTCTAGAACATTTTATGTAACACCTTGCATAAGATTATAGTAGAACATTGACAGTAGAGATGGTCATCTGAGTCACTTTTCTTGAAAGAATTATTAAACAGAAAATAGTATTAAAAAAATATCATTTTAGTTTATCTGTAAGATTCATTTTTTAAGATGCACTATTTTTTCAGAATCAAACATTTTCTCTCATGTACTTTCTCCATCCATCATCAGGTGTTATTTTTTAGAGCTTCAAACACCTTTCACTTATCAGGCAGAATGTTTCTATCAAATCCAGCATCAAGCAAGGCACCAAACTCATAAACCTCAAACTTAAAGATTTTCTTTAATAAAGTTAATTAAAAGACACCTGATGATGATCAAAGGTAGAGGTGAGAAACAAAGTAACAGAAAATAAATATGAGGATCTTAAATTCTTGAAACAATTATTGGATTGCTCGAAAGGAACATCGTAACTGTCAGTCTTACACCTTAATGTAATCTTCAGATCTGAACATTGATTAAGGCATGAAACTGGCAACAGTCTCTATGCAGTGTTGAATCCTATGGCCACGCCTGTGTATGTATGTATGTTTAAAAATGAATGGGTATTTTGTACTCATTTTCTTATCTCAATTTAAGTGAACGTCTGTTTTTGAAATTTTTTTTCCCCAATCAGTGTTACATATACATATATAAAGGTAGCAAATCCATTGGTATATAATCCAAGTGAATCCTAGTAATATAAAATATTAAAACTTATTCACAAAAAAAAAAAAAAAGATCAATGTATTTATTATTACAGAGCAAATAATTAATATACAATGAAAAAATCCCAAATCACCTCATATAGAGAATAAGATTATTTCAGCAGACAAAAATATAGGTTGTCTCATGTGTCTTGTCAACCTTGCTCATATAATAATAATAATATTAGCTCAAGCCCCAGGGGGGCATGCCCCTAGGCATTACCTCTCATTTGAGAGGGGGCTGGAGTCATTTTCCGTGGCAGTTAAACCCACTTAAAACTGACCGTGTGTCACATACAGCAGTGGTGTGGATACACTGTAAAGTACATGTATGTGTGTGTGTGTGTGTAGGTGTATAAATAATTAATAAAAGGTTTAAAAATTTTTAAGTTTTAGACATAGATTTATTAATCAGAGTAAAGATAAATCCATTGAATTCATTAATTTGTTTAATAAATTCAATGGATTTATCTTATCCTGACAAGCAGATCTCTGTAAAACCTTTTAAGATGGTGAACAAGTTGTCTAATTTTTATTTATCTATTCTCTATTGATTTCCTGTTTTTTTTTTTTTTTTCTTATTGAGCACATTGTTTATAAAAATCTGCTTGTTTTCGATGCATTCCATTTCAATAATTTCCTGGTTGACATGCTTTGTTGGCCATAATCATGTAAATCTAACCTGTAAAATGTTGGGTACATCTGGATTGGAAGGTTGTCTTTTTGCATAAATACAGAAGATCAATGTTTGTTCTGCACTGATGAGTGCAGTTGATTTCATCACTTCCATAATTCAGATTTTTAATTTCTTTTTATATATATTGTTCTGTTGCTGAATAGAATTCTAAAAATTGAAATAAAATCTATTTTAAATTCTCATGTTTTATTAACATTTTTGAAATCCAGGTGCCTTGGAAAGATATAGATATAAAAATTGTTCCACATTCCAGATTTGTCCGAATTAACCACAAAGCTCCTGATTTTTCTGAATACTAAACTTGTCTTTTTACCCATAATAAAAAATGTAGATTTATATTTTACAAAATAAGGCAAGGTGATTGATTTTAATTGTGATGTTCTTTTCCAAATTTAAGTATAGCATAATTTCTCTAATTAAGTACAAGTCATTGTAGCAAATGAAATAAGAGGCTATGGTGGTTCCGTTTCTCGGCAGGGGAAGATTATACTTCAAAATGAACTGGAGTATATTTTTGTGGTTAAGAATTCAAGCCAAAGTTATAGTTAATGATTTTAGGGAATTACATCACCTTTAAATTAGGGGAATTAAATTGAGTGGGGGGGGAAAAAAAAAAAGAATCAACTTTCAAATATTTTTCACTTTTATTTTTAATTACTGCTAGCTTCATGCTATTAACATTCAGTAATACAAACCAAATCTTTTCAATAATTTATCTTGAAGTTCTAGGCTCTGCCACAACCATCAAAAGGATACTTTCCTACTTCAATAAAGAATTCCATCAAATTTAAGACAACCATCTTAAACTTGCAGAAATTTCTTTATTTTAGAACACTGACAACTTAGATGAAGACAAATATGTACTACTTTTGTCTATGGCTAATATTTTTTTTCCATAAAATTTCATATGATCATGGAGACTTGCATTTAGTGAATAATTTTTTTTTTAATTTCTGTTCTAAAATGCAAAAGTCATTTGAGGAAAGCCAGAACAATTTATAAAAAAATCACATAGTGAAATAAGAAATAGCAAGGGATAATTTTCTGACTGATAAAACCCAAACTTATATACTCTTTGTCTCATGACCATAGATTGATGACTCAAGTTATAATAAAAAAAAAAAAAAAAAAAAACTGAGGTGAAAGAAAAAAATTACAAGACAAAATTAAAAATCATTACTTGTTGAAAATGCTTCATCTGAAAATAAATAAAGATAATATTGCTATTTATACAACAAATATAAAAACAATAAGAAATAAGAAAGGGAGAGTGAGAGATTCAGAAAGAGTAGAGGCTAAATTTATAGGCTTATATTTGGACTTTTGCTCAAACATTAAGATCATTAATTGGACTTCTATAAAGAGGATACAAGTTCACATCTCACAGGGAACTTATCATTTATTATTTTCAATCTGTATGGTTTAGATGGTGCTGTAAGCCAATTGCAGAAATTGTGATAAAAAGTAACTAAGGAATAAAAGTGAAACAAAGTTACAAATAAGAATGGTTGATAATGCTTCATCTATAATCAAGGATATTGTTGCCATTACCTTGATCAAAGTTGATTTAATGTTAAAGAACAATGATTAATCAAAATATTAATGTAATATTAATTAACCTTTTTCATTTTGTCATAAATTAATTTTTAAGCAGGAGTCTAGGGCAAAAAGGAGATTGAGGGTTTTGAGATTTCAGAAATGTCATTATTCCAATATTTAAATATATCTTTGCTGTTACAATCATTACAATCTCGACAGTGCACTCTCAAACATTCCTCAAGTGTATATCATATTCAGTTTTTCTGAGGCTTTTATCTCATCCAAGTTTTCTTTTTAAAAACTTTTAACATCACTCTATTTATCTGTCCATAAATGCTTCTTTGAAGACAGAGACATAGAAAATCATTTGATTTTTGGTTTTTGTTTTTTTTTAATTTCATTTTTTTTTTTCTTTCAAATGCATGATGAATATAATTCTTGGCTTGAAGAAATATTTTAATCTTCAAGTAAAGAAAGGAAAAAAAAGAAAGAAAGGAGATTCAGTCCAATTATAGAATATGATATTCATTTCAAGAAGGTTTAGAAAAACACTTATCAAAACCTTATATTTTAACAACAAAAATGGAGAAATTTGGAACTGAACCCTTTATTTCGTCCATTGGGGTAGATTGTTCTAGTTATACATGCCATGCCTCTTCCAGATGTCTCAGTATCAGTTGTCTCCTTTCACGCAATTCTTCAAGTTTTTGTTCACCTCAGCTGTAGCCAGGTATTGAACTCGCAATTCTTTGGGTGGAACTAGAACAATCTACCCCGATGGATGAAATAAAGGGTTTAGTTTGAAATTCCAATCACCTGAAGAAGGCCAGAGCATATGATCGCTGAAACATTGTGAATATGGCAGCAAAGACAAGGACAACAGTTTGAACAATGTAAATAATTACAATACTTCATCTCAGAAATATAGAACAATAAAGATGGAGAAGTCAGTTTCAATAATTAATGGAGTAAACTTGAACTTGCTGTAAAACTTGAGATACCCTACAATTAACAATAGGCTATTGCGAAATGAAAACTTTATCTTGTCCTTAGTTATTATATCTAGTTCATCTGTTTTATAATCGAAATAGTAAATTGAAATATTAAGTAAAATTTTAAGTTAAAATAGAAAATAAAGAGTATTTTATTTAAAAATCTTTCATCTGATTAAACTGAAAAGTACAATTAAAAGAGTAGGAGTTAAAAATATGAGGTGATTAGAAAAAAGTGGTAAGGCAGATGGAATATTTTGAATAAAGAATTTGGCTTTTGATGGAGGTTTTGAAAATTAACAATAATGCTGATGCCTTAAATCACTAGGATAAACATCCTCACCTTTGTTATTTCCATTACAATATTTCAGTTGGTGTACTCTCCAACCTTTTTCAGATGGGTACTGAATTCAGTAATTTATCAAATGTTTTACTTGGAATTTTTCATTTGGCTCACAATCATATTTTTTGTTTGTCACCTTTCTTACTCCAATGAGAATAATTCCACAGATACAAAAGACTAAGTTTTATCACAGCTGTAGCATATTTCCTTGAATCTATAGAATTATTTTAACTAGAATAATCAAAGAGGGAACAATAAAAAGGTAAATGATAACAACTGTAAAGGACACTGTTCAAAGCTCCTTGAAGATCACAAGATACAAAATACACTTGAGAAAGTCTGGAGAGAGCACCAGCCAAAACACTATGATCAAAACAAAAAATGAAGATGCTAATCAGAATAAATAACGAATAATTATCGCTCATTTTAGAACATCAGACAAAATGTAAAATGCTTTTGGAATTATAAAAAAAATTATCATTTTCATAGAGTATATCTCAATTTATCTGTCTCATGGTTAAAATGGTTGCATGTTTCACATTGGCAGCAATGTTTAAATTCAAGTAAAAGCCAGTACCATAGATGCAAGCAAATCCTCCCCATTTGAATGATTGATATAATACAATCTTTCCACTCCTATTTCACCTTATGCCAGTCTAAGGTAAATCAAGTGTCTAAATTTGTGAACTTGAACTAAACAGGTTTAGCATGTTGCATTGAAATTATATATAGTCTTATTTGAATGAAAATGAATCAATTTTTAATAAATCATGTTAAAAAGAAATTTTTTTTTTTGAAGCCAGACAAATAATGGGGAGTTTCACTTGCAGTTATAACTCAGTGATAGAGGGTCTAACAGTTCAGAGGTTCAGAATTGATTTTGAAGTGAAAGCGAGAAAAGTTATAATACACACTGAGAATCAGGGTAATGTCTTAACTGTCAGTCTTGTACAGTGAAAATTATAAAAGTTTGATGACATGACAGAGACATAATCTTCCATCTTTACCAAAAATGGTTTGAAAACATGATTCCATCAAATAGACAGAAATTACTTAAAATTGCACACTGTAACTAAGATTTTTGACAAGACAATTTTGACACCATAAGTTTATACAAACCAGTTTGTTTTAGCACTTTTGGATTTAAAATTATTTCACTGGGAACCAAATATGACTAACTTGAGATGATCCTCATAATGTCATAATGATGAGGATAAAAAAAGATTAGTATTTTAAAAGTTGTATAATATTGTTAAGCCCAATAAAAAGCATAAATAAATAAAATAATCCATTAATTCTAGTCTCATTTCATTTCCCATTTATAGTGGTTGATCTTTCATGAAAATCATTGCAGGAATTTTAAATAAGTCAAAGTAAATTTGTTACTTTTGATGAAAATAAACAGCTGAGTTGAAAGTCCAGATGAAAAATATCATATATAAGCAGAAGTGAATATAATTATGTACACATGCCAGAAAAGTTTTAAAAAATTAAAAAAAAAAAAAACAAATACATAATTTTTTTTTTTCCCAGAAAAAAAGAAAAGAAGACACATTGAATTCTGACAAAATTTCTCACAACCTTTTCTGGAAACATGAAATTTCCATATACAGCTTAAGTCTATAAGATTGTAGAAAAAATCCTTTTATTGCTTCTCTAAATACATTTGATTTTGAAAAAAAAAAAAAAAATAATACATTTAACAAGGGGAATTATGAAAAGAAATCTGAAGCATTGTGAAAATTTGTTTAGACAGTAAATTTTTTATTTCTAATTTAAGTTGTTGCAGTATGTGTATATTGAAATGTAATCAGTAAATGATGGGTGTAACAGGGCCATAGCAGCCTGGAGGTGTGGGGGCTTTGGCTCCCCCTAAATTTTTTACCAATTGTTTTGTTTTAACAAAATGAAATAAAGAAAATATCTATCAAAGCAAGGAAGAATAAAACTCCAATGAAAAAATTCTTCTTTAAAGATGTATGATAATGGTAATTTCTGCTTATTGCGTGGGTGCATTTTAATTTGGAATTGTGTCGAGTCCAATAAAATAAAATATAAAATATTAAAATACAGACGGAACAATAAATTAAAATGTTCTTATTTTTTTCAGATCCAAATAATAAAAAAACTAAGTAAAAAAAAAAAAAAAAAAATGTTTTTTTCCTTTATTAATGAATGCATATTTTTACTGTAGTGATTCAAAAAAAGATGAAAAATTCTTTTGTTTATAACAGACAGTTCTCTATTATTTCAAAGATGATTTCTGCCAATCTAGAGGTACTCAAAATTTTAAATGTTCTTGCTGCTAATCATGTTGATGGCCTTTGAGAACTTAAGACTAAATTCTAAATCATTTGTCTCTGCTATGGCCATGTGTAAGGAAATGGAAGAAATATCAATGGGGCAATATTTTATATTCTTTAGTTGTTTTTTTTTTTAAATAACTGAGTAACAATGGATTTTAGGAACTGTGTGTGTGTGTGTGTGTGTATATATGTGTGAGAGTGAGTGAAAGAGAATTCAGTCACTAAGGAGAAAGATACCACCATGCCCAGGAACAAGGTGCTGATGAGTATTGTCACTTCAACTAGAAGGAAAAGAGAGAAAGAGGAAGAAGACAGGAAGTGTCCTGTCCCATTTTTATAAATGTTTAACAGTGTCATCTCATGACTTCTTGGTGAAACTGGGGGTAACCTACTAAGTAAACAATCTTTAAACAAGCAATTCTCTGACCCTTACTAGGTGAAAGGAGTGTAGTACCAGTTGAGGTGGAAGAAGTTCATCCAAAACTTTACATATATATATATGTATATAGACAAGAAGTTTACTTTAACATGATACTATTTCTATTAAGGCATTTATGCTTCAATTAAATAAAGTGTTGTTCAAGTTATATAAAAATAATTATTAGCTAATTAAAAATACAAAGGAATTAAATTAAAAAAAAGTTTAAATGTCTATTCAAATTGAATTATAAAAATATAATTGCATTAAGAAAATATTAGAGTAAAATAAGTTAATGCATACCATATATATATATATATATATATATATATATATATACAATATAAATAAATAAAAAGAAAGAACAGTAAGATATATAATCCGGTGTTCTTATAGATATTTTTATTTTTACAAAATAGTGCTCAATGTAAATTTACAGAGCATTAATATTATAAATTAATTGATTTAAAATATGTTTTTTTTCGCTACAGTTCTAACCATGTTTCAAAATGGAAGCTAAAAGCTCTGAATTTAATTTTGTAATTAAATTAAAGACATTAGTTCCATTTCATCCTCAAGCAAATTTTGGAGTAACTTTTAAAATTACTGGGTTTTAAAGACACGGCTAAAATCATAATTCATGTTTCCAAGGTTACAGATAAATCCACTTCCACTAGACAAGGGGTGTTTGTGTGTTCATTATGTCTGTATTTTGATGTATCAGTTATTAGTTACGTTTTGGTAGGGGGTAGGGATGTATTTTTCAATGAAATCTAACATTCGTTAAATGCATGTCGTCTGGATTTTAAAAAATTTTATTGTTAACGCCAAAAATTCTTACAGCATTTTTTTCTATTTGTATATTTAAAGATTTTTGTGGGGTGTTTAGGTTAGAATACGCTTTATTTAACTACGATTTGAAATATTTTCACTTTTAATTTTTAATATACTATATTTCTTTTAAGAACAATTAAATGTATTAGAATCCCATACAGTATGTAGAATTATTTTCACATCAAGTATAAGTATGGATATTGTTAGGTTACACATTTTTTTATATTTAAATATTATTTAAGTAAAATTTATGACAATGACGGCAAAAATAGCTACTTACTTTCACTGATTTAGTAAACTTTTATTTTTTATATAAACCTAGTAATATATTGTTTCTCATGTAAGTACAAAGGACATGGGTCATTCAAAAGCTTACATCTAGCATTTCATATTAATTTCATTTTACTGTTAGTGTTTTATTGGATTCTTTTAAGTGCGTGTAGTACTAAGAGGGAGGTTTTAATTAATTACAATTTAAAAGAAGTTTAGGTTAGAATTCATTTTATTTAACTACAATATTAATTACAACTTTAAAATATTTTCAATGTTAGTTTTAATAGACTATATTTCTTTTTAATAGAAGTAAATGTATTAGAATTACTTACAGTAAGTAAAATAAAAATACATACACACCTTATAAAAAACTCAACACCAATCCTTTATATATACACCCTAAATCAAATCACCCCCCATCTATAATTAAACATATACCGTTATCTATTAGTAAACGAATTAGTCCAAATGTTCATCTTGAAAATCTTGAATCTACTGCTATTTCCTGCTGACAATCAAAAAATTATCAAATGATCATGTAAAGCAAATAAAAAAATCACTGTCCAATGAAATCCTCACAATGGTTCTAAAAATCATCACTCAATAAATAGAAAATATGAAAAGGCTTCAAGAAAAATTTACAACATAAAACAACTATTTCATAAAAATAATGAAATATTTTTGTTGAAAATTAAGACTTAGCTGTACATCTTTTAAACAACATTTTGTTTCTTTATTTTTTTTATTATTTTGAGCAAGTTTTGCAGAAAAAAAAAGGTGTTGTGGTCAGGCAAAAAAATAGATGGTGACAATTCAGCAAATTTACAAGTTTAACTTTTAAAAAATCTTTCTGAAGAGGTTACAATTATTTTTTTGAAAGAATTAAAGAATCTGGGAAATCGGTAAAAGTAGCAGTTCTTATCAGCAAGTATAAATATGCCAAATTATAGCATATAAGATAACAATAGTAAATCTTATCAACGACAACAGATGGAGTTGGCACTCCAAGACTTGTGTATGAAACTATCACAGAAAATTTGGGACAAGATTAAAAAAATTTTCCCAAAACTATTTTCCAAAACATCTCTCTGCAGCCTTTAAAATCAAAACTTAAGTTAGCATTAATTTTTTGTATCCTTACTGATTCTAACATTTCAAACAATAAAATTTATAATTACTCAGTATGGAAAAATAATAATAATTACCCAGTATTTAAAATAGAACTATAACTTTAAAAAGCTACATTGAATAAAGTACAAAATATATATGTGTTTGTATAACTTTTACATATATTTTGCATTAAGAATTTGCAAAATATCTATTAAAATTTTTAGCAAAATTCATTATTATATTTTTGATGGGAGTGGCATTTTCTGTTTATAAATGTTGATTAGATTGTTAAGTGAAAATGTTTTTTCAAACCAAAACCTTTTACAAAATATAGAAAGATGTTTTTGTAAGATATTGGTAGAACGTTCTTTATTTTAATGTAGGTGTGTGTTTCTTTACAATGATTGAGAAACTAGGAAAAAGCTGAAGGCAAATGAATTAAGATATAAATTATTACTTTGAAGTACACTTTCTATACTACTTGAGCAAGAACCCTGAATGTTTCAAGGCCTTTTAAGAACATCTGTTGGTGTAGAGGCAATTTTGTTAAATCAGCAAAATAGAAACAGTAAATGGTATCAATAAATATACATGATAAACTTAGAGAAATCACTAGAAAATTAAAACTTTTAAGATTAAACAGTTTACTTGTATAAAAATCCTAATGAATTTCTTTTAATTCATTGGCCTTCTGCTCAGTAAAAAGTTTCAATAGACTAATTATTATCTATATTTTTTTATTAATTTTGAATTGTTTTTTCATATTTGGATTGTATTTTTTTTATTAAAACTATTATTTTTTATTTTAAATGACATGTCCTTTTATTATGTAGGTGATCATGGTTCTCCATAGATTTCTTTCCCTCATCCATGAATTGACAGGACTGTTTACTAAATATAGTGGAGTGGTTTCCCATTGCTTTTTTTCACATTTCAGAATTAAGAGATTTCTTTCTTCTAGAGTGACAGCCATTGAAACGCTAGGGAGCCTTGTATATGCTGCTATACAACGTCTAGCTGGAGTCAAATTTATTAGTGAAACTATTCAAATTAGTTATTAAACTGTGGATATTTGTTAGCGTAACTGAAATCGTTATTATGGAAGACAAATAGAAGCAGAGCAATTTATCAAAAGAATAACTCAAAACAAAGCAATAAATACAAAAACCAAGATGGGATTAAGGTAATCCCAAATAGAGCACAGGATATTAGAATCAGGTAGGACTATTTGTGTGTGTGTATATATATATATATATATATATATATATAATGGTTTTAAGCATTCTCATAGTTCATCTTACTCCCATGTGGAAGATTTTAAATTTAAAAGCAGCCAAAAAAGCCCCAATCCCTAACAATATTTTAAATCAAAAAATAGATTTGGATGAGAGACTCATATACTAAATATCAGAAGCTCATCTTTAAGGTTAATCTTTAAACAAGTTAGGCTACCAATATTAGTTTCATGTCTTGCCTACGAAAAATAAGTTCTGAAAGTATGAGAATACAAGTTGGAATTTAGCCCAGTGTTGTATTTTTGATGAAATTCATCAAAATTAATAATAAAATGTATGCAATAAAAAGTTTAAATTTAAGTGTATAACTTAAATTTTTCAGTTAGCAAATTGACAGCATAATTTTCAAGGACTGCACATTCAGCAATTAATTTACAGCTTCAAAGACAATCAAATTCAATACACAAAATCATTTGGTTTTTATCATTTCCTTTCTGTTGTTTTCATTCATTTGCCAAAATGAGAAACATCTTTTCTTCTTTTTTGATTTATTTCACATGCAGTAAAAATAGAGTCAATAATTTAAGAAGAGAGATTTTAAATTCCTTTTAAAAATAATATAAATTAATAATTAATCATGGCTAAACTTTAATATGTTAAGATAGTATCCTATACATGGTTCTATCATAGAACTAAAATATAATTTATAATTATATTTCATCGTACGATGATTTAGCCAGCTTAGTTTGATTTTAGTTGTTTTAAACTCTATACAGATCCAATTTTTGAAGTTTGGTAGTCTTCAATAGAAACACATTCAAAGCAAAGGAAAAGAAAGAAAAAGGTTGAAGCATAACAAATCAGTAGAGATTACAAAATCTTTTTAAAGAGCAAATAACTTGCCCTTTTTTTATGAACAACAGTGAGTGCAACAACTTTTCCCTGATTGGAAACGTAGTTATAATACAGTGGTTTACACAATTGATTAGTCATATACACACTTCTCTAGTCATTGCCAGTGACAAGACCTATTTTGTCAAAATATCCAGTATGCAAGGATGTAGATTCATGGCATTCTCAAGAGCATTAGTGCAAAATTGAATGCAATCAGTTGAAATTCAAATTAGATTTGATGATTTAGCTTTCTGTGATCATAACAACAGCACTTTCAGCCTACACAAAAATCTCAACTTATGATTAAACTTGATCTTAATACTTTACAAAATTTAGATTTCATTAAGATCAGTTCAGATATTTTATGCCATTTTAGCTGCTAGCAATATCATCTTGTGCTAATGGAATTTAGAAAGGCTTGAACCTAAAAGTTTTCCTATGCTCTGTTCTTTTATTACTTGTCTTTTCCTTAGTTTTTGTTGGCAACAAGAGGAAGCTTTTACTCTCTATAATTACTCTCTAGGAAATAGCAGTAAAAATAGGATGTTATATCCATTATCAGTTATGACAGGATAATATTTTAAAAGTGTAGACCATGATTCTGATATTAAATCTTTTAAATGAATGAAATAAGAAACCTGTAGAAATTCCAGAGGTGATTACTTAAATGAGTAATTAAAGTAAATTTCACACATTTGTAAAAGCATTTCTCTGAAAAAGATTTTACAAGTACAAGACTTCAGAGAGCCAATATTTCAGTTCTCTTTTTTATGTAAGATTCTGAAAAAGCACTTAAAAAAAATTAAAAAAATTTTTTTTTTTAAATAAAAAAAATAATAAAAAATAGGAAATATAATTTAAAAAGGAAAACAGAAAATATAATAAATAAACGTTATTAAAAAACAAAAAATATAATTTAACAAAATAGAAAATAGAATTAAAAAACAAAAAGTAATAAAAAGGAAATATAATTTGAAATAAATAATAAAAACAAAAAATACAATTAAAAAAATGGAAAATGTAATTTAAAGAAACAGAAACAAAAAATATAATAAAAACAAAATATAATTAAAAAAACAAATTATAATTTAAAAAAAGCAAAAAGGAAAAACAGAAAAGTCCATTTTTAAATTGAAATTGTAAATTTTTTTTATATGAGAAATTATAAAACAATTATTTTTTAAATGTGTACACTAACAAAATTGCAGATAATGTTACCAAATTAGGGGATGAAAATTTAATGTATCAGCTCTACAACAGTCAAGTTATGATAAATGTGACATCCCTTGAAACAGTAACATTTATTAAAAGAGAAAAGAATGGTAGGAAAAACTTGTGAATGGCTTCTTTCATGCTAGTATCATACATGACCCATTATACCAACTGACTACTTCAAGGTATTTCAACTGGTTTAGCTTTTAGGACAGCAATTTAGGAATGAAATACACTACAGTAGTAATGGTTTGAGAGACTAGCTTGCTAACCACTGTTCTACAGCAAAGCGTCCTTATCTGCTAAGGTTAGTTAATCAGTGTGTCATTTTGGACATCTTAGATTAATTTAGATTTCATTTTCATTCTCAACTTTGGAGCAGGTCTGTCTTGGAAAAAAAAATAGAAAGAAAAATATTATAAATATTTTTCTTTCCATCCAATAAAATCAATCAAATCACCTGGTGATATAATTTCTCAGAATGGAAACAGGACATTTGTAATAGGAAAGGAATTTAACTTGTTAACATGACAGGTATCAGTGAAGTTCCTTATATAAATGTTATCATTGTTTATATCTAGAGGATGATTTTCTTTTTGCACATTAAGGTTTCTTTTTTTTTACTTGTTAATTTATCTAAACCATTTGGAACAAGGATATTTGATAAACTATTTTGCCAGACATTCATTGATTTCACTGCCTTGATCTGCATTTATGAATTGTCTTGAATTCCTGTCAGATTGACTACGAGAATAAGAAGAAGCAAGACAAAGAAATTTGTTGGGCTAAAATCTCATCAATCATTCCCAAATGGTTACAGTTGTCTGGCAGTCAAGACAAGAAAAAGATTGAGGAATCACTTAGACAGCCAAGAGAAAATAAAATTCTGGTTTTATTAGCTGAAAAGAAAGGCATGAGTACCAAAGTTCCCTGCCTCTGGTCATTTTTTATATATTCTTGTTGCAGAAGGGCATTAGGAATAGTGAATATCTTTTTGAACAAGTCTTATTTTATAGAATCCCAACCCCTAAACACCCCAAATAAAGGGCATTATATATACTGTTACACTAAGAGAAGAAACTTAAAAAAAATCATGTATAATCATTACTATTTATTTAATAATTATATTTCATTATATATTATTAAATATTATTATTTATTTAATAATTATATTTTAGTTAATTTGTGGCATAATGATAGTGGTAAACCATTATGAATTGACATTGTGGACCAGATCCGGCCTGCGGGTCATTGTTTGGTGTATAGTATCAACACATGGTTTAAACTTTTACTTTTGTATTTAAAATATTTTATAGCTGATATCATCATCATCAGGTCAAGAATTCTTCCAGATAGCATCTAGAGTCATCTACAAGTTGGTCAATGTAGTTGTGATGAGGTCTTTCAATCAATCTTTTGCCATGCATTGGGTACCATAGGAGGGTGTCACTCACAAGTTCTAACTTACTTCTACAGCTAACCGAAGCCTTCTCTCTCTTAGCGAAACTGAGATAGGAGGAAGGTGTCCATACAGGTGTTTCTTTACTGGACACTTCTTCCAACTGATGCCAAAGCAAGAAGTTTTCCTGTCACCCAGCAAAAACAATAACAGATGTAGATTACACAGATGACCATGCCTTGTTGTCAGACAGCTGATATAGAAATATTAAATATTAATCTTTAAAATAATTTTGCTAACCAGATAGGAGATATTTTAAGATTTTGTGAAACCAAGTTTGAATAAAGCAAAAGCCATTACAGAACCATAGATTGTAAGTTTTAAAAATAATTACAAATACATGCATAAAATAAAAGCTTTCTTAACATAAGTATTGGTAAGTCTAAAAAAAAAAAAAAAAAATGTCCTTATAACAAAAATAAGATCAAGGAATGGAGACAGAAGCAAGCCTTTCTTCTAACCATGATGAACCAGATCAAATTATTAAGATATCACTGATTCTTATTTAGTCAACTCCACATGGGAGAAGGATAAAGTCATCCGTACAAAGGTTTTAAATTTGGTAGTTGCAGACTAGTGCTCAACCAAATAAATGTATATCTTAATAATAATGTGAAGGAAAGAATTAATGTAGTTTCATGATATTATTTGTCATGAATATATATTCATACAATGGCATAGCCATTGTTAATTTTAAATATAAAATTTTGGATTTGAATTTTTCAAAATGAATACTCAATACAAAATATATTTTATCAGTGATCACAACAGTAGAGAGAAAAGAGTGAAAAGAGGTTAAAAATATTAAAAACAAAAAATATTGTAAAGACAGATTTATCGAATATTTTTTTCCTATATTTGTGTAAGAAATTTCAAAGTTTCTATTTGATAAACTGATTTTAAAAATGAGGCTGATTTTTCTTGCTGAAAATATTTAAGAAAATTATAGATATTTAAAAAGAAAAATATAAGAAAACCTACATAAAAATGTTTGAAATTATATAAATAAATATTTGGCATAATTCAGGAGACATGATACATGTATATTGAATATAACAGATGTCAAATCGTGTTATTAATACTTCATGTGATATCTTCATCATTATCGCTTGAAATAAAAAAAAAAAAAACAATATTTAAATGTCACCATTTTGCAAAAAGCACTTCTTTTAAAAGTTTTTGACAATATCAATAGTTTTGTCAACATCATAGAAAACAAATAAAAATAATAAAACACATATCCCTTTGAACTTTTCTAAGAAACACTTTTGGGGAAAAAAAAAGACCCTGAAAATCGGATTGCCATAAATAATAATCATGTCATATTCTGAAAATTGTGAGATATATTTTTTTAACCAACTTTTTTGTTTTGATTATTTGATATTTGTTTTCTACAACACTGAACACCCACTAATGCCATCAAATGTTTCCAAAACAAATCTCTTTGCAATGATAATGCTGATAAAAGAATTCTTCACCTTCCCCCAACCGAAAAGAAAACAGAAACAAATCACAGTCAATTTTTTTCAACCTTATTCTGAACGTCAGCTTCACTTAATTCTTTTTCATCATCTGCCGATCCTTTAGCATCATCTTCATCAAAACTATCATCTCCAAATGTCTCTTCTTCATCCCCAAACGTCTGAATATTCAAGTTGAGCTGTTCTTTGCATCGGGCTGAAGCCATAGCTGCAATGTTACGGGTTAATGAAAGCCCTGGACTCCCACTGTTTGCTGCCCAACGTTCTTGCAGATCCATAAGGTTAGTACCTTGCAAGGAACGTTTTGGTAGGGGGCTGCTGTTGCTGTCATCATCATTGTTGGTAGTGTGCAAGAAAAAGCCACTACTCTGTGTAGATGAGGTGGAATCAGTATTTGGAAGAGAGGTGCTGATGGAGGCATTGTTGTTAATGTGGTTGCTATTAGCACGGTGGGTAGGAGTCAAAGAGGGGCTTCTGGAATTGGTCCTAGAAGAATTTTCTTTTTCTGGGTGGAGGATAAAGCTGAAACTGAAAGATTGATCTGAAGGAATCTGGCTGCTATCATTAGACAATTTGAATTCATTCTGCTTTGAAAGTGGGTGACTGCTGTTGTTTTCCTGATCTGTGCTGCTATTGTTGAGAGATGCCAGACTCTTATCGGACTCGCTAATGGAATTTGTTTGGTCACTCTTGGACTTTTCCTGCAGAGAATCTGTTTTCATGCTTTCCGTATCAGTTGTATCACTTGCTGGTGAGAAGAGTAAATTTCGCAGATGCAGATCACTGAGACGATCTGATTCGACACGATCCACAGACTGATGAAGAAAAAATGGTGTCGTTTCTTGTTGCTCTCCTTCTGGATTCAAAGACAGACTTTTGCTCCAAGAAATTTTATTCACACTGGTATCTTCAGCATTGCTAAACTCTTTCAGTTTGCTAGTTGAAAATTCATCATCAGAGACCAAAAGGTCTTCATCAATCAAATCTTCATTTAGATTACCCGATTGCTGCATTGGATCAACATCTAAAAGATCAATATAAAAATATATTGGATCAATACATTAAGAAAACTCATTATATGCTTACATCAATCACTAAAGAAATATTAACAAACTAATATTTGATGTACCATGGGACAGGGTTCATAAAACAAATATGTCAATGTTTTCATTTATATTAATGATTACATAAGAGTGGGTTGGGCTGATAACTTTTCAACACCCCTGGTATATAGAGGGACACAAATTCAAAAAGTTGTTGCATAAGAGTAAGTGTCGTTATCAACACATTGGTTTGAAACTAGATCGCCAGTGAGTAACACAGGCGATTCCATTATTAAGTAGAGCATGTGATCATAAAGGAAGTGAATAAATAGGAAGTAGCGAGATGACTATATGATCACTGTTCACTCTTCTTGTCTATCCACTATTGCTATATGTTCACTCTCTCTACGGATTACGATTCTCTTCTGCTCAATATATTATTTGGCAATTACTACTTGAAAAGTATTACTAGTGCAGATATTATTGGAAGGCATTACTACTAGTACCAGCATCTATGAAATTTTGAATATAACAAGCATTTTTGGAAGTGATAATGAGCTTTCACTTGACATAGCAAAAGTGACAGGTGAAGCAGTCCAACATCACTAAAAAAGTATATATAGCAAATCACTGCAAATTGTTCTAATACAAGCTGATCATACAACAAGTTATCAACACTTCCATTCACTTTCATTGATTATATATTAAGATGCATGTGCAGTTGGTTAGCTGCTCGGAATGAGAAATCAGTGAACCAAGTTCGAATTTCAGTAAAATTTGTTACATTCACTCTTAGGAAAGCTATGTAATCATTTCTTCTTTTCCCAGTAATGGGTTAAATAGTAAGACAGACCGAGCCCTTCAGCCTTGATTGGCAATCAGTCTAGGAGAATGACAACTCTGAATTAACACCTCTGTCTTGCTATGGATATCCCAGCTGCAATGCCTAGTATGTTAGGGCTGTGGCTCCATACTCCACAATTGGAGTGTACAGGACTTGATAGAAAGGAAGAATTATTAGATTTATATAGTGACAAAATTTGTTTATTAATCTTATTGTGTTGAAATGTGTCACAAAAGAAAAAAAAAAAAATTTCGTCTCTCTCCTACTGTCATAGCGACAGGCACAGTCTCCACTTCCAAGACGAACTGCCCTCCTTCTCATTCCAGCCCTTTACATAGAGCTTGGTAACTTGCCCATGCAAAACACTAACAAGCCAGCTACCAATCACAGTTTCTGCACATGCCCATTTCCACTCGCTTTGGAGGTGTCAAGTTGACCGACCAACTCATTACACTTATAACTCTGGATGTCAGGAAATTTGATGTAGAATTTTAATTTAGGAAATTTCATATATTTGAGGAATAACTACAGAAAAGTTACTAACAAAAATAGTTATCCTTGATTTACCAATGCTTTAGAAAAGAAACTATAATTGTAGAGGTGAGGCAAGTCAGTTACTTTAGCCTAAAGATGCTTTGGAGAATCCACTATAACACAGTGATGATCTTATAGAAAATGAGACTAATGTAGCTAATCAAATAAATATGTTTACCTTTATTTGGGAGGTCTGATTGCAAACTATCACTTTGAAGACTATCAGTGTGCAGGCTGTCATCTGACTGTTCGGCATCACTCGATGAATGAGTAGAAGCACAAATTGTGTCATCTTTTTGCATTTGATTTCGCTTGACGGCAATTTCTTCACGACGTTCCATGTCAGTTGCTCGAACTGCAATCACATTTCGCAACTCAAACATCATCCGACGCGATTCTTCTCGATCCTGCTGTCTTTTTTCCTTGATTGGGGGGGGGAGAGAAAAAGTATCAGTATTGAATACATCACATTATACAATAAACATTTTTAAAATTCTAGATAAACAAAGTTACTAGATTCACTCAGTTAATATCATAGAGAAAACACATTTCTAAAAATTTCTGTTTCGTACAAAATAAGCAAGTAATTTATTTTTCAATAAATAGGACACACCCTAAACCTATCATTAAAGAGCATGAAAAATAAAGTCGAGGGATATTTTCAAGAGCTTTCTCCATATCACACAATGGGAGATTCAGAAATTTCAAACTTGTTCCCAAGGATGTTTGTTATTGTGTAGTATGAATTTGAGGGACAGATTTTGAGGCAGGTAGGGTCTTATATGCTGTAAAATACTTGTCAGCAGGAATCTATAAGTTGGTTGTATGGTTTTTAAAATCAGTGACTGATGTTTCTGTGTGTGCATATGTGTGTGTAAATACACAGAGAAATTTTATTTCAAATATACAAACACACAAACATATTTACTAAGTAATTCTGAATCTATTGAAGTTTGAGACTGGATCTCCCTTACCACTACACTATGTGTGGACATTTTGGTTTCATTTCACTATTTAAGAACAAGCCTACATGACTGAACAAATCATCAATGAAGAGCAACAAATGCTGAGTGTTCATTGTTGCTGAGATGAACAGTCTTTTATTCTACAACACATGTCAGGCTGTGTAATTCTTTCCAGTCATTATACATTTTATGGTGTGTAAGCCTTTCAGAGAAACAACCAGTGAATTAGAAAAAAAAATAATTGAAAATGTTAATTAGTTACAATAAAAAAAAAAAATATTAGGAATGGCTCCTCAGAAAATGATGGACAAATTGGGACTTAGTGGATCAAAGATCCCAATATTTATAGAAAAATTGGTGAAGATGATACTGTGGCTAGAAGGCATTAATTACAATTCTCAAATTCTATGGCTTCATAGATTGTAACCCAAAACCTCTTTCACTGGCCAAGATTAGTTGAAGACGGTCTCTGTCATCATCAGATGAGGTTATAATATTTCACCCAGCTAAAATCTTGATCACCGACTCAAAACAGTCAGTGACCAAGTTTTAGGGTGAATATGCTTTTCAATCTTCAGATAATTTTTAATGACAAGGTTGAAACTATGCTGGCTCATCCATTCTTAGGTAAAGCAAATGAGGTTGGAGAGTTACATAGTTTTGAATGGTTTAATACATTTACATTAATACAATGGCTTTCTATCTATTCCTGGTTGATTTCATTTATTGCAATTAATTAAGATTTTTAATTAGTTTTTAGTAATTTATCCCAGTTTGCATTCAGATTTAATCAACAATTTTTCCTTTATTTTTCTCCTGATCTCACAACCCAAGATGGATCTTACATCACTTACCATTTAATTCTGAAATAGAAGGATGTTTGAATGGATAGAATTGTCTTCCGAGGAACAGAATGGGTTAACTTTGGCTGTGTTGGTAGAACAACTTAGTGAACAATATGGGGATTTTGCTAGAACCATAAAGGCATGGCCTATTCACTGATTGGAATAGAGTAAAAGGATATAGTAATTCTCTGGCCCGTCCAACATCCAACAGCAAGGCCTTTGATTGGGAGGTTTTAAGGAGTATGGTACCACCTCTTAATTCCTGGTGTTCCAAGGTCCACCTTGACCTGGTAGGGCCTTTTAGGATCCCAGCTATGGGTAAATAGTTAAGCCCCAAACTGTGGTCAAAACACTATGAAAGTGTAAAAATAGGTTTTAATACTAGCAATACATTTTTGAAAAATAATATTACCAGCAATAAAAATCTTGTCGGCATTAAATAACCCATTGATGTTGATATGCCATAAAACAAAGCAAACACATTCTCTGGCCTGGTTTAGGTAACTTTCAGAGAGGCAACACAAAGAGAATATCACAGTACAAGTGCAGTTGGCAGAATCATATACAGATGCTTTCTAAAAAATTCTCAATAAGGGAAGATGTGGTGAAAGATATGCTGGATATTTTAGATATTGCATTCATTTTAGCAAAATGAAAAATGTTCAAGAGGTTAGGAAAAAATAGGTAATAGTTGGATTATGACTGTGATGATCGAACCAACAGGAAGAATGCAAGGAGAAGGAGGTAACAAAGGAAATGTGTCGGGAAGAGCTTGATGTGTTAGCTGTGTAAATGACACAAAAAGAGAGGAGGATTATCTGAAAGAAATGATTTGAGCGATAAGCCAGGATGCAGAATTATAGGAAACAGTGTCCATACTTAGATAAACTTGAAAAGTGATAGGCCCCCTACATATGAAAGAAAGAGTGCATCCAGGTCTTAGAATGGTTTAAACACTGAGTGGCTACACTCAATGAAATAAGAGGTAAGTGTAGGCCAAATGAATTTATTAATGACACAAAAGGAGTAGGAAGAAAGACATTTTAATTGTTGGGTATTTGCAAAGACTGGCCATTAAATGAAAAACTTGGAAAATTGTTGTTGAAAATGTTACAGAATAGGTCATATGAAAAGTGATTGTGGTTGTAAAAGTAGAAGAGAATGAAAAAAAAAAACAAAAAGTGTCAGATTGAATGATGATAGAATTACTTGCAGGCAGTGTAGCAAAAATTGAGCATTTGAAGATATCTTTGCATAATCTTCAAAAAGGACAAGAATTTAAAGTAGAGCTTTAATGATATCAATTGTTGTATTTAAGAATTAAACAGTTCAAGAGACAAAAATTAGATTTAAAATTTTGTATCTTTTAACAATGAACAACCGCTGCTAATTCTTACTTTTTTTTCTGGCTCATCAACTTTTATATTATTGTTATGTTGAAATCAAAATTTTTTTATACCTCCTCTGGAAATGCCAAAGAGATGTAGACAAGAATTATAAGAATGACAAAAATGAAATATACAAAAAAGAGTTTACAATTATTTCAAATATTCTACAGCTAAGTAACCTCAAGGTGACCATTATTCCTTTTGATTAAAATTATATTAGAAAATCAGTTTTCAGCATTTTAGACAAAAAAAAATCTTCAAACTTTATTATCAACCTGATGGCATGCAATCAGATATTTGTTTAATGTTTTAGTCTTTGAAATATAAATTTTTAGAAGGAATAAAAAATAAACACTTACCCTTTCTTCAGGTGAGAGATGAACATAATCACATTCAAATTCATCCTTGTCTGGATCAGTATAGTCTTCAAATACCTGTAATGGCATAAAAAGAGAAGAGACTGAATTAAATCAATAAAAGTATAAAAAATGATAAAGCAAACAGAAAATAATTATTGGTAAAAAAAGCTACTGACAGATAATATTTACCAATGTTTACACTAATTTATACTTAAACTATATTAGAGTGACCTCCAGTAGCAAGTCAAACCTTTTACTTCCACAATGCAATGATACTGTTAGGATCATTTAACTGAAGTCAAATATTCATTTTTTTTCTGTTTTTCTCCAAAGCCAATTATTTTAGAATAAATTTTCAAACATATTGAAACATGATTTCATTTAAGCTTAATTCAACAACTTTTAAAAAGACAGAAATATAATAAAAAAATTAGGTGAATTTCATTTTATGATTGTTTTGTTTCTTGTATTGTTGTTGCAATAGTTTTGAATATATAGAACAAGGAAATGAAATTTGTGGCATATTAATTGCTCCATAATGGTCAACCAAACAAAATTTTAAAAGTAGATTTTTCTGTCTTTACAGTGTGCCAAACATTATTAGCCACTTTTAATGTCTCCTATTTTTTAAATAAATTAATGAAGGAATTGACAAAAATATTTTCACAACTAATATGCTTGATATTTCATATATGGATAGAAGATTTTAGTAGGTTTAAATGCCATTTTTATGATGTGGCAATAGTTTTGTGAATTTTACTGGATTTTTTATGTCTCATATTATTAAACAGATAAGTAAAACGCTAAAAAAAAGGTAATTAAAGATTATAATTAGAAAACATGGTAAGTTTACAAAGGCAAATGTTTTAAACAAAACAATGATGACAAAGTTATAAAGACAATATTAATGTAAAATGAATACCTTTGTAGGCATTCTGAAAGTAAAGGAAGTATTTGTCACAGATTACTTCCACAACACAAAGAAAAATCACTGTAAGTACAGACTCAAATATCAGGTGCAGAAAGAAATGCTGAAAACTCGATTCGCCGGTACTATCTCAAATCACAATGCGTGTAACCAGTCAGAAAAATAACTCACTCTCTAACAAACACTGTAGCCAAAATGCCCGAATTTTCCGCTCTTGATTCGAGAACACCAACTGCTTTTATCGGCTGAACCTTTTTTCTTTTTTTTTTTCTCATTCGTCGACAGCTGGGAGAGGATGTTCAGTAATTTGCATATCAAAATACTTTTATAGCGACTCCTGCGACGGACTTGTTTTTTAATTCAAATATTCCATTTTCAGCATGTCATGCGGAATATGCACCCTTTTGTTTGGTAAGTAATTTTCTTTTTTGCCACATTTTCTGTTGTAGAATACACATGACGCACTGTCACTTGGTTTAACGAGGTAAGTCGCCGTTTTCTTCTATATAACCTCATGTTCTGAAACTAGTCTTTGTTGTTTATTTAGCATTGGTTGATGAATGAATAGTTGAAGAATCAGTCTTCATGTATTCTGTTGCCCATTTCATTCATTTTGCTTATTTTTTTAAAGATCACTCAGCGATATTTTATCACTTGCTTTAGGACCCAATTTCTTGGGTTTTCAACACTGAAAATTTCACAGCTTGACAAATATGGATATTTCTATAATCTCTCTCTTGATACAGGGCACAGATCAATGAGATAATGTCCTCAATTTGCACTCATCAGATTTGCATTGAAGTCATCCAGGACCTCCAAAGTTTGGAATGCTGTAACTTTTCTAGAAAGTGTACTAGACTAATTTCTAACTTATGGAAGCCACAAGAAAGTTGTAAGAATATATTTCTGTAGATTTAAAATATAATGTGCTTCTTTGTTGTTTTCCCATTAAGTCTTGAATTGTATTTCTAATCAAGCAAATTTATCAAGTTTAAACTATTTCCCTCTTCACTGGTATAAAATCATTTATCATTTCAAAGCTGCATTAATTCTATTGGATGAGAATAAAAGCAGTAAGAACAACCCTTACCTCATCCACAATAACTGGATTAATATCATCAGCAGAAATAACTTGCTTGGTTTTCTCTGCTTCCACTTCAGAAGTTGGTGTCAGTTTAGGTACTAAAAGGTTAAAAATAAACAAAATCAAAAAAATTAACATTTTTTTAAATTCAAATAAAAAGAAAGACAACTGAGAAATATTAGGTCTTTGTTCAGAATTATTCCCAAAATAATTCTGCATACTTATTTTTATATTTTTACTTTTATAATGCTGAAATGTTCTTGCTGTAAACAAGAAACTCTTCCAAAGAAAAAAGAACTTGGTGACTGAGTTAGATTTGGAGAACACACTGATTTTTTTTTATTTGATAAATAAATATCTTTTATACAAAAAGCAGAAAATAACTCAAACATTAAATTTTCAAAACTACTGAGAGTTGATTTAGACTAATATCTTCATCTAGTTTTGTTTTTACACAAAGTTACATCAGTAAAACAGACCCAGAAGGCCTTCTTCAGTAGTCTGTTGTATTCTGAAATATTGTCAAATTTTACTTTGAAGGATCCACTGGGCATGATGTATATGAAATGAGTAGTGCAGATCCACACTTAGATTTAACAAATGTTCAAAATATAACTCTTAAGGAAGGTTGAAGTGTACACAGAATGTTATGTAAAAATGAAACAATAAAGAACTAAATTTTCAGGAATTATTATGACATTAATGAAAATATAAATAATTTACACATTTAGTAGGAGTATTAATAATCAAGTAATGAACTACTCATATGGTGTGAATAGAGCCTCAATGAGGCTTGATAAACTGAGTCAAATGTAAAAAAGATCAGTTTTGCAGTTGATGGCTTGATTACTTTAAGTATTGGTATATATTATGAAAAAGAACTAATATGAAAGTAAATTAGTACTGAGAAATTGGATGGGTTGAGGGGGTTCTTAATGAACTGAACCTAAATATTAACTTGGAGATGACTTAATAACTTAATATAACTGGTACTATTTGATACTCACCAGCTACATTTGCAAAGTCAGGTAAAAATAATGACAAGTAATAAATTACTTCCTTAAATGATGTTAAAAATCATCTCTAAATCTCATGAGTTTAAGTTGTTTATATAAAGAATTAACCATTGGAATTATGTGGTTTCTTTGGCAAAATAATTTTGGAGAATTGGCTTTTCTGAAATCCAGTCAGTTTTCCAACAGTCCATGTGGCTTTGTTTGCATAAAGATATATTTGCCAGTGGCTTCATAAGAAGAAGAGTTTTTTGGAAATTGGGTTATCTAAACTTGGTCATGTGTAGAACTGGCCACCTGTTTCTGGACAAAGAAGACCTTTAGAGAGCTTAATAGTCGAATCTTACCAATACATTATTGGTGATAGTTGGCAGACTAAGTCTTATATATGAAAGTGCATAGCACACGTTGGGCAGTTCTGCAAAGATATAGGGAGTGACCAGCAAATGACCAGTAGTAATGGGGCAGAGATGTTAAGAGATAAAAACAGAACAAATGATAGCAGTAAGCTCAAGCCTTTCTCAGATGAATGATAAATCAACTCTGATTGCATTAGTAACAAAGACACATATGACAGTTTCCATAGCATTTTAATAAATGTAAACAAGCAATTCAAAGTTCAGATGATTGTGTATTACTGTCAAGTTTTGGGAAATGGAAGCCAGAAGATTGAAAAACCTGTGGGGTCACCAATAGCTAAAATTAAAATCTTATTTACATATTCTGGTCATTTTTGTTATTTTTTAAAAACTCCAATCAATTTTATGGATCCATCAACTTTTGTTTTGTGCAATGCATGGTTGGCAGTCAAGCTGGAGCTTGGGACTTCAGATCTTATCTAAACACAATGTAAGTGAAAAGGACTTCTGTCCAGGATATTGTCAGACCAGTGACCAGGATAACTCATCTCTGTCATAGCACTACAGTAACATAATGGTATGTAGAATAGTAACCAGTAATATCAAGTTAGTTAGGTAATGACCTCTATTATAATTATTGACCAAAGAATAAACCAGCTTCATTCAAACCTTTGTTTACTCATATTATAAATTAAACATTTAAAGACATCAGAAGAAATTTTAGAGATTGGCAATTCTATTCAGTTTTGTTTTTAATCTGAAGTAACTCTTCTATATTTGAGAATGTTTTAATGGATGGGAATTTTGAAGTACATGTCCTTCCAACATGTATTAAAATTAAGTGACTCTTGTGAGGAACAATTCAGATTTAAAACATCATCACTAACTTCAAATATCAATACATCTTTCTAAATCATCTTTCCAAATTTGTATTGATAGAATACTACAGCCAAATTATTTCATATACAGGGTGTGATGGGTAAATTGTCACCATTTTATATTTTTACTTTTTGTGCATGTACGTTGTTTGTTTTTGATTTTGTTGACTGAAATACATAGTAGCATCAGTTGGACATCATCTGTGGGGAAAAAAAGGACAATGATGAAACTCACTCTGCCAGAAATTTGAAAATGGTATGCTCTACTGCTTGGCATTTGTGCTGGAAGCTTCAATATAAATATTTCAGAGTGTTTGGGTGTCAATCTGAAGACAGTGCAGAGGATTTGGAAAGAGTTGGATGAATCTAATTGTGATTACAAAGGTACGGCATCTAATCATTCTGATAAGAACTCCCAAATTTATTGGTGAGGGCCTCCCACTCAACACAGAGACCTACATCAAGTGCCTTGAGGAAGTAGTGCTGACCTGGGTAAAGAGGGTGGCTGATGGAAACAGGACTCTACCCCATGCCACACAAGCAGGAGAACCAATTCATGGCTGTCAGATAATTTCTGTAACCACATTACTGCTTACATTTGGTCACCTAACTCCCCAGACTGCAACCTCCTTGATTATTATGCGTGGGACACAGTTGAGCAAGAGACCAACAAAACTCCTTGTAACACCAAAGATGAACTGAATGCAAGGATTATAGCAGGATTCACCAACTTAAACAAGGAGATTGTCCAGAAAAGTTGTAGGAGATTCCAAAGTTGTCTGGAGGCCATGGTTGAAGCCAATGGTGACTTTATTGAATGAATTTACTCTTTAGTATTTGAAGATATTTTTGTGGCATTTTGGTAAATATATCTGCTAAAATGAGATGTCTATTATTTTCATTTTTGAGTAATTTAAATGACAATTTATCCACGTTGGAAACTTATTTTCATCATCAACTATGTTCTTTGGTTTTTTTTCAGGTGTATGCTGAATCTAGTGATTTTTCAAAACTGTTTTGTTCTTTTTCCTTTACAACTCCCAAAGACTGCCAGATACTACTTAAGAAAGACTAAAGAACATATGTTGACTGAAACATTTTGTTAAAATAACAAAGATGAAGTCTAAAAAAATGTGTGAAATAATTAAAGTATCCATTCTCAAAAATTAAAAAGAAATATCAATACTGCAAAGTGTTTTTTTTTTGCAGACAATCAAACATTAGAAAATGTGTCACTGTTCCTGATGTAATTTCTGCTGCATTCTTATAAAACAAAGCTGTCCTCTTAGACTTGAGCAACACAAGGAAATTATAACCAAAGAGAAAGCAAAAACAAATCTAGTATGATGAACTGTTTTATCTCTCTCTATCTCTCTCTCAGATAGAGTTTGGATAAGTGAGTGAGAAAACTCAAGGAGATAGCATACATTGGCCTGTCAACCAAGTGCATGAGTTGGCATAGATTTCAATATGATATGGGTTTTCTTAGCAAAGTTAGTGTTGTTATACTCCCAATCCTCTTATGTGGATATTTGGTGTACATAATGCTTTGAAAAGAGATAAATAAACAGTTCAATAGGTACATGATGCAGTCAGAGAGAATGAAATAAAAAAATCTGTTCCATTTCTTCTATTACTGAATTTATTTTACTTATTTCTCTAAGTATAAAAAAAAATATTTAATATCATAATCTTTGTCATAAAAAGGTAGGCATAGATGTTATACTACATTAATCAAGATCTCTTTCTGATTCAGAAATATGTTTCATTAGACGTGTCAGCACTAAGAATGCAAAACACAAAATAACAAAAAAATGTCTTCTGTACATAGGGCTCTGAGCATCACATTTGGTTCACAAAACAAATCCCCACAAAAATCTAAAATACAATAGCCAATCATAAATGGTGCTGCCAAAGAAAAAAAAAAAATAAATAAATAAAAAATAAAAGGAAAGGACGAGCCTGTTAAACCACAGATATAAAAACCACATGGCTCACAAACAACAGGCAGTTCATCTCAACAACTCCACCTTGTACATGACTGCTGGCCCATTCACACACCTCACCAGTGTCAATTTCAACTCTGAAGATGGATCAACCCCGCTAATGACATGCTACACACAGCTTCACTAATTCACTCCAGGCCTCTCTCCTGACACCAACCATGACCTTGGTCAACCAACCTACTACCTGCACCTGGCTGACAACATTCTTACACTTAATCAGTTCCCTTACCAATCGCAACTATAGAACACATACCAACAATTTTGTCACCCAACTATGTATATATTCTGAAAAATGGTCAATACATACTTTTGAAACTTTAATCCTTGTTTGTTCTTTCTTTTGAAACTATATGCTCCTTATAACAGATATGATGGTTAACTGTTAAAATAAGATCAATGGTAGGCAGGACTTCCACTACTGATTACACTATTTGAAATTTGTTTACATATTCAATCTATTGATCAGCCGTTTTATTCAAGTGACATGTCCTTTCAAAATGTATAGGTGACCATGGCTCCCCACAGCTTACTTATCTTTAATATCTAAACTGTGCACTGCAACAACTGTTCTTGGTAAAGAGAGTGGGATGGTTTCCTGTTACCTTCTCCATAGAGTGAATTCAGAGTTGTTGTTCTCCAAGACCAGTTGCTAACCAAAGCTAGATAGCCTAGTCTACCCTACTATTTTACACATAAATGGTTTACTGCCTTTCTCAACAATAACGGTGCAAAGTAAACACAAATTGCCTTAACCAGAATTTGGTCTTAGCTGATCATTTCCATTTTTTGCATTGTTAACTATTAATCTGCCCACACTTCAACAGTCTAGGGAATAAAAAAAACCAAAAATGAACAAAGAACATCCTGCTTATTATTGTTATCTGTCAGCAATGATTAGTATACAAACCTTCTGTGTGTCTTTTCTTATAAATTTTGTTGATCTTATCCAAACCAACCTCCCAGCACCCTCGACAGGCTTCAAGTTCTGCTTTGACTGATTCCAACTGTTCATACCATAAATTCTCTTTCTTGGATAGATTATCTTGGATTTTCTCATCCATGTTTTCCCCTTCTGCAATCATCTCCAAATTTTGTTGGGTTTCGTCTTCAGAAAATTTTTCTAGTTCAGTCGAAAGAGCAAAAGATCTGCATAATAATAAGCAGTTCACTTTTAATAATGTAAATGTTTTATGAACAGCATAGAATAAAATGTTCTCTTTGTTAAATAAATTTACAAGTTCACATTGCTAAAAGTATATCTCCAAATCTTCAGCAGGAAAAAAAAAACAAACAGGATGATAAAGGCTGGAGAGCACAACAGCTGAAATGTGATAGCAACTACAAAGATGAAGATAATAGTCCCAGTGTAAATAATGATAACTCATCATTACTGAGAAACAAACAGGACTATGAAAATTCCATGGAACCTTTGTAATTTAAAAGTCAAAGCATATTTTAATAACACAAAAAAGAAATCATTTATACTTTTAGATTGTGGCTTTTTTCCTTTTGTCTGTATAGATGCTTAATGATAAACAATCATTTTCCATTTTCAAGGATTTTCAAAAGACACTACTTCATGACAAAATTATCTGTAATTGTAACCTTGTCAAAAGTTAGCATTAGCTTTATTAACTGTCATTAAATGTTATTTTATGAATTATCTTGACTAGTATCCATATTGTCATTTTGTATTACTGTTTGAAGTATTCTTTAGTCTTCCTTAGGTCTATGTTGCAAACTGTGTTGCTCAGTATATTTTTCTTATATGACTACCTTCTATACCAGAACAATTTACAGATCCAAGAGTCAAAAGAGAAATTTGAAAAAAAAAAAAAATTGATAACTTCTGTGATTTTGGGAAAAGTTAGGATGATTGAAAGAATTGTTGAGACTATTGAACACATTCTTTTTGCTACTTGTGTTGTTACCACAATGTTTTCATGAATCCATTCAGTGTACAATCTGCATAGAAAAAATAAGGGTCAATCATTCTCAGCATTATAGTAGCAATCATAAGAAACTAGAAACAAATATATTGATTAGATCAACCCTTAATAGAAACATGTATAACACAGGCAATTTTATATTGATCTGAACAACCCATTCTCAACAACTCATGTAATACAGGCTATTCTATATTCTTTTTATACAAGAATGGTTTCCAGTTTTTTTTATTCTTTTTTGTTAAGCAAAGAAATCTACCTTGGCCTGACTGATATATTTCTCATCACTAATTTTCTCACTTTCCCTATTATTTGAACCCCATAAAGATTAATGTAATCCCTACTTTCCCCTCAAATATGATCTCCCATAAAAAAAGACTTTATTCCTTCAGATACAGGTTTTTTGTTCTTGGAGTCAGATATTCATGGGACAGCTATTTCCTTCATTATATTTTTTGACACTTGTATGAGAAAATATATACAGAGAAAAGTAGTGTAAAAAGCTAAATTTCTTATAGTAGATTTCTTTTATGTAAATAGAATGAATCCAAAGACTTTTGGGAGGAATATTAATTTGTCATTAGTAAATATGTTTTATGTTGCTTGTTCCAAGAACAGATTTATTTTTAGTGTGATATTTTTGTTTATTCATTGAATTTGATTATCAACTTTAATATAAAATTTACTTGCTTTCCATCGCAACTTACTCTGGCTATGACAGTAAGAAGATAATAAAGATTTGACTAAAAGTCATGCCCACTTTGCTTTGGGGGAAGGCTGGTTTGTTGTACCAGATGCTCTGATTGGGATACAGGGAACTCTACAGTTCTTTATATTGCAATTTTCAAAGAGAGAGGAGGGTGTCAGTTTATAGTAGTAAGTAAACATTATAGATAAGAAATAAAGAATATGCTTCCAATGCTTCATTTAAAATAAATATTGTTGATATTAATTCAGTTTTCTTATATACAATGCCATATTTTGGATATAGTGAGGCATCAAATATATAGAGATTAAATCCAAGGCCCTGATTTGTATAACAATATTATAAATCACATGAATGTACTTATTTGGTGATGAAACTTAATAATTTCATAATTCCATACTGAATTATCATATTAGACTTACATGTCATTTGTTGCAAGCTGTTAATATTGCTGTTAATGCTGTATGAAATTGGAAAGCTATAAATCTTTATTATATTCCAGAAATGGGAAGCTTTAATAATTTTCTTTAGAATTGATGTGTGAAACTGATCTAGATCTAATGTGATATAAACATGAACTGATCCCCAATTGATCTTCATGTCTCTGATAGCTAAACATATATAAGAACAGATAACCCATTCAATTTGTAGTGAAGAATGTGACAAAAAACTAAATAAATAAAAATGATATCTATACTTTGGATTGATTTTGTAATAAAAGATTTGAACCATTCTTGTATTCCACCCCTTGCCACAACTGTTGTAAGGCCTTTGACATTGGTTGCAGGAAATATGTGTGTATTAGTCTGCAAGTCATCACTACTGAGGATTTAAAGTGAGTTGCAGTGTGCTGTTTACTTGACCAAATTTCACTCTTTGGGTCAGAGATATTTCAGTGTTTTGGCACAGTGAGGCAAGACTATAGTAGTAAGGTCCCTAGAGATTGGAGATTTTCCTTCTCTTAGGCAGATAGCCGAATTTGTTGAAGTTTGTTACTCTTTCAAAAAAGTAGTCCCTCAATATGGTAGATCAAGGTCCCAGAACTTAGCATAATTAAAAGTATATATAAATTTATTTTTTTATATGTAAGTTTTTTTCTGAGTTCTGGCTGTTTTTTCTTTCCTTCCAGACTGCCATCCTAATATTTGAGGATGCACATTTGATGTTTGTTGGGTTTTGGTTTGAGAAGAAAGTTTAAGCAGCCAACAAGGGAAAATGTTGAATTTGCTGGTTAACTAGCCACAAAATCTTTGGGATATACAATTGAAATTCCAATTGGAAAACATTGCACAGATTTTCAATTGAAAGGACTTACAATAAACAAGAATAAAAAGTATTTAACTGCAAAACAAAAGACACTTTCATAAGTTCTATTCTGTTCTACATAAGGAAGAATTTAAATTCTATCAAAAGAATTTAACTTTTTACATTAAAATCAACACTGTGGTCTGCAACATCATTCTCTGCTTGTCTGGGTTAAAACAAATCAACAGTGCACATTTGATATTTGTTGCTTTTCATATGATTTAAAAAGTTTACTAACAATGTAAAGAATAGCCACTGATCATATGACTGCTACTAGTGTTCCCCTCTCTATTTTTCAGACAAGCAAGATAAGAAAGAAAGAAATATTATAATGGAATAAAAGATTCAATTCTTACACTTACAATAGAAAGAAAACTTGGTTATGGGCAATAACTCATATAATAACAAGCTTAATTATACTTATTTTTCTGTCTAAGACACACTTGAGCAAAGGAAGTAGGAGGGGTAATTGTCGTCCTGCATTTTATAGATTAAAGGCTAAAATTTCAATTTATTATGTGTTATGTTTAGCAAGGATCATGAGTTAGTGAAGTAACTCCTTAAATCTAAACAGGGATTGTTCTCTTTCTGAAAGCAAGCATATCTCAATACTGCTAAACAATTAGTTATGCATTGGAGACAAAGTGATAATATTATAAGAATTCCACTCATATATGATGAACTCCTTTTACATTGAAAATGTCTACCAGCATTGTTCTCGTTTTTCTTCAGGTTAGTGCATGAGAAAAATCATCAAATATATAATGAAAAGATATGGCACTTCTCTGATCCAAATCCTCTTAACTCTACAGAAGCTTACAATCTTTTATTTTTCATTAATTTACAAAACAAATCAAACAGTATTTACCTGTGTAGTGCTGCTCGTAGATGAAGATCAAGGCTATGAATGGCCATATATAATTCTGATACTGAAGACATGGCCTGTTTCTGATTAACTGGAGAACTTTTGGCATCTCTTTCCTGGAAACTGCTACGGTGGAACTCATAGCTATTTCCAAGTTTCATAGACTCAAGTAACAGCCGTTTGTTAAGATTTACAATTAATTGGCAAAGTGATGAATCCACCTTTCCTGTAATAAAAAAAAAAAAAAAAAAACAGAATCAACTTTGAAGTATCATTGCTACATTTACCTTCTATATGATAAAAATGCAAATAAAAAATAATGTAGTTACTTCTTAAATGATGGCAAAATATGTTTATCTATGGGAGACACTAAACGATATAAGAATAACATTAACAAGGAGTTTTTTTATTGAATGATTTTGTGAGATGTATGAAATGTTTAACAAAACATAAGAAATGCTGGGACATTTTAACAAATGAACAAATTGAAAATCCCTTGAGGTTTGAGGTAACATCATGTACATGTATTGAAATAATTTAAATTCAATATATTAGGGCAGCAATTGCTCTTTTAAATATGTATTGTGAAAAACAATAGACATTTTGTGACTATTATATTTAATGATCTTTTTTTTCTAATGTACAAATATCTTTTCACAAACATGGTTGTTGTGTGTGGATAAATTAACAAAGATTTATTTTTTTTTAATTAATAATATATCTTCATCTTTGTTGCTTTTATTATGTTATGTATTCTTTAGCCTTGCTTGAGTTTCACATTTAGGTTTCATTGAAAAGTATTAATCTATTTAAAAGAAGAGCCTATCTAGAACAATGGCATCTTAGTTCCATAAGTACTCCTCTTGGAACCTCACACACTCCCTCCCAGCATCTCTTTCACTTTTCAAAATCCTCTTTAGGGATTACCATCAGTTGCTTTATTATATCTTACTCAATTTCATGCATAGTCTGAAATTTCTTCCTTTTTATCTTTCAATGATGACAACCAGTAATTATAGGGAACCAAATTTCGTTTGTTGTAGGGCTCACAGATATGGCTGCTCCAATGTTAAAAAAAAATAAGGAAAAAAATCCAGACATTAGGTGTGAAGAATGAGCAGGTACTTGGTCATTGTGTATGTAACAGTCACACAAAATACAAGCTCAATTAAAGCTACCTCACTGTCATCTGACAGGAGAGTGCTCCCTCAAGTGACATCAAGGAAGCACAACCTGTTTTCAAGGTTCAATATGGTGAGATAACAGACCTTGTATGTTCTATCTTCTTGTGATAATTAGCTGTTGCTCAAGACATAATACTTTTTATGATAAATGGATATTCCCTTGAGGAGGCACTGTGCCTTGAGAGAATACTGGGCCTCAAACTCACACTTGATCTCAAGTGGAACTCTTATATATGATCCATCACTAAAGATGCAGGTAAAATGATCAGCTTGCTGTACTGCTTCAGTAAGTACCTAACTCCTCATGCTATCCTCTACCAGGTCAGACCAAAAATGAAGTATTGTTGCCATATTTGGGCAGGAGCTGCCCAGTCCTCACTTTATAGTCTTGATAGAGTCCAAAAGTGTCTTTGTTAGAGAATTATTATTTTCCTCTCTCTCTCTCTCTCTCTCTCACAGGCAGGATGTGACAAACCTCTCACTGCTCTATCACTACTTCCACTGAAAATGCTTGGATGAACTGCATTCCTTGGTTCTGACCTTCATGTCTAGGACCTGCCATGACACTATTCATCGTAGCAAACCACCCTCATTCACTTTGTATTCCAGTGGCGGGAATTAAGTTGCACACAAACAGATTCTTCTCGTGAACCACTGCTCTGTGTAACAAATGCCCAAGAGGATGTTTCCCTGATCACTGCAATCTTAACCTGTTCAAATCTGAAGTCAACTGTTATCTCCTCCTCCTATCCATATATAAACTACCCTTAATGTAACCCTCTACCTCATGAGGGTCTTGTACAAGATGAACCTTACTGTAAAAAAAAAAAAAAAATTTCCTCAATAAGAATATAATCTGATTAAAAAAAAAATTGCATTTCACAGATAAAGTTTTGTACTTGCAAGAAAAAAAAAAGAAAACTGGGAAAACCTGTTCAATGTTTATTTTAATTGATTTGACACAAGCAAATTAAAATAAAACTTCTGCATGGATAAAATGAGAAAATTAAAAGAATCAAATGTCTACTTCAGGCATAAATCAAACCTCTTAAGCTAGGTTTTAATTTTTAATAAAAGACAATTGCTTTACCTCTTTGAGCCTCAGGTTGGGCGTTTACACAGAAGCAGAGAGCGAGACGACGGACAAATTCTGATTGTTGCATGCTATAAAGGTAAAGCATAGCCTGAAAAAAACAAAACAAAAAAGACTTACAAATATGTTAAAAATTCAACAAACAGAAATTTCTTATAACAACTTGTAGTCATATTGAAAAAGAATTATTGAGTTTAAAATGTGATATTACTCTTGGAGATGTAATATTATGTGTTTGTTGTATTTGGTTGCTACAAGGCCAAATTTTCAGAGGACTCAACAAGGATTATACTCTCAGTGACTTTCAAAATCAAGAAGTTAGATAATTTAAGCAGAAGACTGCACCTCTGACCAAGATATGTATACAATATTCTATGCAGATGTGAAGAAAAAAGGCAATGATATTCTGTGCAGATGTGACAGTGAAGAAAAAGGCAAGACAGTTGATCTTCTAAAGGTAAAACTTAAGAAATGAAATGTATAATTCATAGAGGGACTTTGAAATCAGATATGGCAGCAAATCTTTATAGAATGAACTCAAAATAATAGATATTAGGAAATTTGTGCTGATAGATTCTCAGCCTGACCAAGAAGGGATTTCAAAAAGAAATCCTGATATTTGGGAAGTTTTGTCCTTGTAGAATAACATTGGCAAATAAAGCAACCAAAAGAAGTAGTAAACATAATAGTTTGCAAATTATCTACAACCAATAGACTCAGAACAGATATCAACACTAGATGATAGCAGCTGTTTCAGAATTGTATTAAATTCATGGATTAAAGTAAAAATCGCTGAGTGTACTTATATGGCATAACATTGCCTAATAGATGAAAACACCTGTAATAGTCATCTAGTTTGCTAGAAGTTTCAAATTCAATCTCTGGGAGAGCAGAAACACACACTGGTTCTGTAGGGAAGCAGATTAGCATTGTAAGGAAAAATTCATAGTTACAAATTCTCAAATTCCCTTGAAACAGTACAATATATGATAGGTATAAAAATGAGAACAATAATATATCTCTCTCTCCCTGTCTTGTAGGTTGAATATAGTGTTCGGTATTTGATAAAACATTCATGCTATAGGTGCAGGTAAATTTTCTAAATTTCTAATCTTTGAAAGTAATCAGACAAATGACTAGGTCATGGCATGGGAGAATGCTCTAGAAAAGTAAATGTATGTAAATCCAATGTGCTTCATAGAAGGTGCTAAATTTTGAATTAAACAAATAATGTACAACTTCCAAAATTGTTTCATGCAATTTGATTTATAGCTCACCACTGACACACAAGATTTTTGATACTTATTTTTTTGAATATAATATATTCCAAAAATAGTTCAGAAGTCATTAAAGTTGATCCCTATATCCTGTTGGAACTTGATGTGATTTGAAAACATCATCATCTTCAATAATATTGCCTTGTCATGAGATATTCAAATCTATTATAGATTTGAATATATCTTGACAAGACAATATGAAAGTATTGCTTGAATCAATAAAAGTTATAGATTCAGAAAAGTGTTGTAATGGAATGCCCCACTCTTCCTATCACCTATGTGGACTGACTATATCAGTAGATATATATATATATATATATATATATATAGTGAGCACAGGATATACCTGGCAGACTTGCTTCAGGAATTACTAGCTTGCTAACCGATTCCCTATCTTTCAGTAGTGTATTCTCTTTTACAATAAACCTCTCTTTCTTTCATCTATGCCCGTGTTGCTGTTCGTTTCACTTGAGTACCACCTTTGTCTGTAACCTCTTTAAGGATACAACAAAATGTAAAATAATCAGCAAAGTAATGATAAAAACCTTGAGGGCAGTGACAGAGAAGTCATCAGTTAATTGACTGAGCTTCTCTTTTGACTCATCATCATCTTCAACTTCCTGTAAGCTTGGTCCATAATCTTGTAAAGGAATGTTGGCAAGGTAAGTGGAGGCCTTATCTACCTCATCAATCAAAGGATAACTGAAATTCTGTTAAGGAAACACTCATGTTAAACAATAAATAATAACATTCTGCTTATTAGTGTTAACAAATAATGTGCATCCATATTTAAACTATGACAGCTGTAGTTTAAATTATTGAGAAGGGAATACAATGATGTTACAATGTTTTTTTGCTTTTCTTATAAATACTAAGGATGTCACTTAAAGACTTGAGCATTTCTTGTAGAAATAAAACCAACAGATGAGACTATGTTATGGAATTGATATATTGTCATGTGGGTGCTTTTTCCAAATGAGATATTCTATAAATATCTGTGATTTATTACACTAACTTGTGCCATTTTTGTGAAAATGGCACAAGTTAGTGTAATAAATGTAAAGTTAGTTAGTGTAAATAACATTGGTCTACAGATTGCACTAAGTGTTTGAGAAAACATCTTTATGAGGAAGACATAAATGGGAGACATCCTAATATAATGCTATGCAGCATGTGTCAAATTTTAATTTTTTTCTCTTTCCGATGTGTTGAGAGAATTAAAATAGCAGCTTATAATATGACTCAGGAAATGAAAAAAAATACTGTGCTTGTAGCACTACCTGTCAACTATAGTGACTTAGTCAGCTTCTTGAAAGTGGTTAGGACCATCACATATAAGGTCAGAAACAGTCTATAGGTCTCTGGCAGGGATGTATCATTGTTAGCCAGAAGAAAGAAAAATTCTAAGTAATGCTTAGATGTCATAAGAACATCAAACACTGCCAGAAGATAAACCATATAAATACACACACACATATTTATGTGTGTGTGTGCAAACTGGAGAAAACCTGCTACCGGGGTATAACTAACTTTGAAAAAAATCATCTCAACCATCTGAGAGAATTAAGAACCAACACTAAATCTTGGGCCAATACATCAGACCATATGACAGTCAACCCTTCAGCATGTCCCTTGTGTGGACTTGTTTGCAAATCCTGTGCAGGATTGTTGTCTCATATGAAACATAAACATAAAAACTGAACAGAAAGACACTTATATTTCGAAAACGATGGGAGAGTCCATCATATATATATATATATATATATATATATATATATATATATATATATAGCTCAGGTTGTAGATGCATGATGTAATTCTTGGGCAATGTCATTTTTTTTAGACCAGAAGTTTTTGCAAAATTTTCTGTATAACACAAAATTTATCTCATCTGGATTTGGAGGGATATTGTTTTGTACAGTTGGTATCTCATGAGACTTTAGATTATTTGCATATTCAGCTTTATAATAAAGGGTCAGTATTTCCAGTTCATCTCTTATAAAGGATACTATTCCAAAAGCAAGCTCGTTGATTTGCGAGAAGACAGCATATTTGAACGTGAGGCCAAGAAGAGTAAACGTCGAAGTTCAGGGCAGAGTCGGTGACTGACAGGCAATGAATTTTCAGCTTTTGATATGGAAATTTGAGAGCTCACTCTGAAAGATTTGAAAAAAAAAAAAAAAAAATGAAATCAGATTTAAAAGGTTGAAATCAGCCTGAGATAAATCTAAGAATCACAAAGAAAGAATCCAAAGGGAATGTCAAAATTTTTTTTCAGCTGAGTAAAGATTTCAATATAAATCATATAATACAAGGAGAGAAAAAACATTTTCAGAGCTAAAATGAATTTCCATCATTAATCAGCTCTCTGGGTGGAAATGCTAGATTTTTCAGTCACATGTCTAAATTCTCTATCACCATACCAGATTTACAAAATGATAGAGATTTTACAAGTATTAAAGTTTGTAGTAGAAGGACACTTTTGTTCTAATCTGAAATTTTTTTTTGTAGGTAAGTATTAATGACCTTCATCCTTCTAACTTATGAATCAAACCTCAGATCTCATAGCCATCAGTCTGTTGTTCATTACAAGTTTATAACATTAACAGAACTTTTGTAAGTGTTAGACTTTTCATTAGTAAAATTTTCTCAAGTTTGTGATGAAAAGCATGTAAAATTCATACTTACAAAGTAAATCCTTTTCTCACAAGTTCAACTTCTTGAATAAGGCGCAAAGACTTTTTCTGTAGTGTGATTGAGGTTTCTGCTAGCTGAAGAAAATCTATGACTTGCCATGCTTTGTGCTTGAAGAGTAACACATGCCAAATTATAACTGCAACTAGCCCAATCAGCATGAGGAAGTAGCATTTGGTCATGAATTGCATGAGGCTAAAGGTTGGGTTCATCAAGACCATAGCAGACAATGGACTGAATAGGCACCACATATACAGCAAAATAATGGCAAAAAGAGGATAGACACTGAAAATCGAAACAAAATTCTGATTCAATTTTTATTGACAAAAGAAACACACCACACATTACAAGTAAGAATGAAGAGTGTATTGGGCCAGAATGTTGTGCTAAAGAAGCAATGGATTACCATGAGAGTAATAATTAAAAAATAGTGAGAATAGTGCATTATTTATAGAAATAGAATAGTGAGTTTTAGAAAGAGAATTCTTTAAGTTCTTTTTTGGTTTCAGAAATTAGTTTTCTGAGTTATCAGTATCTTTTATTTTTAAAGAAAAAAACAAAACAATTTCATACCTGAAAGTTTGAAAAGTTTATTGAATATAAAATATAAGAAAAATAAGCAAATCTATTATTGTAAAATATATTTTTAAAATTCAAATTATCATCTATAGGTTGTTTAAAAATAACATTCCTTATTGTGTGTGTGTGTGTGTGTGTGTGTGTGTATTGTATGTTATTAAGATAATAGATATCAACAACTGTTTCTCTTATGTAATGTATTTATTATTATTATTATTATTATATAAATATAAGAGTTATGGAGTCACTATGCATCACTTATTGATTATGATAAGAATCTGCAATAATCTGATTTTTTAAAATTTCATTTTATTATTTTTATAATGATCTCCTTTTTTATTTTTCTACCCTTTTTACTTTTCATTTAAGTCATCTAAGATTCATGCTATCTCTTAATAACAAATACATTTTATTTGAATGTCATTTTCTCAAAAGAAAAAAAAAACTAATACAATGTAAAACAGTTAAAAGATCTGATATACATTTGGGAACTGATGGAGAGGGTAAGTTTTTTAACCAAGGGTTTTCTCACTCCCATTGTGATTACTGATTTGAGCAAATCTTTCCCCTTAGTCAAATTTTCTCCTCTCTTTGTCAGTTCATATGACTAAAATGTTCATTGATTTATTTTTCTTCCTCATCTTTGCCAGGGTTGTTTCAAGCAATTTGAAGCCCTCTGGGTATTAAGCTGTTTGTTTATCAAAGAATAAATCAAGGCACACAAGCTCATGTGTCTACTCTATTATTAATCTTTGTTCACTTGCCTGTTTTTATGACCCAGACTGACAAAAGAACTCTTTTAGCAGAGAGTATTAATGATCTGGCATTGCAACTTGGCTTTTATCTCTACACTCATCATCATCATCATAGGATACTATTAATTGGCTCTAACTCAAGTTTTCTCTCAAGGCATGCAAAGTAAAACAGACTATTTGAGTGGATGGCTAATGACTGGTCGGAGGTAGACAGGCAGTAGTCCAATCAGTAGGCCCAGCCAATGATGATCTGTACTTTTCTCTATGGGTTGGAAAAACTACTCTCTGCCTGGGTTTGCACTGTGTCTCTATATTTATGGAAACCTTTCTTTCACATGCCAGGCTACAAAATCTATTTGTATAGGTGTATAGTAACATGGTCAGAGGAAGTGTTTTGGTGACTTCATTCTCTGGTTACAAAGTAGTCAACCAAATTCTTGACATTGAAAACAAGTAAGGCAGAATTGTACAGTAATTATTGTAAAATAACAATATTCTTTTATTGAATTTTTTTTGCCATGATTCTTCTTGTAGTGCCATCTGGTTTAGTTCAACTGCCACTTTTCTTGTGACGAGTGTGAGTTTAGGGGTGCATGCTTCTTTTTTTTTTATCTAATCCTAGTAGCTAGTTAAAACCCTGTTCAAGCATGTCACCCTCAATAAGTGGCCTCCTAGCTCTCCTGATTTGAATCCCCAGGACTACTATAACTGGGATATTTTCAAGGGGGAGACTAACCAGCAGCCCCACAACCCCAAAAGACTCATTGAACACCACTGTCTTAAACATGATAGTAAACTTAAGTGAGTCAGCTGATCTAAGTGTCCAGTCAATTCTGAAGTGACATCCAAGAGGTTAAGGGTTGTTTAAATCTTTTCTAAGCTGAACCTATGTACAAATATTTTTCAAAATATACTGACATTGAATATCTTCATTTTTCTTTATAATTTCTCACTTACCTGAATAGAAGTTTACACATTTGATTCATAACTACCAATAATCATAAAACTATCAGAGAGGATCAATGAGCCTGGAGCCTGACATAAAGTTATTAGTTGAATTCTGATCTGAAATTTTCACTGTATCATATTTGATCTTCATTATTAATAGAGATGCCTTGGACTAAATTCATTGACATGGAAGGAAATTATGTTGCAAATATTGTGTTAAAGAAATGCTTTTGGCACTATCAGATTACTGATTTATTGATGTACCTTTTCTTGTTTTTACTAAATATTACCCAATACAAGGCTCGAGAGTCATTCAAGGCAGAGGATTACAGTTGAAATGGAAATAATATGTGGAAGAGGTGGTAGAAGGTGGGGATTATGAGGATAAAGATGATATGTAATGATTGACCCTTGACTTGAAGATGATCAAGATTAAAGTGTTCATGGAAAGATCCATAGTCTGCTTCACAAAGTGGCAGTTTTTGTGAAAAAGTTCTGAGTGGAACTTTTTTATTACATTTGGAACATAAAGGAAATAAGGGTCATTCAACAAGACCATAGCAGACAATGGAAGTATTTTGGTAAGTCTTAGTTTTGGTGATAACTAAAGATGGAAGCTTTTCTAAACATCCATCTTGGTAATAGTGATAGAGCCAGACTTGCAACAATGTGTGTGTGTGTGTGTGTGTGTGTGCCAGTTGATATTTTTTGAATAAATGTAATCCAAAGAAATTGAAATAGGTAAAGCTTACCAACATAAAAAAGCTTCTTTCCCTTTGTTGAGATCAGCTGATTCCCTTGTTTCAGAAATGTAATTTTCCAAGAATATTTTATCATCATCTTCCAATGCTTTGCTTTGGATAATCTTTTGCAGCAGTAAATGGTTTTGGTGACTGTGCTGAAAAGAGAAAGAATTTGTCACAGAAAATAAAATATATATATATTTATACACTGCGTGCCAAATTATTATCGAGATAACTTTTTTTCTAATATTTCAAAAACCGTCCAATCAATTCACACAAAATTTTCACACAATGTTGGCAACACTGACCTGTGCAATCACTGAAATTTTCGTAATGATCTGCGCAATATAAACAAACTAGCGCCATATTTGTTATCAGCACGGTGATTTGAGTGTGCCAAAATTAATAGAAAAGTGTAAGAATTTAGTGAAAAGATGGGCCGTAAAAGCAGCTTAAGTGATGCTGAAAAGAAAACTATCACATCAGAACCGGGTGTAACAGCAAAATTGTCCATTTCTTAGATTAAGCTTTGAACTGTTGTATCCTAGAAATGATTAAAGATATCTTACTTGAATTCTTCAAAGTTTTTATAACACTATTGGACTCTACTTCGAATGTATAATTACTCCAAGCTTCACAGAAATTTGATGTAATTGATCATATACAAAAATGACATGTTCATCATTAATTAATCATAGCTAAATATTGGAAGTTCATGAAGGATTGAAATTATGTTCACACACACACATTATATATATATATATATTCTAGGATCATTTTCTAACTTATTCGAGATGATCTTTGCCTTCTTTAACCTAACTTTCTGTCCTGGAGTAACAAGGTGCCTCACAGGTTTCACGTACGATTTCATTTTCAAGTTTTTTTTCACTGCTCTTTGGATTGTCATAGCTGAAACTCTTCTCTCACATGCCAAACATCTTATGGATTGAGTTGGATCTTTTCTAATTGATCTCTTTAGCTCTAAATTGAAATGATGATCCCTCTTTTTGTTGTGACCTCCTGATCCAGTTTTCCTCTTTACTGCTCCCTCTTATTTAAACTTATTCACCATTCTCTTGATGGTTCTTGAATGGACCATGAAGATGGAAGCCAGAGTATGAATGTTGGTATCATTACTGAATGCCTGTATGATCTTTTTCCTCTCACCATTGCTCATTTGTGAAGACATTGGGATTGACACAAAATGATTTTAGCCTGTTCTCTTTCCAGCTGAATAACTCAAAGGGTTTTTCAGTGATTCTTATGACAAATGGTGTCAAGTTGGTTAAACACCTTATCTGAAAACCTGGAAAAAAGTAACTCAATTAGTTCAGTGATTTTTTAGATATTAAGCATTTTGTTACATGATTTGGACAATTTTGCTTTTAAACCTGTTATACAAGTGAAAAGTCAAACAATAAACTTAAATTTCTGTCTGAATTTCTGAGTTGAGGTGTTATTATTTACATGCAGACTATTGTCCTCATCTTTGTTGTTGTTACCACAATATTTCAGCCATTCTGCCCTCCAGCCTTCATCAACAGGGAATTTCAATATGGAGGAACATTATTCTCTAGGAAAATCTCATCTAATTCTTATTTAGTACTGCTCAGTTATTGCTTGTTCCATTTTCACTGCCCAGCCCAGGGAGTGAACTCACAATTCCTTTGTAGTCAAATTCACAAACCAACACTTTAATCCACTAGGCTATATTGTAATGTGGGACAATTGTGTGTAGAGAATTTAGGGACTTAAACTGAACCTGCCTCTTGCTGCTTGTCAAAGAAATTAAACACAACAGAAATTGAATCATTGTAGCCTTTCTATTTGAACCAGAATGCTCATCTTTACCATTATACTTATAATGTTCAGGCTGTCATATATCCTGGCCTTCTATATACTTGGTAACCATCTCAGAATTTTGAACTGAGCCCTTTATTCAAACCAATGAGTAAACTATTCTCATTTTGTTTTCCATGCTTAGAGGATTATCTTGTATCAGTTAATTCTCTCTAGTTCATTCACCTTTGTGTTGCTTGCCTATTTCTTCTACTCATAACAGCATATATAATTATAACTTTTCTATGTTACCCTACTGTGGGATTGAACTGACAACTCCATGTGAACTAGATATGTCTTGAATTAATGCATTAATCCAGTCTTAAGAGACACATAGCCAAGTGGATTAGAGTTTTGGTTCACTGGTAGTTATGAGTTCAATCACAAAGCCAGATGTTGCAAAATAATAATAAAAAATATGTTGTACACTGATTCAGAAGAAGAAACAGTCAGGTGGCACAAAGGTGAATAGATTAGAGAGAATTAACTGATAAGAGATATTTCCTTAGTGTGGAAATGAGTGAAATGAGAACAATCTACTCCAGTGGATCAGTAAAGGGATCAGTTCAAAATTCTAAGAAGATTACCGAGTACAATAACAGACAGTTGAAGAAAACCAGAGAGTACAACATTCAAAATGTTGTGATATAACAACCAAGATAAACATGCTTGTCCTAAATAGAAAAGGCATATAATAATAATTTCTCATGTCAAAAATTTTGAAATAAAACAATTGAATCCTTAAAAAAGTATTGTATTTTATTTTTGCAGATGTAAAAGAAAATTATAAAAAACAGCAACTAGAGAAACCTATTTTTTTTTTATTAACTAGTATAGTATTCATCAAGTGACAAGATTATTTACATATGGAATGGTATTTTCCCCTTGGATCAAACTGTTGCATCTGTTTATGATTGCTGTAATATATGTGTGCACCGTTAAAGGTGTTAAGCATACACATGTGCAATATAACCATCAGCTGCTCATCTGTTCCTTTCCATGAAATTATAGAATTGGGAAAAGTGGGAAAGAGATCATGAAGTTAGAAAAGTAGAGGGTAAGTAATAAAGCTTGAGGAAAAGAGTATGAAAGGAAAGGATGGAGACAAATAACAGACAGACAGGCTTGAGTTTTATTACTCCTTTATCCTTTGCAGCTTTTAAAGTGAGTGTAGGTTTATTTTTTATTTTTTTTTTTTTTTTACAAATACAGATACCTAACATTGAATGTTAGGTAGATAGTTTAACATATTGATTTTGATGAGTATTTACTTTCATTTTAATTTTTTCATTGTTTATTAATAAAAGTTTATGAATTTATGGTAGTGATAAGATAGTGTAGGATTAGAAATAAATGACTAATGCTATTTTTAAACAGCAAATATTTCTTTATGTGTATATAATTTACTTTATCTACAAGACAGATATTTCAAAGTAAATCTCAAAAGGTTAAGTCTTCCTCAAAATGATAATACACAATATTTAACTTGTAAAGTAATACAATAGGATTTGGACAGAAAACACCTCCACTCTGTAGTTTAAGAGACAGTATAAGAGACAAGTACACTAAATAATAAATGACACAGAATCATATTTTAATTACAGAATATATTAAGAAAGGGTGAATTTTTAAAAATATTTTGTGGAAAGAATTTGATATTTGATTAAGATATTGAGCAGAATACTTACAGATTTTTATTCTCCCTTAAATAAAATTATAGAAAAAGAAAATATGTGAAAATTTCTATTTACTGTGTTGTTTGTACTATGAAGAACATTTTCTGCATTTTAATAATAAACCCTTTTCTTGTCAGTTATTTTAAAAAGAAGATTAAGATTTGGATTTTTTTTCCAGGAGAAAATTTTGTACCTAAAGAATTAATAATTAGTGTATTTATTTGATGCCATATAAGATCCTACCCACTTTACATTTAATATTACAGAATTAAGTTAGGTACAAAGATTTGTAATCTACAACATTTGGATAAACATTACCCTATGAAACATAAAACCTGAGAGATATTTTGGGAGACATTGTTTTTGAAGGTGTGCGGAGGATTTTAAATACCATCGACTATAATTATTTATAATCTGAATGAAATATAAGTAATTTTCCATCCATAAGAGTCATTATCATTCCGCAAGTTATTTGGACCACTAAACTAATTCTTTTTGTTACTTTTGTTGTTACTATAATGTTTCAAACATTCTAGAGTTTTCTTCATGGTTTATATTCCATGTGGTTGTCACTGTAATGTTTTATTCTTAACAGTTTCTGTTGAAAACTGTTGTAAATGTTTATTACTAATGGAGAGTGAGAACATGACTAAATGGACAAAAAATTCATGTCTTTACCAAAAATTTTTGCTTTGTTGTTGTTCAGTGCTGTTGAGTATTAACAACTTGCATTAGTTTTACCTGTGTTAGTTTTATAGACTGCCAGAAAATAAGGTGCTGTTGACTTTTCTTACTTTTTAAAAATATTATATATAAAAAAAAATAAAAACCGTAAGAACCTCCATTGGGAAGATTAAAACAAGAAACAACATTTAAAGAAACATGATTCAATTGAGTTAATGTTGGGGAAGAATAACAACACAAGTTAACAACTTGTTTAATTTTAATAAATCGCTTACAGTTGCTTTGTTATAAGATATACTTAATTCACATGTATCAAACATAATATCAGGTCTAGTGTTGACCAATTAGGGTTTAGTAATCAACATTTTTTTAGATTTAGACAGTTCACTAATTTTCTATGCAGCCACAACTATGCTGACAACAACTTAATAAGCTTTTCAGGATTAGGGTAGCAAAACTGTTTCTGTAATTTACTGGCTCTTTTCTGAGCATTACTGATTTTATAGGACAACACAATTATATCCTTAGAAACCCCTCACCTTGTCAAGAATGGTGAGATAAGAAACAACAAGAAATGCTAATTTGAAGTTTTAGATTGCAGTTTAAGCATTTTCTTCCTCATGATTAAGATACAAAATCATTAAAAGTAAATATGCTACTTTCAGTAACGTCAATAATTATGTCAAATTTCCAAATCTAACAGCAAGAAGTGATTTTTTTTAGATGGCATCATTACTAAAAATAAGTGTCAAAGCAGAGGAATATTCCATAATTAAATATTTTGGGGGTAAACACTACACAGCAACTTGCAGCCTGAGAAGAGTGTCCATAGAGGAGCTATGGGTTGCTACTAGTAGATATTGATTTAGAATATAGTGAAATATGAAAAATTAAAAGACAGCAAGTGTTAATAAGTAAATTGTTTGGTGCTAAAGTAGTTTCAATGAAAATCACCAGGTGACAGTACTGCTGGTAGCCATATTTGAAACAAGCAGTTACCATATATAGTCATGTATAAGCCGACTTCATGTATATTGTGACCCCTGAATATTTTGGCATGAATTTTAAGCCCTCCAGAAAAGATTCACCTGTATATAGTGCAACCAGTCACTGAAAATGCATGACATTTAACCTCTTCAAAAAAAAAAAAAAAAAAAAAAAAAAAATTACCTGTGTATAATGCAACCCCCATTTTTTTCATCATAAAAAACTTGTAGTATACTCAAGTATATATGGATATATAATGAAGCTGCAGCAATGTTGCAATTTCATCAAATCAATTTTTAAGCACAGAGAAGAAAACTGGTTTCTCTTATAAATTCTGAAAACATGTTGAATCAAGTTTATAGAAACACATATTTTTCAACCCTTAGCGTAAGAGACACATCTGTGTCCACTACAATGAATTGAACATCAGACTCAACATATCCTTGAAAAATTTAGGTTTTACATTTACCAAGAACTAATATTGAATTATCATTGCAATGAGACAAATGTAAGCTTTAAGGTTTCAAATTTGAAGTTTTCAACAAGAGATAATAATCACTAATAGGACGACTATTTGCTTAACTACTTGTATCAGCTTTAGACATAAGGTTAGTCCCATTTAAATCTTGTTCAGTGTTCAGCAGAGAAGTCAATTTTCAATTTGTTCATTATTGACAAAAGATTTAGTAAGAACACTACCAACTAAAAATGAGATTTTTTCATCATAAATTAAAAGAAAAATCAATCATCACATTTCATACATTGATTCATTTCAAGACATTGAGGAGCAAAATGATCATATTCGTTACAGTAATTACAAATTCTGTTAAAGGCACAGCATTTTCTGCAAAAATGAGAATAAAATTAGCAATTTTTAAAAAAACTTTCCTTTACTGGAAAATAAAGGCTTAGAAAATATTTGATGTTCCTTTTCTGCTAATTATTCATGTTTATTAGTGCATTTAGGAAAAGAATGTTCCTCTTTTTTGATATAAGTTCAAACTTGTTTAGTTGCTTCAACTGTCTAGGCAGCATTTACTGCCTGGTCTAGTGATTTTTATACCATTGTTCACCTAATATAAGGCTCAGGAGCCATTTAAGGTAGAGGGTCACTCGATAGGATTGTTGTAATGGTATAAAGCCAGGAGGAACGAGTGCATATTATAAGGATAGGTAACAGTTAAGTGGTTAAAATTGTAGTGGACAGAGTAGCATTTTTTTGTGTATATGACCTACAAAGTGACAATGATGGAAAAGAAGCTGTCTGAGTAAAACTTCCTTCTTACCAAAGAAATATGAAGGGAATGAAGATGATTTGACACCACCATATACATGGCATGACAGGTCTTAGCTGTGAAGGTCTGAAATGGTGGAACTAAAGAATGTGGCTTGTTTGAACATTTGTCATAGAGCAATAGAGTAACAAGAGGTTAGCAATGTTTCATATGTGGGGAAAGGGGTTACAGGGTGGAAAATAATTCATCACCCACAAGGCCACACAATTGCTTCTGAACTCTGTCAAGGCTGGAAAGTGAAGACTAGATTAAAATCGATTTCAAGAGGGTTTTTTTCTCTTAAATTCAAAGATCATTTATAATTTCAGAGACAAATGATCTTTTTAAGAAAAATTTCTGTAACTAAACTGTTACAAAGTCTACCAATTCTGAGATTTTTCTTTTTTCCAGCTTTGTTCAAACATGGTAAGTGAGTGCTAGTATTTATTTCATTTGTTTCACTCATCTTTTAGTAGCTTCCAAATAGATTCAGTTCTTGTTTAAAGATTTTCCGATTTTCAGAAATGTTGACATTTGCAAAATAAAATTCTATCAACAGTAAAATAGAGGTCAAGTTCAGTACAATAATAGAAGATTTCTATAGACTGACACCATGTTATATATATATATATATATATATATATATATATATATATATATTATATCCATCCCTTGTTAGAAAACAATTGGATCTTACCGGATTGCTAAATTTGACTAAACAAGTCATCAGGTAGAAAATTAATTCAATCTTAAACAGGAATATAAGAATAATCCTGGTGTCCTTGAATGATGATTTTTTTTTTTTTGTTTTTTTGTTTTTTAATTAAAATTAAGGTTTGACAAGTAGCTATTATCAAGAATTCATAAGAAGCTGCACAGAATTGTCACCACAGTCATTCTATGATAGAGTTTTCATGTATACAATGTATAAAAAAAAGAGAAAGTTCTCATTTTTCTATAGAAACTTGTAACCAACAAAATAAATGTCACTTAATATAAAAACTGGGTCAGTTCTTTCCAAGCAATGCAAGCTGCACATATGATAGCATTCTTAAAAACCTGTTTAACACAGTTGATTTCATATTTACACATAAAGACATTATTCAACTCCTTCCCTGCAAAAAAAAAAAAAGAAAAGAAAAGGAAATCCACACTGGCCTAACAAGTGCATCTTTTCAACAGATGTTACTGCCTTCATATTTTTTTCATTCTACAGCCAGCCTCATTTCATATTTGGATCTCATCCCAGGGAGTATAATTAAAGTAAATTCCTCTCTCCATGTATCATCAGTGATCCCATGCTTTTTTCCTACCCCTTTGAATATGATTTATACTTTTTGAAATCTGATTTTCACACAACTGTAGATTTTTTTTCCATTAAAGATAATCTTTCTATCAAATATTTTCTCATGGAATTAAATATAAAGGTTTTTCTATCAAATATTTTCTGAGATGATGGAAGAACAATTATTGAAAGAAGGTGGTTTTTAATAATATTTAAAAACCATTTGGATGTTATCAGTTTCTGTCTATTTTTCTGAGATGAGGTAATTATGTACACCTTCTTTGGGTATTTATAACCAATTAGTGGGACTATTGTCCTCATCTTTGTCATCAACCGTTTCATTTCAGGTGGTTGGAATTTAACTGAACCTTTTATTTTATTGTATTTATTTCTATGTTTGGGATTTCACATATGTGTATTCCATGTTTGATGAATTTTTCCAATGGTGTTCCCTGTCTATGATCTCAACATGCGGAAAGGAATATAAAGGAGAGACAGGCCGCCCCCTCAAGGTAAGGCTTCAAGAACACCAGAAAGCTGTAACGCGAGGGGAAGTAGAAAATCAGGCGTGGCTGACCACATATGGAGAGAGAAGGAGATCACCGCCCCTGTGGGATCATGTTGAGATCATAGACAGGGAACACCATTGGAAAATTCGTAAACTTAAGGAATCAGCACATATGCTAGGCCACAAAATCTCCTGAGCCGACCAAGCATATAAATAAATACAATATGGGAACCAGTAATAAGGAGTGCCAGAGAAAAGCAATGATAACAAAGTTGCAATATGAACTCTGGTAAAGACATGCAATGATAACAGCAAAAATTGCAATATGAGCACTGGTAAAAATGATGCTGAAAACATTAGGTTTATAATACTCAGAAGTTCATACCCAGATGTCCTCAAGGATAAAGTGGATAAAGGCGTTGGTTAGATCCAGTGACAGACCCAAAGAAGGTGAGTTCAATTCCCGGTTAAGGCAGTGGATAACTTTCAGAGGGAAAATTAGCAGGAGATAACTGATAACTGACATCCATCAAACATGGCACGTGGAATTAGAACAGTCTACCCCAGTGATCGAAATAAAGGGTTCAGTTCGAAATTCCAACCACCTGAAGAAGGCCGGAGCGTACAACGGCCGAAATGTTGTGACAAATATGGCGACAAAGATGAGGACAATAGTCCGACTAATGTAAATACTGTACATTTGGATGTTATATCTACAAATCTTTTTGATTTGTTCAGCTGCTCCTTATATACAATTTGCTGACTACAGTTAGTTGTTGATTGAAGTTAAGCCTCTTCCTATTGCTGTCATTTGTGAAATGATATAAGGATAGATATTTACTGGTTTGCAGAATCAACAGAAATATTGTGGTAACAACAAAAGCAACATTAGGAATGTAGTGAATAGATTAAACAACTCTTGGAATGAATAGTTTTCTTTTTTCTTTGTCTCTTCTGAATGGATATTCAATATAAAGCACTGTTTTTAACATTTGAAAACAAAAATAAATACAATAATCACCAATTAACCTCATTTCAAATTTATGTACTGTGGCTTTTTCTATTATTGTCTTTATACTCAGCTTTTGATATTACAGCACTTCCACAGACATCACATACAAATGTTAAGCAAATGTAAATGCTGGGTTTTGTCCCAGGGAAAATTCAAATCAGGCCTTGTAATTTAGTAGATATTTAGGGAACCTCTAATGATCTATTAACTGAAATGAATGTTCATTTTATAATTCCACCATGTCCACTTAATGCTACAATCTTTAATAACTCAGTAAAAAAATAAAGATTTACCTCAATCATAAGCAGCAAATTACCTGGTTCTGTTATAGAATTGGAATTGTTTCTGTCTGTGTCTACAAAGGTTACATAAGCCTAATAAATGATTATGCCGACCAGAGATGCTAGAACTGAATTGTTGAATTTTGTTAACTGTAGTGAATTTGTAATTAAAGTAGCCAAATATATCTTTTAAATGATTAACATAATTTTCAGAAACATGCATTTAAATACATAAAGTAGACTATATGATTTTAATATGGCTCTCAAAAAAAAAAAAAAAGTTACAATTTTAACAATTTGAAATTTAGCAATGTTGAACTGTTACATGATATCTGTCCTCCTACAAGTCAGTGAATGCTGAACAATCTCCTCAAAGATAAAGAAGAGACTTGAAGCAGCAGAAACAAAGAAAAGAGTACTGAATTGCTATGTGATATCTGTCCTTTTACAAAGAATGCTGAACAATCTCCTCAAAGATAAAGAAGAGACTTGAAGCAGCAGAAACAAAGAAAAGAGTACTGAATTGCTATGTGATATCTGTCCTTTTACAAGGCAGTGAATGCTGAACAATCTCCTCAAAGATAAAGAAGAGACTTGAAGCAGCAGAAACAAAGAAAAGAGTACTGAATTGCTATGTGATATCTGTCCTTTTACAAGGCAGTGAATGCTGAACAATCTCCTCAAAGATAAAGAAGAGACTTGAAGCAGCAGAAACAAAGAAAAGAGTACTGAATTGCTATGTGATATCTGTCCTCTTACAAGTCAGTGAATGCTGAACAAGAAGAGACTTGAAACAACAGAATTGTGGTTCTACAAAAGGATGCTTAGGGTAACATAGACTGAACATGTGAGCAATGACAAAGACTTAGAGAAAATGGAAACAAAAAGGATGAGACAGTTGACATTTCTAGGATATTAATGAAGAGAAAGAGGGCTTAGAAAATCTGATACTCACAAGACAGATTGAAGGCAAGCAAGAGGGGCAGAGGAAAACATACTTAGTGAGCTTGACAAAATAGATGGCAGAATAGGGTTTAGGAGAAATAACAAAAAGATTAAATTTATTAAGAGCTACAAAGGACGGGAAATTGTGGAGAACCATGAAAGCCATGAGGGGACTGAGTTTGTCTATATTTCTGAGAACAATTAGAACAGTCTACCCCAGCGATCGAAATAAAGGGTTCAGTTCGAAATTCCAACCACCTGAAGAAGGCCGGAGCGTACAACGGCCGAAACATTGTGACAAATATGGCGACAAAGATGAGGACAATAGTCCGACTAATGTAAATACTGTCCATGAGGGGACATATCACATAAAGAAGAAAGAGCTTTTTGAAAGTAACCAAATTCATTACTTGTAGCCTCATATGACCATCTTGAAGCAAATATTGACTTGAAATAGAGATTTCTCAGAGAAATCCTTTAATCCACTGCAACTAAGAACTTTGCAAAATTTCCAAACTTAAGCTTCTGAGAATTTGAAATTTTGAGAATAGAGACTACCAAAACTTGTCGGACTCTCTGCTTTCAGTGGAGAGGAACTCAGACAAGGCTATGCCTAGAGGCAGAGTCTTATCTGGAGAAAAAAAGACAGCCACCTGACCCAGTGAATGTGGGGCCTATGGGGAATTTTTGCCTGAGCATATGTGCTCAGAAAGCCCCATGTTAAAAAGCAGCCTTGTACCACATCCCACCTTGTGGGGAATTCTTGGTAAATACTGGGAATAGGTCTGAAGAAAGAAAGTTGAATTGGATCATTAAAATATACATACAGGGATCCCTTGATTAGTGTGGCTAATGTATACATTAAAAGATACGCACTAATCGAAAACACATTAATCGAATATAATAATTTATAGTAAAATGATGTAATTTGTACCTCAAATTTTAGTCTCATTCACAATTAATTTCTAATTTGTGTACTTTTTAATTAAAATATAGTTACATATTTTCTATTTTTGGAAAATTTTCAAACTTATAATCATTTTAAGAAGAAAATTTTATTTATAATCTTTCCATGGTAAATGCATACAACTTTTATATTTTGATATTTCTTAATAAATGTAAATTTCTGTATCTAATTAAATTCTCATTTTTTTTTTTAACAAAAAATCAGAAATTTCCTTAACATCTTCAAAATAAATATGAAAAAAAAAAATCAAAATATTCAAAAAATTTAAACAGAGATAAATATTCAAATATGTATTTTTATTATCAGTTTATATTGTAAAATTTATCTATTTATAACCATCCATTTTTTTTAACACTACTGTAATAACTTAGATAATGTAATTCAGGTTGTGATGTTTTAATTGTCACCATTTTATATTTTTAATTTTGCACATATACATTGTGTTGTTTTTGATTTTGTCGACTGCACAATATAGTAGGATCTGTTGAGTAACATCTGTGAGAAAAAAGCATCATGATGCAATTCACACTGCCAGAAATTTTGAAATGATATGCTGTACTGCTTGGCATTCACATCGGAAGCTCCAATACAAACATTTCAGAGTATTTAGGCGTCAATCTGAGGAGAGTGCAGAGGATTCAAAAAGAGTTGGATGAGTCTAATGGTGATTACGGAGGTGTTTGGAGTGATCACTAGTGATGGTGAGATTATGCCTCCATTTATTTTCCCACAGAGCCTCATACTCAACTCGGAGGCCTACATCAAGTGCCTTGAGGAGGTAGTGCTGCCCTGTGTCAGGAGGATGACTGCTGGAAGACCCTATGTCTGACAACAGGACTCTGCATCATGCCACGCAAACAGGAGAACCCAGTCATGGCTGTCAGACAATTTTTGCAACAACATTACCCCTTACATCTGGCCACCTAATTCCTCAGACTACAATCCCCTTGATTATTATGTGTGTGGCACAATTGAGCAAGAGACCAAAGATGAACTGAAGGCAAGGATTATGGTAGCATTCACCAACTTAAACTAGGAGATTGTCCAGAAGAGTTGCAGGAGCTGTGGTTGAAGCCCATGGTGTTTTTATTGAATAAATTTACTCTTTCATATTTCAAGATATTTTTGTGTAATTTTGGTAAATATATCTGTTAAAATGAGATGTCCATGTTATTTTCATTTTTGTGTAATTTACATGACAAATTATTCATCACACCCTGTACTTGACAAACAAAATATTTACCCATTTTTAAATTTTAGAAAGTTTTTAATTAATTGGTAACTATTTACTATGGTTAAACTGAAGAATGTTTTACTGCACTAATCAAGTATTATGTATGCACTAATTGAATTTTAGTGCACTAATTGAAAACATATTAATCAAGGTATTCCTGTATATTATCAAAATCAAAGAACAGTTTGAACTGCTAGGAAGCTTGATTTATTTGAGAAAGATATTAGCATAATTCAGAATTTTCATACTGGGAGCAAACCACCTGTATACAGATAGAAAATAAATCCAATAAATATACAAAAATAGAAAGTGACATAAGACAAGTTGTATCTTCTCACCAGACTTATTCAACAAAGACAGTGAGGTGATCCTGTGAAAACTAGAAGCCCTACCAGGATTTATTAGTGGTGGACACAATCTTAACAACATAAGATATGCAAATGACACAGTGTTGATAGCAGACATGGAAAGGAAACTACAGGAACACCTAGAGAAGGCAGTAAAGGAAAATGAGAAGCAAAGACTAAACATCAATTGAAAAAAGACATAATTTATGATTGTCAGCAAGAGGGACAGCCAAATTATAATTGGCAATGCCAAAAAATCAAGCAAGTATGAAAATTCAAATATCTGGGAAATGTTTTAATACACGATGGGAAAAAATTGAAGACTGAAATTCAAAGATGATTTAAAATAGCAAAAGCTAAACAAAGTATTAAATAATAGGAAAGTTTTATTAGAAACAAAAAAAAAAGAAAGTGTGCTGAACTGTCATGCAATATCTGTTCTCTTATATGGCAATGAATGCTGGACAAACTGCTCACAGATGAATAAGAGGCTTCAGGCAACAGAAACGTGGTTCTACAGATAGATGCTAAGAATACTATGTGCTGAACATGTGAGTAACAAATAAGTTTTAGAGAAAATAGAAGCAAAAAGAACACTTATACTTAGAATCAGAAAGAGACAGCTGACATTTCTACTACACAAAATAAGGAAAGAGAATTTAACAACCACAAGATATACTGAAGACAACAGAGACAGAGGGATAGTGAAAGGACAAAACTTACTAAGAGCTACAAAGGATAGGAAACTGTGAAGAGCCATGATCATCCACATCCTGAATGCAAGAAGGACAGAGGAAAGCAGCAACCTACTTAACAATCTTGGAAGGATGAACCTTACAAAGGATATAAAGGATATTACCCACATACTGAAGGATCACAGTATATAGAAGTTACAGAAATTTCTTTGAATTCTCAGAACTTAAGTTCTAAAATCATTTTAGGTACAATGTCTTAAAATATTTTCATGTGTGTGTGTGAGGATGTCTATTTATAATGGAAAAAAAAATCACTAAATAAGTAATTTCATTCTTCCTGAGTGCTGATGTTATTGATGAAGAAGTTCTAGACAGGACAATCCTTGTTTCCTTTCCTCCAATCTTATTTGATTGGAAGCGAGACAAAGTGCAGGAAGATTTGGGTTCATGACTTTTCTAAAAGCCTTAGCACAAAATGATACTATTTACTATGATACGAAATGCAATGTTTTATCTTCATCTCTCTATATATATATATATATATATATATATATATATATGCACAAACATCATATACTTTATATTTAGAACATACAGTATATGTATTTATGAATGTATTCACACATACATCTCTATAAATATAACTGGAAATTGAAAAGATTCTTTAATTGTCAATAAGTGATATATTTTCTGTCTGCATTTCTGGGATGAGAAGTTATAATTATTTGCACTATCTACATGTGAACTATTGTCCATATCTTTCTTGTAGCTACACCTGATGAAGGCTGTCTGAAACATGATAACAACAACAAAGTGGAGGACAATAGTCTGCATGTAGATAGTGGAAATAAATCATATACTTATTTTTCTAAAATTAATAAATTTTCTAAATAAGAAAAAAAAACACTCATCTATCACCAAAAATAAAAATATCATTAAACAATTCTATTGCAATCAGATTCACTATGCACAAAAGTAAAAAGCTATCAAAAATATAATTCTTTGGCACATATCACTTAATGATTGCAACAAATACCTTAGAATTATTATAAAAATTTAAAAGAATTTAACCTAATCATTACCAATGACTAGTGAGCATAAAAATCCCCTCTCAGTAAAAACAATGCTGTTTGTGAATGTCCTTTGGGTAACTGCATCAATAGCAATAATCACAAAACAACATTATATTCTTACATTGGTCACACAAGCACCACACTCTCTTACAGCTTAACTTGTCACTTATCAAAACAGTGTAATTAGTGTACATAGCATCACATTACAAACAACCAATATACAACAATTAATATCAGAAAATATTGATAGATAATGCCAAAATATGATATAGTACTCATTGTAAAGACAGACTCAAAATACTTGAAGCTATTATTAAAAAAAAAAAAAAACCACCTACATTGAATATCTTTCAATGGCATTTTAAAATTTGTATGAAATATTTAAATTTTTTATTAAATAATTATGATATATTTATATACTCATTTCAGGTGCTGTTAAGCTCTGTGAAAGTGTTCTATACATGACATTAATTATATATGTATACTTAAATTTGAAACCTAATGCCCCCCCCACCAACTAAAAAAAACACTAGTAGGTAACTAACAACTCTTGCCTATAACACTGGCAACATTTAGTTTCTGATAATGACTGAGATTGTCAAAAAGTACTCAAAAATATAAACTTTGGACAGTTTATCTGCAATTTTCATCTAGATAAATAACAACTTATTTGAAAATTGGAAAAATATGAAAAACATTGAACAGGTAAATGTTGATTGAATTTAATACAACTTTTTTATATATATCTGGGTAAAAGTGCTCAATATCAGAGATAGAGCAAGTGTATATATAAGAGTGGACACTGAGGTCAACACTGAGTGGTGACAGTCTGTTTCATGTTTGAATGCCATTTTCAGGTCATGATTGTGTTCAAGCATGAAACAGATTGTTGCCTTCAATGTGTCCTCTCTTATATATAATATATATGGTCTATCCCTGATATTGAGCACTTTTATCCATAATTATAGCATACTTTAAAACTATCAGGTCATCCCATAAGTTCTGTCCGAATTTTAACTTTTTGTTAAAATGAACAAAATTTAATGAGTATTTTATAATGTCTAATGGAGCTGAACATTATTTTTATGTTTAGAAGCATTTAAACTGATCAAATTTTTTTTCAGAGAACAATAAAATTAAATTTTGTTTGATTAAAACCCTGCTAACATGGAAGTACCTAAGAATCAATTGAGGCACATAATGCTTTATGAGTTCAAGAAAGGAAACTCAGCAGCTGAAACGGCTAGAAACATTCACTCAGTTTATGGAGAGGAATGTGTGAATGAAAGAACTTGCAGAAGATGGTTTGCAAAATTCAGAGGTGGAGATTTCACCCTTGAAGATGAAGATCGAACCGGACGTCCAGTGGAGTTTGATGAAAAGCTTCTTGAAGCAGCCCTTGAAGAAAATCCTGCTTTATCAGTTGAGGAATTGGCAGTGGTTCTCAGTTCAAATCATATAACTGTTCATCATCATCTTCAACAACTTGGAAAAGTTCCTAAACTTGGAAAATGGGTGCCTCATGAATTGTCTAAAAACAACCTCAAATCCCAAGTTGACATCTGCTCTTCTCTCCATTTTCACCAACTTGTTTTACCTTTTTTGGATAGACTTGTGACTGGCGACGAAAAATGGATCTTTTATTGAAATGTTAAGCATCGTAGACAGTGGCTTGGTAAGGGGAAGGACCCCAGCCACAGCCAAGGGAACTTCATGGGCAAAAGGTTCTTCTTTCAATCTGGTGGGATCACCAAGGAATAATCCACTTTGAATTCTTACCACCTAATGCAACAATTAATGCTCAAATATACTGTCAGCAATTAGAGCATTTGAACCAAGCTTTGAGGAAAAAAAAGACCTGCTCTAGTGAATCGAAAAGAGGTGATGTTTCATCAGGACAATGCGCAACCCCACACAGCAAGAATCATGTCACAAAAGATCGAAGAACTTGGTTGGGAGAAAATTCCTCATCCAATTTTATTCTCCCGATCTTGCTCCTTCAAACTACCATTTGTTTCGTAGCTTACAGAATCATTTGGAAGAAACAGCTTTTGTAACACAGGAAGAGGTTAAAACTGACATTTGTGAGTTCTTCGAATCAAAGGCAAAAGAATTTTACAGTAATGGAATTAGTAAGCTTGTTAATAGATGGAAGGAAGTCATAGATAATCAGGGAAAATACATTGTTGATTGAATCTGTAATTAAATGTAACATTTGGTCACTTGTTTTTTTTATTCAAAATTCGGACAGAACTTATGGGATGACCTGATATATATGTGTGTGTATGTGTGTGCAGAGAGATAGAATAAGTGAACAAACATCAGAATTTTGTGAGAAGGCTTTCTTAGTTTAGGCTGAGAAATTTTTTGCACCTGCCTCGTGTATGAGGCACACACACACACACAAACATCTATGTTGACTTGCAAATTATGATGTAACATTTATCAACATAGCACCATGAGCAAAATTAATTAGTAGAATTCAAATCATCTACTGATGCTGCAGTAATGCCTTTTAGAAAGACATGAACTCACATCTTCATGTTCTGTCTAATTTTCAGATGTCCTAGTAAAGATCTTATCATTAGCGTGCCATGATGACTGGCAAAAAGTGTGCAGTCTGTTACTAATGTTTATCATTGAGATGCAATGTGTATGCTACCAGAGAAATAACCTAAAAATAAATATTAAATCCTGTTTGATCTTTCAAAATTAAAAGAAGCTTATACTAAATGTCAATAAGATGGATGATAACCTGAAAGTAAAAAAAAAAAATCACAAAAGAAATACCACTCCTTGGGTTTCATTTGTTTTAGTAATTTTTTTTTTTTTACCACCTTTGGTTTGTTTGTAAACATATCACAGCTAAAGACTTCCCTACAAACTCTTTCCTGGAAGTACCATTTAGAAATAGTTCCCCCCAACCCCCTAATATTATCAAATATTGATAAATATAAACTTTGGAAAATCTCAGATGTAATTTTTCTCTTGAACATTAAAAAAGAAAAAGAAAAGAGAAAAAAATACCAGTTTAGTGAAAAGTAAATCCAATGACAAATGGATCTTCAGTTTGTGGTAAATTGCTTCTAAGAATTGTCGGATATTTCGTATCATGTCTTTGTCCTGAAAAGAAGAAAGGAAATTACAATAAGTTGCAAATGATAAATTATAATATTCTTGAAATACATTATGAAATATTTAAAACACGAGATGATAGATCGTTTGAAAATTAATGGTAAATTTCAACTGGCAAATTATTAGTCATATCCAGCAATATTAATAGAGGTGAGGAGTTGACTTAATAGCAAACAACACACACACACAAAATGGAATCAGCAAACATAGATCAAATTTTGGCTGAGATAGTTTGTATTCATTTTATATTAATGTTCTTGGGAAAGATATGAATCTAATTCTCAGAATAGGTCAGGTCAGTGAATACTTTCTGCTGCTGATATCATGTAACCCAGAACAACCTGTTGCAGGTTATTTGGAGAAGTGATGGGCACTTTCAAGTAGCCCTCAACTTGTTTCCCTAAGAAATTCAATAAACAATACATCATGGCACACCAACTAAGTCGTGAGGTAATTTGAAATTGATTTTTGAACAATTTTAGTCATATAACTAATTGTTTTGCCAAACTGGTGGTACTTTTTGCTAGGTTACAAAATGTTCTATCTAGAATTCTAAATAATAATATTTTCATAAATTTTGCTATTGCGGATACCTGACATCATTGGGGGTGTGCAGGGTGGGCAGTGCTACTTGGAACAGTGCTAAGCACTTGTAGGCAGGTGCTGAGATATAAACATCATCACCCAGACAAAATATCTGAGAGTCAGAGATCTCAATCTCAATAATAATAATGATGATGGTGATGATAAATGAATGAAAATAAACTTGGCCCAAATAGTTCTGAAACTGTTTATAGCATTAACCAAGAATGGAGATATAGAAACACTTTGGACCATTCAGCTTATCTTTGATTTGAACTATCTCCAAAATAAAAAATTTAAAATAGCATAGAAGACATTATTTTTTGCAATTGCAGATGACTAACTGGAGTGAGTTGATAGAATAACATCAACCACAAAACCAAATTAAAAATCTCAGCAAGTTAGTTCCATATTAACTCGTTAATGTCCATTGTTCCAAAAATAAAATGGTGACCATTAACGAGTTGTAAGTAGAAAGCAATAATCAATACTGAATTTTGGTAAACTTATAATTAATGCCAGATTTTATGGTGGGTATAAACAGGCTAATAAATTTATTTCAAATTGGTCATCATTTTCTAGACAACCTGATACTATATGCATATATCATAAATATGGTTTTGTATATATATGACAGGGTGCTGAAAAATCTAAACATATAATCAAGCATTAGAATTTCTTCTTGATTTGGCTGAGAAATTTTCAGCACCCTTATATGTATAATTATATATATATATATATATATATATATACATACACACACACACACACACACACACACATTTCAAATATGGTGATAAGGAAGTGAACTTATCTCATGAACCAACCAACCAACCAACACCCAGTTCCATCCTTTTCTATATTGTATAGTTAGTTTTTTTTTCTTCTTTTTTTTTTTTTTACAGAGATTGTAGTATTGGATCATTTTAGGATCCAATGACACCCAACATGTACTGGAAAGATAACAAGGAAATATAACCAGTAATGTTTTACTACAATATTTTGCTGAATCTGTGTAGTGTTTTTGTAGTGTGTGTGTGTGTGTGTGTTATAATCCGGTATATGAAACAAGGTGGAAGAAATGTGGCTTGTTGTTCTCACAAGGAATAAAAGTAGCCTTTATATGGAAACATGTTAATGGATGATGTCATAGCTCTGTTCCCTAACTACATTACCATTGATTAGTTATTAGTCTTATTTCTGATCAGTTTCTGAGTATAATGAATTTGTGACTTCAAACTATAGACTGGCTCAGCAGCACTTGACTTCAGAATACAGTTTTGCTGCAAAGGAGATTAAGCAAATACACTTTGGTGAGGATGCTAATTAACTAATTTGTGACATAAAAAGATTTTGATTATATTCAAAATTTTAACAAAGACAAGTTGGTGTTTGTTCTAGTAGTTAGAATGTCAACATCCTGACCACAAGACCCAGTTTTGAATTTCGCCGTTATCAATTTGTTAAGAAGGTGACTTGATAATACTAGCTTGAAAAGATGATCCCAGTATGTGACACTGTTGGGAAGCACACCACAAGTTGACAATGTCCTGTGGGTGAAATTGGTTAGAACTGTTTGGAAGCCATCATGACGAAGGGTTTCAAACTGTTGATCATGCCAGATTATGCACTCTCTTCCTGAAACTATAACTATGCTATGCTCAGCATAGTTGCAGGTTTGCACTATGGCTTTTAAACAAACACAAATATGCCAGAGCAGATGTCTGTAACAGGGATTACTTAACCACCCTAAAAGATAGGCATACTTAGCTACAGGTGGCCAGCCATACTTGATGAAGGTAATAAATCATTGAACTCTAGAGACATCCTATCCAGTGCCAAAATTCTGATATATTGCTTTTCATGGATCATTAGTTGACCCTTATTTCCCCCCCAAAATCACTAATATTCAAGATCTTTCCTATCTTTTGCTATTTTTCTAAACTCTCATCTATTTTTATTTTTGCTTGACACCATTTATATTTACCTAAAATCTTGTTTTCTTATGTTCAAAGAAATCCTAATGTTTATCTTTTCCATTTATCTTTCACTCTAATTTATCACCATTAATTACCTCCCACCAAAGAATATCAGTGACTGGCCTTTTTACCTGCAAACTTTTTTTGTGAGGTGGGTGGGTGTTGGGTTAATGTAGGAGTTGTCAACTTGGTTTAGATGACCCTAACCACATTATATCTATCTTTGGCTTGGATTTTTCACTTTTCTTATTCCTTAGGAGGTATTTTCCAGATGGACTAGTGCAACTCCTGTTAAACTGTGTTTAACAACAGATCGCTGGCAAGTGTCGTGTATGTTTGGCCCTGAGTTGTTTATACCTCCTAACCTGTAGTTAATGACTAAGTTTAACTACAACTGGTTATTATTACTTAGCTTGTAAGAGTTAACTTGAACGGTTTTCTATCTTGTCATTTTAGTTTTAAGTAAAAATGCTCATTGTGCATTTCAGATTAATTAGACTTTAAATCAGTTAATTTATCTCAAATAATATTTCAGAAAAGGATATTTTATTTTTGAAAATTTTTTTAATACAGACAATTATGTTGACAGATTTGTCAATATGGATAAATTTATCAATTTTGCTGATAAGTAGAAAACAAAATTCTAATCAGTTTAAATTCATTTTGAAATACAAAGTATTTTGCTTATTGGGGATATTAGATTTAATCTATTCACTTGAAATAGAAACTAAAATTAAAACATCCAGAAAAATTTTTAATTTTTAAAATGCTTTTTTTTTAACTTTAGGCATTGTTTTTTTTTCTTTTTTGAGATACCTAGTTTTGGGTATTTTTTTCATCATGGATCATTTTTTTAGTAAATATTTGGAGGTACTTATTAGACAGATCCAGAGTTTGAATAGAATACAAAGAAATTGGTATTTTCATATTTCACATTTAACTCAAAGAGATAATGAAGTTAAATTTCTTGCTAAAAGGAGAAAAGATAAAAGTATCTTTAATGTAATTCCCCAGAGAAGGTTAGAGGTCAGAAAGATGTACTTAAAGCTGATATGATAACCAGAGACAGGAATTTTTTAGAATGTAAAACATTTTATTCTTTCTCATCAACTCTCTCTCTCTTTTTCTCTCTTTTTCTGATATATCAATTGTTTGATATGAAGGAAAGCTGATACTTCATAAAATAGGAAAACCAACTTACCTTTGAGCTTACAATACATGAAATTTAAAAACAGTCATCACTAATATTAATGAGCCAATGAGTACAAATGTAAGAACAATATTAATAATGGATCAGTTCCACTTTGGTCTTATGCATATAACTTTGTGGGTGTTGTTATTTAAAGAAAAAGAAGTTATGAACACACACACTTGTTTGTGAAATTTCTAAGTCAAATGTGCATTTTTTTCAGGCAATAAAAAGGGATACAAAATGAAAAGGAATGAAAAGAAGTAGACATATATATAACTTTTCACTCCTATTTTTTTCTCTTTTCTGGTATTGTAAGTTTCAGGCCTGTCAGATTGTTTCCCACAAAAAAGGGACAAAATGAAATAAAAACAATGCCACTTACACTCTTCTATTTCCTTGCTTCCTCTTTGACTCCACTTCACTCTCCATCTTTAATCAAGTGACTAATCATTAGCCAGTTTCCCTCTTTATACTCCTTTATTCATCTAAACATTCTCCCACAATGCATTTCAACATCTCTCTTGTACCTAATAATTCTCATTATCTTCTGTTTCTTTCATTTTCTTTTTCCACAGACATTCATTGTGGAGAAAAAATCTAAGTTCACATAACACATTTTTTTCTTCTTCTTCTTCCATGATCCTTTACATGACAGGTATTCAAGAAAAATGATTCAGATTTTGCCAAAGCCTTTTCTCAAATTTCGTTGGTCAAGATTGGACATACATCAAATTGTAGATATGCAAAACAGAGATTAAAATGTGTAGATCTTGACATTTTAATTACTTTACATTTTTTGCATTAAGAAATGATATGTGATACAGTCTGCATGTGGCTCATAATGCAGCCAAATTCTATGTTTACATTTTCAGAAGGAATAGCATAGGAAAAATCATTAGAAACAGAACTATTATTACTAGTTTACATACAATGGACTATCCAAAAGTTTGGGGAGCTTCTTCAAATAAAGAAGAAAAACAAAATAAGGAGTGGATTTCTTTATTTATTGAGGGAGAAATTTTGAAAGATGTGTGTTGGTGAAATGTCCAGCAAGACACAAGTAACACTGGGTAACTTGACAAATAAGCAGACTGAAGAATGTGTTTAAATTCCTCAATTTTTTGACACTGACTTGTACAGGTAGGATTGGGGATGTCATTAAAGATTTGCCCTGACCCATCCACTTCCAATTAGCATAGCAAGATGAAATTGCACATGTAGAAACATGTATTCATACATGTCATATGCTTCAATTTGCTGATCTATATTAATAAATGTTTCTTGAGTTCCAGGTTTGAATATGTAATAAGTTGTGACTATGGAACCAATGGATTCTTCTTTTTCTTCTATGTGCCATGTCTCTTCAGGACATGGGCGATATTGACTCTCCACAAATTCCTCTCCTTTGTAGTTATTTGTAAAGTTTGTCTTTTCACTGTCCTTCCAGTGCCTGTTCTACCATCCATTTACACAAGCTTGTTAAGTACATTACTATTTCCCTCTGTTACTCTTGCTTTCATGTCCTGTGAGTGTCAAATTCTCCAAGCTCTTTTTCCTCATTATGAGTGTTAGAAATTTCAACCATCTCTTTCTGATTCTAAGTATAAGCATTCTTTTTCTTTCCATTTTCCTTAAAACTTCCTTATTACTCACCTGTTCAGTTCATGGTATTCTCAGCATCCTTCTGTAGAACCACATTTCTGTTATTTCAATACTCTTTTTTTTTTATCTGTGAGGTGATTGTCCAGAATTCACTGCCATATAGGAGGACAGATATTACTGGCACTGAATTACTAGAGCTGTAATCAGTTTCCTGTTTTTAAAATACAACATAACACAAACAATTTTGGAGGAGATGATGGCAGGATAATAACCAGATGCCCCATCCTATTGTATCATTAAGTACTGGTATTAGCATTTGAAATGTGGTTGGATTTCAATGGAAACTGACCTTATTCCTGCCCACTTTCACTCAGCCATTGAGAGTGACACAATCAAATAAGTAGAGATTGCAATCTTATGAGAATATTGTATAACTATTCAGTAACTAGTGAACAGAGTCACTATTAGTATAGGGTTTTGTGAAAAAAAATAATCCACAAATTCTTACATATATAGAAGGTGTCAGTGTAATGGACTCCTCATACCTTTCAATTGTTCTGTGAAGTTTTGGCCATGTGTCAGGAAAATATAAAAACTTTTTGCATGACTAATTAGGAAGGATTAATTACTTTAACCCAGAAACTAAAGAACATGTGAAACAATGGAAATATGGTAATTCCTCACTACACAAAATGGTACATATTCAACCTAATACTGGGAAGGTGATGTTCAGTCTTTTGGGGTCAAAATGATGTGGTGATTATGGATTTCATGGTCAAATGTACCACTTTTCTGTTGAAATTATGACAAGCTATTAAAACACAGAGATGTGATATACTCAGCAAAGTTGCCTGGTTCTTGCAAGATAATGCCCTAATATAAGCCCTCCCCATTCTCCATATTCTCTTGGCAATAGCACAGTCCAATTTCATTTGCTCCACCCACCCATGAAGTTATATTTTAAGAGCAACCTCTCCAGGATGATATCACTGATTAATGATTCTACTTCTGACTGAATGCCCAACCAGTGTTCTATATAAAGGTTTTCCACAACTGCATCAACTAATGGGAGAAGTTTTTAACTCTTCTGGGTGGAAAGCTATAAGGAGAAAAATTAATTGATATTCCAATTTTCATGTTTTTCCATCCATTGAAAATTGTTAATGAACACCACTTATACAAAACCATTATATTAATCATAAGGAATATTCATAAAATGAAACTGAAAAATAAATGTAAGGCAACTTTAACTGTACTGAAAGAATAAATGACTTGTATTATGAAACAGAACAAATCAAGTTCAACTGACCTTTGAGAAATCATTTACAGTTTTTTTTCCGTTGTGAGAACTGTTATCATGTTTCATTCTTGTTGATTCCACTGGAATATCTGGAACCCCAGCATCAACCAAATGCTTATGTAATGCAGAGTTCTGTCAGAAAAGTAGAAGGCAAAGAATGGCATTAAAAAATGGCGAGCAGGCAGAAATTTATGATTTAGTTATAATACTATTTTGTTAGTCATTTGCTATATAGTTTTTTATAAGTTTCCAGTTGGTCCATTATTAACATTTATTAAAAGAAAAAATGAAAATTATTAATGAATTAAAGACAATGTTCTTTCTTTTTGTTTTTATAATAATTACTGACTTTTTACTTAATTGACTAACAAAAATAATCTTTCCCAATGAAATGTATTGCACTATACAATAAATAAAAGAGTAACAAATATTTTCTCTTATATTTGTCTTTATTTAGTCTATTTTCTGAAGTTTGTCAAATGAATTTATCTGGTAAGGAAATATATTATCATTTTCAAATATTATGATTCCAACAGTCATTTTGACGACTGGGAATCATTTGCAACAGCTTGTTTAGGTTAGTTGATTTGATGCATGGTTTACAAATTAGTGAAAACAAACCCCAAAAAACTGTTGAACTGTATTTAAATATTCTTTTTTTCTTTAAACCTTTCACCCCACAAGTAAGGTGATAATGTCACTAAGATGCCAGGAGTTACTAAGAGTAAAAGAGAATGAAAAGAAGTTAGTATGGAAAAAGTCAATGAAATAACAGGATTCTGAAAGACAGAGATGGCAATTGACATTGTATTTAAATTTTTGAAGATTGTAGGTGGCAGGAAAGCAAAAAAAACAGAAGAGAGTTCCACAAGCAAAGGGCATAAGAAAAGGAGTATTTGAAGAGTTCTTATGGTTACATCTAGCTATTTCAAAAGTAAAATAATTAAGCTTAGTTGTTAATCTTGTAGTCCGCTTAAATTCATGCAGTCAAGTAGGAGAGCACATTAGAACAATTACCATGAAAACATTTATATAAAAGATACAGAGGGAAGCTACATCACAGCAGTAGGAAAGTGACTGAAGTTGAGGTGCCAGGTTGGGATTGATAACATTACAGAGCCTTCTTTGGATTTTGTTGAGAATCTCAAGATATATAGCAAGAGCACCAGAACAGATATAGTAGTAATATTCAAGAATAGTAGAATAAATTTGTAAAAGATGGGTTAGTGAGAAAAACTGTCTGGCATGACATAGTGAACAGATTTTCCTACCAGCAGACCTAGCAATTGATTCAATATAATCTTTCCACTTCATATCAGTGGAAAACATGAGACTAAGAAGGTGCAGCAAGTCACTCTCCTGAAGATTAGCATTAGCCATGCTGATAAAAGGTAAAAAATGGTTCTCTATGATGATTAAATGACAGCAGTTTTGTTTTGGAGATATTAAAATTTGCAAGCTATTTAACAATTGATTGGAGGTCATTTTTGAGAGCAGCTGCCAGTTTTACTTTGTCAGACCTTACTATTAAAATATGAGTAAATATATGTACCTTAAACATAAATCCTGAGTTGGGAACTGATGACATTGGAAAGGTTGTTGATGAAAACAAGAAACAACACAGTCCTCAGGGAATGTGTAAGTATCTAGAAGTGTGGCCATTCAACATGACTTTCATTTTACAATTTATTCAGAATCATTGGATTAAGTCAAATATTCTGCCAGAGACACCATAGCTTGTGAAGGAGGCCAGCATCCCTATCAAACACCTTTGAGATATCTAAAACTACAGACTGAGGCTCACCATCCTTATCTTTATAAACAAATTCAGTAATTTCTGTTAGCATATCGGCAGTTGACCTAGAGAAATGAAAGCCATATTGTTTATTTGAAAGAAGGTCATGTCAAGTGAGAGGCTTAACTCATTCAGAGTTAATTAGAACTTCTAGTACTTTGACAAAAAGTGATAAAAGACTAATAGGACAATAATTCAAGGGATCAGAAGGTTCACCAGAATTCTTAAAGACAGGAACTACAGAGTTTCATTTCCAACAAGTTGAAAAGTAAGATGCAGCAAGGCATTTGTTGTAGGCTTTGGAGAGACCAGGAGCCAGTTCAGGAGAACATTCCCTTAGAAAGATTGTGGGGATACTGTCAAGTTTGCATATTTCTGGGGAGGGGGGGGATTTAGTTGGATGATAATAGCATAAATCATGGACAGAGTGATGCAGATATCACTTAGGAGGAGTGATTCAGTTTTAGGTGGAAAGTCAGGCAAAAATACTCCTGATGAGTTGAGTGGAGTTGGAAGAGAATTTTGAAGTAAAGCATTATGCTTTATCAGTAGCAGATGACAATATTTCAAACTGATTAAAGTGAGGAGGGATAAAGGATTTACTCTTGTTTAACACACTCTTACAGAGCTGTCAGTAATCTTGAGAACCAAACTTGTGACAGTCTATATGGAATTTCATTCTATCAGTGATGTTGTTGTGGATACACTTACATTCATTATGAGCGGATACAAAGAGGTGTCTGTTAGAATCTGAACTGTAACATTGGTATAGCTAGAAGAATTGATGCTTGTGTGAACAGGCAGAAGAGAAACAAGGAGAGGATTGCAGTTTCACTTGGTATTTCTGTGCTGTCACAAAAGCTGCAATACCAGCTTTCACCCAGGAAGAAACCTTGGTGGAACAATTTTCAATGGGATGATTAAAAATTTTACTCCAAAGAAGTGTCACAAAGAAAATCACAGAATGCGTCCCAATCAGTGTGTTGGTAACAAGAATGACAAGAGACTGAAGAGGAAGAGAGGGACAGATCAAGTAAAGAAGTGTGTCTGTCAGAAAAAATAAATTACTAGGGAAATGAGTAGGAAAATTATTAAATAAATTAAGCAAAAAGAGGGGAAAAATAAATTTATTAAATGAATATTTTTGTAAAACAAATTGTGACAAACAAGGAAAGGCGTATACTTTATAACATTAATAGTTAAAGGTTGCAAGGCAAGTTAAATGAACCACCACCAAAGGTCAATTATCAATCACCCAAGGGGAAGCTATATATCTGGCATGATTTGAAAGTGGAATCTCCAATCATCAAACATCTTGATAAATTAGCTTGTTAACCATCACACCACCATAGCTTCCCAAAATAAAAGCCTGTATGATTATTTACTAAGTGTAAATTCATCTGGCAAGAAGTCAGAGTAATATGGCACCTTCAAACTTAATACATTGGTAAACTGGCCGATGAAATTAGCTTGTTAGCCATCATGCCAACATAGGTGGCCAAATAAAAGGTATAAAACAAATAAACAATTTTATACCACTTTGCTTGTATTTATATTTGCAACTGTGGATATCTAAAAATTAACTTTATCTCATGCTTTCTGGCAGTCTCAAATAATTGGCAGTTAAAATAACAGTCAGAATGACTAGATCATATGCAAACTTAACATTTTACAAGGCACAAAAAATATAAAGGTAACTTATATGAAATATGGTTTCTGTTGGGTGCTTTAAGGCTCACATATATGTTTTTATGTGTGTGTGTGTATAAAATTTCAGATAGAGTATATCTGTAAAAGGACAATATGAATAAAGACAAAAGGAAAACTTAGCTGATGTGTTTCATCCTCTGAAGGACTTTATCATTTCCCTTGATAAAGTCCCTCAGAGGACAAAACCTGTCAGCTAAGATAAGTTTTCATTCTATACAATATATATACATATATATATATATATATATATATATATCATTTCACCCCAAGCAAGTCAATAAAAGCCACTAAGATGCCAGTGGTTATTCAGAATGAAAAAAACAGAGAGAACAATAACAGAACAAGAATTAAAAAGATTGCATTAGATTATTAAAATAGCATTTAAAGTTTTGAAGATTTTATTTGACAGAAAATTAGAAGAGAGTCTAATAACCAAGAAGTGCTAGAGAATAAACTGCCAGCCTAAAACTTATGGCTATAACTACCAATTTCAACAGTGAAATTATGAGACCTACATGCCAACCTAGTACTGCGCTTACATTTATGAAGCCAAGATACTAAGGAGGAAAGCTCATCTGAACAATCACCATAAAAAGATTTTATAGAGAGACAAAGGGAAGCTATTTTATGACAGTGCAAAATCGACTGAAGCCGAAATGCCAGGTCATGACTGATAACACTGTGGAGTCTTCTTTGAATTTTGTTAAGAATCTCTAGATATAAAACAGAAGCACCAGACCAGATGTAGCAGAAATATTCTATACATGGCTGAATAGCAAACTGATAAATGTGTAAGATAGTTTTTAGCAAGAAAAAATATGAGACCAAGAAAGTGCAGTGAGTTACTATCCAGCCTATACATATATATGTATGTATGAAATCATATTATGATAATAGTACCTACAATGCCTGATGATTGCATTTAGTTTGAAACTATGTAGTTTTTCGTTTGTGTGTTTAACTAAATTTTGCTGTGTGTGTGTGTGTGTGTATATACATGTCCAAACGTTTCTATATTTTTATTATTTAGCATCCAGTTCTCAAAGAAGTAGACAATAGGCACTCTTGCTATCTGTATGTATATGATGATATTAGACAGACTGTGTCCTACAGCCTTGGGTGGCAACCAGTCTAGGAGAAGGACAACTCTGAATTCAAAATCTGGGTGGTCAATTACTAAATTGGCTCCCTCACTAAGCCTCAGTATGGCTACACCCTGGATGATGATACTGTAATTTAAATTATATTTAGGCAGCAACTCTTTGTTTAAACATATTTTATTAAATAGGACAAGGAACATCAGTAGAGACTTTTGGTGAGTTTCTGTGTAATGCTGTCAGTACTTTCAACTATAGTTGGTGGTTTTCAAAGAAAAAAGAAAGAATGTCAAGAGACAGCTACTGTAGCATTTATATTGTTAACAATCTGAAGTTTAAAATAAACATGGGTTCACATGTTCTAACTGTAATATAGATTTTAGCACATGTGTGTCTAGAGTGAAACAAATTTTACTGATGCTGGGTTTCTGCCCTTTGATGATATTAATACATAAAAAAACAGTCTTATTAATGATAAACTTGCTATCATGTAACATAGGTTTAAAAAATAGTACTTAATGTTAAACAAATATAGACTTTATAAATATAAAAATAAGAGATGTATGTGGGATGGCCAATTTTACACTCAGGCAATCAACAGGAACATATTAAAATCCTGGGGTAAGCTTTTAAAACACAGAAATATAGACAAGTTCAAGATCATTTAGTCAATAGAGTAAGTAGCAAAACAGGTAATTATTCTCATGCTAACACTTGGAAAGTAATTTCTGTCTGAATTTTCCACTTCTTGGCCCAGGACAAGTAGATTAAAACATTGGTTTGTGAATTTGGTGATGTAGTAATTGTGAGTTCAATCTCTGGGCTGTGCAGTGTACTTGGACAAAAAACATTTATACTTCAAATATCCACTACATGCACCTGTAACAGCAGAACATAGTACAAATTCCTACTAAAAGGAAACTGCCTACAAAATAATGTAATATATGAAGGTATGGTAAGATCCAAAAGAAACCTAGAAAAAATAACAAAAAGGTCCGTAGAAACAAAGAAGTTACTTACACAAAACATCATTTAACAACAGAAAATGTGTAAACAGTACAACACTATCAAAGTATATATGACACCTCAAAACAAGTTAATCTTTGCCTAAAAGAGAAAATAGTGATAATTACCTTCCAAAACAAGATAAACACCTAAACAAAAGATCAGAGATAATTTCCAAATGCAGACATGAAAAAAAATTTCTTCTACACTACCTACAACTACATCATGATGAAAAAAACTAAATACAATCATCCTCTCAAATTTAATAAATTTTATTCTAAATATCAAAACTTAAAACTGAAAAGAAATACATGAAAGAAAAGATATACAAAACAAATAAAATAAAAAATATAAATACGTAAAGTGGACACTGAGGTTAACACCGGATGGTTATAGTCTGTTTCATGTTTGAATGCAAACTTTATAGCCTTTTCATGGACTGTTGCCACTCAATGTCTGCATTTATATTTACATGTGGTCTATCCCTAATAGTGAGCACTTTTAGCCATAAATATAACATATCTTAAAACTATTATATATATATATATATATATATATATATATACACACACACACACACAAAATGGCCAGCTGCTATTTATTTCTGAGCCTGCTCATCTGCCAGGATGACTAGTAAATCAAAATTTTTTTAAACAAGGCCAGCATGACTTGTGACTTTGTGTTAGCACAACTATTGACAGCTTCCTAGTGGTTCTATATATTTAAGAAAAGGCTTAAATACCAACCAACCTTTTGCCTGAGGACTCATGGTTGAAACCCAGGTTGCGAAGCTGGTTGGCATTTTAGCCTTTTCTTAAATATTTTAGGTTTACATATTCGATTTTGAATTGAGCACTTATTTTGTTGTGTATATCTTTTAGGTGCAACTGTTTTCAGTCTTCCTTTTATATATATGTATATATATATGTATATAAATAAAAAGAAAGAACAGTAAGATATAAAATCCGGTGTTCTTAAAAAACCATATTTTAAATCAATTAGCGAAAAAAAAAACATATTTTAAATCAATTAGCGAAAACAAACCATATTTTAAATCAATTAGCGAAAACAAACCATATTTTAAATCAATTAATTTATAATATATGTGTATATATATATATATATATATATATTTTTTTTTAGAGGTCAGGGCCATAAATAACCCGCCTATTCACAAAAACATTTCCTTTCTTCAACCGGCATAAGCAATCTAGGTTCTGATCATAAATAACCTTACCCCTAAAAAAAAGAAACTAGGAAGGACCAGTTTCCTCTTAACTTAATTTCACAGTGACCTATATACACAGCCTGATAAAGGAGTAGTGGCATTTGACCCAAAGATCATATTGAAGCATGAAACTGACAGTCATAATGCAGTATTGATTCTGATGTCCATACTTCCAATATTGAGCACTATTTACCAAGAAATATAAAATTTAAAACTATATTCTTAACTAAATTGCCATAAAATAATACTTCAATTTTTCTGAATATTCAATAAGTTACAAATATAACAATCTATGACTTCCACTAAATGAGGAGGGACAGTAAAAAAAAAAAAAAAAAAAAAATATATTAGTGCTGATTACTTTATGACAACTGGTTTCAGACTATATACAAAGTGTTAATTGAATGTTCAGAGAACTTTAACAATATATCCAAACTTAATACAGTAAAACTTGCCACTATCCCACAAAAACTACTTTGAAGGAAATGGTGAAAACTAGTCATTGGGATAAATCATTTTTCATCCTTAAAACATGCCACATATGGTGGTTGTACTATATTCAAACTAGCTAATCTAATTGTGGATTTATATCTCAACACTGGTTGCTTATTGTTACTATTTGTTTATAAAGTGTCTGTATAGAGATATGCATACTGAAATGATCAGATTGTTTAGAAAGTATTAATAAAATAAAAAAACAGTTATTAAATAGTAGTTGACTAACCAAGAGACATTAAAAACAAAAAGTAACAACATAATAAATTAGTTTATTGTGAATTTTTATAAGTATAAAATACCACAAACTGAAATATTATAGATCATTCTTTAAAAAAAATTGTTTTACATAGCATTTTTAATTTACTACTTTAAATTTGATTTGAAGCAACATCATTTTTATGTACACTTTTTAAAAGCTTAAATCAATTTCCTTGCTTTAAACTTGTGATCAAATACAAAAAGAAAAATCAGTGCATAAAATTTGAATTAAAAAAACTCAACCAATCAGCTTCCATCTTTAAAAACAGGTTTCATTGTGAGCATGCTAGTCAGGCTAGTTTCAATTAGTGGATTTCTATTGTATTTATCGGCCTCCGCATGAGGGCAAATTTGATACAAGGTTGATTCAATGCGACTATCTTCACTCCTACCCACCACATAAGTACACGTGAATCATTTTTATAGATGGTTATTTGCTTATAAAACTGTCAGGAGTTTAATACTAATGTTTACATTGTTTGGATAATTCAGACATTCAGTATGAAAGGCCAACATTTAAGATAAACACTGCTTAATTTTCTAACTTAGGATATGTTTAAATTGAATTTATCCCTAGGGTTTGAACAAAAGACTAATAACTGAAACTGCATGCTTAAAAAAAAAAAAAAAAAAAAAAAAATTTAAAATAAGATTTAAAATTTATGGACATAGTAGTAAACAGATCATGAGGTATAAAAAAAAGAATTTTTAACTAATGACCGTTAGATTGAATAAATTAAAAAACCTTCACGTTTATAGCAACAAAAAACAGATATGAGTCTTTGCAACAGGTCATTATCAGTCAAATCAAAAACACCAACTGATTGTATACAAATGTGCTTCCTTTTGCAAAACAAAGAAGTGGATAAAGATAAAAAAATAACTCAGATAACTGAAATTACATGGCAATTTCTTTTGTACTTCCTTTTCACCTGGAAAATGTGCGCAATGAGATTTATTAAAATATATTTTGTTTTCTATATCGAGACATATAATAGAAATCTATGAAATTTTTAAATAAGACTGTTTGCTATACAAAGATACCACTACTAAAAATTATCTTACAGCTCTTCCAATCTTTTGCTTTCCAGTCAACTTTGATCTTCAAAAATGTAAATGGAATGTTATCTTCTGTCTTCTTAATTCTGTTTTTTTTGTTCTTGCTCCTTAATAATTTTTTTATTTTTCTCATATTCTCTAACACTCAGTAACCTTCCTTGCATCATTATGGCTTTATTGCCTTGCTTGGGGTGAATTGATTAAAAAAAAAAAAAAAACTACATTTTTGCAAAAATATAAATTATAAATAAATTGCAATTTTAAATGTTACCACAATTATTGGAAGTTTATTCATTATATGAAACTATGACTAATTAACAATGCCTGTTATATAGTTACAATATGTTATTAATTGTAGAAAAACATTAGTCATATATAGTGTTGCAGGCAGTTGTATGCACTTCCCAACTTTTTGTGGGTGTTAGTAATATCGGTGTTTGAAATTGGGAATAATATGCTGTCTCCTGAAATACCCACAACAAAAATGGCAGACTCAGGAAGCGAGTCCACATAAACAAATATAAAAGAAACAACAAGAACCAATATGCATGTACAAACAAAGGATAATGTATTAACAACAAAAGGGTTACAAGTGACAAAAATGTGGGTGTCAAATGAATGTGAAAACCATTTAGGCCAAAGTATGTGTAGTGATTGAATGTGTGTGTGTGTGTGTGTGTGTGTGTGTGTATATGCATTTTTCATGCATTTCCCAATGTTGATGAATAAGCAGATAAGGTGAGAAGAGAATTATAAAAACTTATCGCAGAGTATTTATAGTCCTGAGAGCATCCCCTAGGAGCAGTTTTGAAAATTATGAGGCAGTAACCCGACATATGTAATGAACTGAAAGGGTTGGATTTGCTTTCTAAAAATCCTTATTACTGTTTAAATAAATAAATAAATATCTTTTCAGTCAACCAAGAAGTCTAAGAGGAAAATAAAATATAAATCTGCTTTATAACCGATTTTACATATTTTGACTACTTTTTGAAACAATGATTAATTGTGCCTTTTATTGCAAGAATGCAAAAAATAAATACATAAGATAAAATCCTCTAAATATTAATTGAAAAATTATGAAATGGAAACAAACTCTGAAAAAAGAAAACATTTCAAAGTTAATTATTTAAAGTGAATAAAAACTTATTTAAAAAGCAAATATTTCACTGGAGAGTGTGGTCAGTCTGTCTAGTACAGTGTAACCCGGATATAAGAGAGTTGTCGGGACTGGAGAAGAAGTCTCTTATATCCGGGTTTGGTCTATTTTATACATTAACACAGGCTCTAATTTGGGACCAGAGAAAATGTCTCTTATATCCGGGTTTCTCTTATATCCGGGTTTGGTCTATTTTATACATTAACACAGGCTCTCTAGTCTAATTTGGGACCAGAGAAAATCTCTCTTATATCCGGGTTTCTCTTATATGCGGGTTTGGTCTATTTTATACATTAACACAGGCTCTAATTTGGGACCAGAGAAAATCTCTCTTATATCCGGGTTTCTCTTATATCCGGGTTTGGTCTATTTTATACATTAACACAGGCTCTCTAGTCTAATTTGGGACCAGAGAAAATCTCTCTTATATCCGGGTTACACTGTACTCTTAAAAGTTAAAAGTTGTAAGTCTGTAAGAATGTAAATTGAAAAACATTGTGAATAAATACAATACTAGTGTTACCCCTGAGAAAAAGTCTGGGAGTTAACAATAACTTTTTTTTTAGTTTTACAAAAACAAACATTTTCAGCTGACTCCTTCAACCTCCATAGTAATTGCTTGTTTAATGTTTATTGAATCAATGAATTGTTAATGTTTTTGGCAAAAGAGCGTGTCACCATAATTCAACAGCAGTAGGGTATTATTTTAATAAGCAAAGAAGTCATTTAATATTGCTTAATAAATTATATTTGACAACAGTGCTTAAGAGTGGTGAATCATTCTTTGGATATGAAAATGTACAAAAGAAGAAATAAAGCTACTACACTACAGTAAAATGTTACTTTTTTTTACTATACAGCAGTGTAACTTACCGAGTAGAGTAGTACACATAAAAATTGGTGGGAGGAATTACAAAACATCATTCTTTAAATTGTTTATATTACTTTTCTGCTAGCTTGCTTGTTTATTTTTAAATCGAAATGAGGAAAGAAATTTCATCTGTTTTTCGTTTTTATTGGAAAATAAAGGTATTTGTTTCTTCCCAACATATATTTTTAGAATAAAAAATCTTGTAAAAGTGCCATTCTGTCACTGATTTCTTTTTACACCACTCTACTACAAACTTCAAAGTCTACCTAAAACCAAACATATCCAGAAGTAGAAAAAAAAAAACAATTACACTAGTGTAGGTATTTCATTATGATTAATAAATAAAAAACTTTTTGTAGATAATTGTTCAGTTTAACTAATGAAAGCACCCCCACCAAAAAAAAGGTAGAGGATTACTAGATGAGGTTGTTGCATGAGTGGGAGGAGGAGGAGGTAAGGAGCGTAGATTATGAGGATATGCAGGACAGGTCAGTCTTGAAGCGATCGGAGGAGTATCCTTTCATTATGAATCTGTTTTCTTTTTAAAAAGTAGCAGTTCTTGAAACTAATCGCAGTTAATTGCTTTAATTTTATTTTAAATAAAAAAAAAATATTTGGTAGCGAATCTGAATAAATCAAAGCATGTTTTTTTTTTTCTTTGATTATACCAAAAATGTGCACTGGAACTATCAGTGAGACTTGAACTCCATCTGTTTCAGTTTCTGTTTGGTTGGTTGTTTAAAATAAATTGTTTTGGAATGAGCATGTGTTCTACTCAAGTTAACTGTCTCAAGCAAGAAATGTAAACTTGTATTTTTTTTTTTTTTTAACCAGATGACTACACCCATCAGGAAATTAATAATCCTTTTTTAAATAATCTGGATACCATAACGAGGACGCTTAAAAAAGTTTTAGTTTCTAACGACTAAATTTAAATTTTATTAACAAAGACAAATTAATGTTCGAGAAAAAAAAATCCTAACCGTGCAATAGGAAATTTAATTTAATTCCATACTTTCGTTAAAAAAAAACTCAGTTTGTTAAAAATTGTTACAGATTTTCTTAAGTGTGCCCGGTAAACGGTACCCGAGCCACCCGGATTCATCCGTCCTGTTCGATATGCATGACAACATGGAGGTGTTTGTCATCATTCATCATCAGCTACACGACAATGATGGGGGACACTAACTCCACTGAGTGCTGAGGTATATCAATAACCAGGGAGCAGATGTTCAGTTACCTTTTTCAATTTTTTTTTGTTCCTCTTTCCTTTCCTTTTTTAAAGAAATCAACTCTTAGCATTTTTTTTTCTTTTGCGGTGACTCATCATCTTGGGATGTTTGCATGACTCGTGGTCTTTTTAGATTTTGTTTGTTTGAGCAAGTTTTTTTCTTTATTATTTTCTTTTAATTATTTTATTAATTCATTTATTCTGTAGTTATTACTTACGACAAGCGCGAAACCTAATGCTCTATCAATTAAGTGCCTTGTGTCTAACATGGATCTCTATAACAAGCACTCAATGCACTCACAAGACAAGAGGAAAAAAAGTGCTGGTCAAGTAACGTTCCTTATCACAAACACACTTTTAGTTTTAAGCTAAAATCATATTTTCTAGGTAGAATTAAATTAAATAGAAATAAAAAAAATATCTTTATTCTTAACTTTTTTTAGCAATCAAACTCGCAAAAAATCAAAGGGACATCGAAAAATGATCTTGAATCTTGATGAGTCAGTGGCCATAATCGATAATTAATCAATATTTTTTAGTATAATAATTACAAGTAATTGTTGGCATCGTGAATTTATTAATTAATAATTTTACTACGACCAACAATTTAATAAAATTAATTTTTAAATTTAAATAATGCAAAGAAAAATGTATAAAATTAAAAACTAAAAGAAAAATTGTAATAAAAAATATAAATTGAATTTTTTTAACATACTGAATTAAATGTTGAAAAATAGATTCTTCCCTCAACAAGTCTTATATTTTTAAATGAAAGAATAAATTATAAAATTTATATTAATTTTTAACAGTGAGAAATAAAAAATAAACCTAGATTGTATCTAAGAAAACAATGATTTTTTAAAAAAATTTAAATGCGATATTAAAAATCTTACTTTAAAACATGAATGAAATCAATAAATTATTTATTAATTAAAATTCAGAAAAAGAAATGCAAATAAAGATGTGTTTTTTTTATGAATTTTTCTGCTGATTTGAGACAAAAATATGATAAGTGTGAGTAAAAATGATTCTTAGACAAGTTCCATGTTTGGTAAACAAGGAAGAAAATCTTCGACAGCAAAAATAACAGAAGAAAAGAAAATTTTTTAAAGTCTCTTTACATTTTGTTTATTTATTTTTTTTATAATTTGTAATTCTTTTTTAAAATATTATTTTGGATCGATATTTAAATCAAATACAAGTCATCAAAATATTCGTTATTTTTTCGTTTGAAACACGAAGAAGAAAAAACAAAACAAAATGAAACAATAACAACATTCCACTTGAAAAATGTATGGAAGAAAAAGAAGCATAAAGAAAGGCCACTTGTTGTTTATTATTATTTAAAATAAATATTGAATCACACTTTTCTTATTTTGAGAATTTGCAAAAGAAAGAAGAAAAAATGATTCAAAATTTCTACACAAACTGAAATATAAATAAAGCTCTTGATTAAAAACAGAAACTGGTAGATGACGACACATTCAACAAACAAACAAGCAAGCAAGCATATTTAGTCAAAACGGCAAAGCAAGTTTGGCCACAAAGTCAGGGACCAACCTTCAATTATTCTGACGATGAAAAATAATCCCCTACTTTATGTCCATTTGCAACGGGAACGGCATGCGTAGCTACTAATAATGTAAAAATTAAAAAAGATTGCCACTATGCGTTTTTATTGGGCTCCATTGAAAATATGAAGATTAATTTTCCTTTTGCAATGCAAATCCTGAAAATATATACAATATAAAAACAGAAAAAATAATAAAACGTACCTCAAATATGACATCTTCGTCGCAATCGTCCGCCATGCCTGACTTCTATCCCACAATTCCGTATGATAATCATTGGATTAAAAATGTCGTCTGCTTCTATGCCTAATTCAAAATTCTAAAATAAAACTAATTTCAACATGATTACATCGAGGCAATTATATTCTATTTTTTTTTTAAATGAGATTAATTGCCATTAACTTAATAAAATGATATCAATCTTTTAAAAAGCAATATTTTAGATAAGAAGAGCACATGTTTAAGTTGATCTGGTCCTCACTTGCCTATCTTGATAGAGTTTAAAAGTGTCGATGTGAACTTGAGAATGATGAATTATTTTCCACCCCACAACCCTTTTCACGCAGACAACGTTGTGAGTCTCTCATTGCTCTATTGCTATTTCCATGGCATGTGTTATAACAAGCTACATTTCTTAGCTTAGTACCACCAGCTCTGACCTTTACAACTGGAACCAACCATGTCACATACACACCAGTGAATTTGGGCACCTCGAGGCGGTGTAATGGTTAGCAAGCTCGTCTTGCTAGAACGATCCTCACTGGGTGCCCCATAATTTCGGCCTTGTGCCACATCTAAGCTACACTTGGAAAATCTCTACACACCAGTGAATTATCACCATTCCCTTTGTGTTTCATTAGTAAGAAGTAAGTTCCAATTGGACAGATTCTTCCCAAGAATTGCTGCTTTGTGGAACAGACTGTTGGCAGAATGCACTCACACCAATCTTGACCTCTTCAAGTCTAGGGTTAATCGTTATTTTTCCTGCATAACCCCAGGGACTTCACTTTTTGCCTTTTCTTATGCTCATACACCACCAAACAGTAACACTCTACCTTGAGTGGCTCTTGGGCTTTGTATTGGGCAAATGTTAGTATAAAAAAACAGAATTTCTTTTGGAATTATAAACTTTTCACTATCATCAAAACAATGAAATGACTTACTAAATTTATTTTTTAACAAGATTAGAAATAATAAATATATGATCAGAAAACAACTTTATTTACTAAACCATGTTGTCTACAGAATTGTAACTGTTCTAAATATGATGTGAATAAAGACTAAATATTAAAGTCCACCAAACTTTTTTATTTGTTAATCTATAGTGGTATGCAGTTTAGGTGTTAAAATGAACAGTTGATTTATCCATGCGAAAAATATTAATGAAAGATGATAATGACAAAGAAACACATGGGCAATTTTAACAAAACAAGATAAGGAATTTATTCACAAATTTACTTGCTTGAAGTAGTGTTAGTAGCTCATTTCAGGAAAATAAATCAGAATCCTTAAAGTGCATAGTGTTAATGTATTGTCATGAAGAGGAAATGTTCATATTGCAGATTAAATGATCTGACAAAATAATGTTAAAAATCTTTAAGACAAATGTGATGGAGTTTGTTGCTCACCAAAGGGATATATAGTTTGCATACATTCAAAAGTAGATGAAGAGGGATAGTGTGAAATAATTTGATTTCTTGGATTATTGAGAGAATACTCTTTGAAGTAACCATATGCTGGTTAGAGGCCAATAATATAATTGGCAAGTAATTTTACACTGGCGAGTACTTCAACACTGCTTGCAAGGAACTGAAACAAAACCTATTACATGACTTCAGACACTCTATTCATTAATTTAATCTTTCTCCTTATTTAATATTAAAAAGAATTTTGCAAAGGCTTGCTACTTTCTTTCTTTCTTCTTCTCAGCTCACTGGTTGATTTCTGTGAAGGCAAAATTTTCATTGGTCCAAAACAATTCTGCATAGACTCCCAAATTTCTTTCCTTCTTCTTGGCTCACCAGTTAATTTCTGTGAAAGGCAAAAATCTCATACAGGTTCACAAATTTCTTTCCTTCTTCCACAAATTTAAATAATTTCATTACTGAGTATAAAAATATTTTTTGTTTTCTTTTAAGTTGAAAGAAACAAGTCATAAAATTCCTTGCAAAGTTCATATAAAAAATGTTTTTTTTACAACACAAAAACATGAATTGTGTTAGTATGGGATGAAATATATCTGTGAGATCAGGTCACAGGAAGTTAAAGTTATATATATAATTTTATTCATTTACATTATATATATTTATTTATTAGTTTTGTATATATATTTTTTTTTTGTGTATTTATCTTTGTTTCTATGAATTTTATTTGAATTTTCTAGACAAGGGCTACATCATTTTGAAGTGTTATTGCATGTTGATGCTGTTTTTCTTTTATTTTTGATGTGTTTTGGTTTCAGTATTTAAGATTCCAGATATGCTTTGATAGAGTAGTACTGTTTGCATATTTTTCATTGCTAAATGATATTTTGTGTGAACAGCTGTTCTGTTTCTAGGGTCCTTCTATTGTTGCTATATATATTTTTTCTGTGATTCATTTGGATCATACAGTAGCTTCATCTATTACATTGTTTTGCTGATAGTTAACATTTAGTGGGCATTTATACTTTGTTCTGTAGTTACAGGTAAGTGTAGTGGGCAGATCTGGACCAGCAATCCTGATAATAAATAATAATAAATTTTGGATTCCCAAGTTTTCATTACTACAATTGTGTTGCGATATATATAGACTGGTGCCTTCAATAAATTCATAATTTGTCTGAAGAAATTCTATCTTAGTATGAAATGAATCACTTAGGAGTTTTTTCTTTTTGTCATTTGCTTACTTACTCTTGGTCTGATATATAAATCACTTTCTCTCTATTATATATATATATATATATATATATATATATATATATGTTTCATATACATACTAGTAAAAACACAAGTATAATAACCTCATCCACATGTAAAACAAGATTAAAAATTATGGAAGCACTAATAATAAAAAAGGAAAAGGAAAATAACATGGCCACAACATGATGACCATGTTTGGAAAATAAAACATTCTAATAACTTCAGATACATAGATAAAAAACAAACATTCGGTTAAAAATAAAAAAAATAAAAATCATCCTTTATAATGGCTAAAAGAATTGCCAAAAGCACTTGGATATGCAGAACTTTGAACAATTTTTACACATTTTGTGTCCAGAAACGAAAACACTGAAAACGAAAAAAAGACTGATTGCATTATCTTGTCAGTCATCTTTAATGAAACTTGTACAAAAGACGGATTGCTGCCCAAATACACACACACACACACACACACACACACATAATAAATAATTAAAAAATAATTATAATTTAGGTTCTACTTATGTATTGAGTACTGTTTTTTAAAAATAAAAACAAAATTTCTAAAGAACTTTGGATTATTAACCTAATAGTTCTTTCCTATTTTTCTATATATTTGCACATATATATATATATATATATATATATATATATATATATATATGAAGAAATATACTCTTAAGGTGTGCTATATTTATGTGATTTATGGAATAAGGTGCTCAATATCAGAGATAGAGCGTATGTAAATATAAAAGTGAACATTGAAGTCAGCACTTAGAGGCGACAGTCTGTTTCATGCTAGATGCAATCATCAGGCCATATATATATATATCAGGTCATATATATATATATATATATATGAACAAAGACAAAGGAAAATTTATCTTAGCTGACAGGTTTTGTCCTCTGAGGGACTTTAACGAGGTAAATTTTATTTTGTAAAAAAAGTAAAAATGTTATTGGTTTTTAAAAATTTTTTGGTTTAAGAATATATATATGTTTCATTAAAAATGACTGACTAGCTGTTTCTGTTTTTGGCTTTTTATTGCATTTTACTTGAATGTGAATAAGAGATTTCTTTATTTGGCCAACTACCCAAACAAATTCATACAGAAATATGTATTTTTTGTTCTGTCTAGATAATCTGGGCATTGAGCAGTATATAATAGTTTACTAAGTAGGTAGGTGTTTGTTTTTGCTATTTCTTTCTTTTTTCTTTCCTTTTTTTTTCTGATTTAATATGTTAGGCCTTCTGGCAAGTTGTCTGTTGGTCATACCAACATAGTTGGCTTTCTTTAGTAGTTTAGTAGTAGTAGTAGTGTGTGTATATATATATATATATATATATATATATATATATATATATATATAGGGCACTTATATACACACACCCACACGAATATACACACTTACACACATCATACTCACTCACTCCCTAATGAGCCAAATAATAACACACACCCACAGCAATACACACGTTTACACATATCATGCTCACTCACACCCTAAGAACCAAATAACACACACACAAACACTAAACAGAGACACATCCCCTCACCAGGTCCAATAAAACTGTCAAACTGACCACGGGAATTCAGAGCAGCATGGATCTATCAAATAACAACTTAAAAGAGACTGTTTGACCAACACAAGGAATGTTAAAAGATTCATGTTAAAAAGATAAAAAAAATAAAAAAAACAAATGAAAACTACAGACAAAAATTCATTTTCTCCTGCAAGACATCCATTTCTGTAGTTTACTGCTACCAGCAAGCAGAAATATTTCTCCTCCCGATAATGGCCATTTTGGCTGAAACTAGTCGAGGAATCTAAATGAAATAATAATAAAAAAAACGAAAGAATATTAATCTACAACCCAGTGTGTCTAAAGATTTTAATTTTTTAATATTTTTTTATTGTTTTTTATTATATATAAATATACATATATATATATATATATATATATATATATGGATTCTTCAATGATAAAAACAAAATTTATTTTATGCAAAAATATTTTTTAAACATATCCTTATTACTTGATAATGCACTTAATTCAATACTAAATATTAACCATATACATCAAACATGATACAGTGTATATTTCACATCAAAATGCGTCTACATGTCATGCTATAGACTATACTTGTATATGTATAATGCGTGATGAAATGTTTTAATCCAATCCACTGCCCCAAATCCGATTAAATGACTATATATCAGATTTGTTTTTGTTAAGGGATTTTGGTCAGGCCAAGAATTTTTCACCACCCTCACACACACACACACACACACACACACAGTGTTCAAAAAAATTGTCATCTTTTAAAATATGAATATCCGAGTAACTCCATGTCCCAGGCAAACAAAATTAAATAGGCTTCATGTTGAACAGTAAAAGATTTATTTATCAAAATTCAAGCAAAAGATTCAAAGGGGTGTAGATTTTATAATCAATTTCACAAAGCTTCACAAATGTTCAATATGCACATCACCTGTGATATGGCAAACATTAAGTCGGTAATCCAGCTCCTGCCAAACATGCTGTAGTATGACTTGCATAACATTCTCCAGTGCCTCAGTGATTCTCTGCTTAAGTTTCTCTAGGCTTGTAGGAAGAGAGGGGATATAGACTTGTCCTTTCAAATAGCTCCATAGAAAAAAAATGGTCGCCATTTCAACAGCACATTGTCATTATCACTGACATGCCTGATCCATCTTTCTGGTAGATTCTCATTGAGATATGTCCACATAACTGACTTAGTTTTTACACATTTTGTTAAAATTTGAGATACATTCTATGAGAATTGGCTATGTTATTAGACTACAAAATGACGTCAATTTTTTTTTTTGGGGGGGAACATCCTGTATTAAAAAGTTTTGTTTTTTTTCAGAAATATTCATATTTAACCTTAAAATTTAGCATTTACAATATATACAACTTTTTGGTTTATTTTCTTTCAAGGCACCTTTAAAAATCTTACTTTCTGTCAGACATTCCAAAACTATTTCTACATGTGCGCAGAGATAGAAACAATATTTTTTTTCCTTTTATTATTTTCTACCAACCCACATATATGTAATAAGTGATATAATTGCTTTTTTTTTTACTGTCCTTGCCTTCTAAGCTCCCCCCAACAAATTGCGCATTCCCTCTTTACTGATGCCCTAGATTTATCACTGTCATCTTTTACAGCTGTTCCCTTTTTCTTTCCAAAAGATCTGTTTCATTTAGGATTAATTCTTCTTGAAAGACATTTCACAACACTCAGAAACGTAATTCTTTCTTTATTTCTGGCAGGGTGGAATGATGATCATCTTCTGGCAGCAGAATTTCCATCATGTGCATTGGGGTGTAAGTAATTGCTTTATTTCACAAATTATTGATTCTAGAAACACTGATGCAACACAGAGTTCAGAAAATGCATTCCAGGAGTTGAAGCTGAAGTAATTGAAGTTTGTGGCCCTTCAGAGAAAGATAAAAAATACTTTGGTCTTCTTTATATGCCGTGTCCCTTCAGGTCATAGGCGATAATGGCTCTCCACAACTTCCTGACCCTTGTTACCACTTAATAAAATTTCTCTTTCTGCTATTTCTCCTGAACCCTGTTCCATCATCCATTTACTAAGACTACATCAAGCACTGTTTTTCTCTGTCTCTATGCCTTCAATCTACCCTGTGAGTATCAGATTTTCCAAGCCATCATTCCTCATTATGTGCACTAGAAATCTCAATTGTCACTTACTAATGTTAGTATAAATTTCCTTTTTGTTTCAGTTTTTTCCAAAATTTTGTTGTTGATCACATATTTGGTCCATAGTATCCTCAGCATCCTTCTGTAGAACTATATTTCTTTTGCTTCAAATCTCCTCTTCATCTTTGAGGAGAGATTATCCAGCACTTACTGCCATACAAGAGGACAGATATCCCGTAATAGTTCTGTACTCTTTTACTTGTTTCTAACAAAGTTTCTCTTAGTACTCTGCTTAGCTTTTGGAAGGCTTCTTTTCAGTGTCACATGTTCCATCCTCTGTTATTGTAGTAGCAGTTTCCTTGTAATTGCTATTCTTCTTAAAACTTGCTCATTTTTCTATTTCTTAGTACTCTGCTTAGCTTTTAGAAGGCTTCTTTGGCTGCTATCCCAATATGCCCTTCGGATTTCAGTGTCACAATTACTCAATTGTAAGTTGTACACAGAGAAAACAGCAAATTTCTGTGGGTTTTTTTTTTACAGTAAGGAGGAAATTTTTTTCCTTCAGAAATGGTTTGTAAATTTTAATGGCTCCATAACAAAATTGCTCTCTATTAATCATCTTAAAGAATTTTTTTGTCTTTTATCAGCATGGCTGATGCTAACCTCCAGGAAAGTGACTCAGGCTAATTATTTCCACTGACATGACATGGAGTAATTACATTGAATCAATTGCTTGGTCTGTTGTTGGGATGTTGGTTCACTGTATTGTGCTAGACAATTTTTTTCATCAGAACTGACCTTACACATTTATAAGTTCAGTCATGCATTAAATAATGCTGCAACATCTGGTCTAGTGCATCTGCTTTATATGTAGAGATTCTTAATAAAATACAAAGAAGAATCTGCAATGTTATCAGTCATGACCTGACATCTCGGCTTCAGTCACATTCCCACTGTCATAATGTAGATTCCCTGTGCCTTTTCTCTAAGTATGTTTATGGTAACTGTTCTTTCAACTTTGTTCTATGCTTACAGTTTCTTCTTTCACACTTATTGCTTGTAGAAGATTCTTTTAGCTTCATTTTTTCCAGTCAAGTTTGATCTTCAAAACTTTAAATGCAATGTCAGTCGTTATCTTCTGTCTTCCTAATTCCTCTTCTTTTATTGTCCTTTCCCCTCACTAAAGCCTTCTAATTCTCTTTCCCTCTACTTATTTTCCAGTCAATTTTGAGCTTCAAAATATTAAATGCAATGTCAATCATCATCTTGAATTCTATTCTTTCATTGTTTCTCTCCCCTTAATGTTTTTTTTTCTCACATTCTTTCACTCTCAGTATTTCAGTAAACTCTGACATGTTAGTTGCTTTATTGCCTTATTTGATTAAAATAACTGTATGTAGGAATGAGCTGCAGATAAATGTCTTGAGTGTTTTATCCCATAATTAATAATTGAATGAATTCAATTTGTAATTATTGAGGGGTCCTCCCCTTTTTACACAAATGGACTCACCCAGTATATACATATACTACTGCTACGGGAAGACCCGAGAGACGAGAGCAACTGAGGGTGAAGGTGACATACAGACAGAACGAACGTAGCGAACAAGAGTTACTGTGAGCGAGCACATAAACTCAGTAAGAAGTTATACAGTGATACTTCAGTACCAAAAACTGTATAGATATTTTGCTACTAACCCGTATTCCTGGAACTACTAACCTGCATTACCAGTTTGTATTATTACGTTAATACATTATTTTCCTATATTCATTCTTGGCGTTTGTTATTTATTGGTACCGGATTTCATCCCAGAATCCACAACAGTAATTAAAGTTCATTTCTCAGTGTCAAGCATCTATAAAAAACACTTGTGATTCGGATACTTTTCTGTTACTGTGTGACATTATTAGAAAGGTACTAGTAAAGTGAAAAACACTAAATTCTGATAGACTGAAGAAATACCGATGACCAGATAAGGAAAATGAAAGAAAAAGATATTTGTTTTTAATTGGAGAAAAAAAAAGTAGAAGAAGGTAATTAAATTTTTCATTTGCTGGAGAGGTAAAACAGACAGACCATCTGATTTTGATTATGAACTGAGATTAAATGATGGGCTCTTCTGGAGGTTCAAGGACCTACTGGACAGAAATAGATAATACTTTTATGACCATTGAGCAATGGAGAGAAAGATGGACTCCTGGCTGTGAGTTCTGTCGATTGATAATGATAAACTTTTAAAAGCAGACTGGTTCCTAAAAAAACATATGTGGAGAATGACAATTAAATTTTTTGTCTGCTGAAATGTGATAAAATTTCCCAAATCAAGGGATTGTCCCCTTTTTGCCATTTGTTGACAAGGGGATAAAAATGATAAATTCCAGATGTGAAAACAATCACATACAAAAGCATGATGAGAAAGAATTTTGAATGAGAATTAAAATTTGTCTGTTGGGGGGACAGATTTGGTCAGATGACCAAAGAGGAGAGGGCGAAATTTCAGGAAAGGCAGAGGACTTTCCACACCCCTTGAGAGACTCACACAAAGAAGGCCCAGGTAGAATTCCAAGGATTGAGGAGGGGCCCCCGATATTTGGACATTTGCAGGGAGAGCCTTGGTTGGTTGCTTGCTTGGGAGTGCTGGCATAGCCAGAGCACATCATACCCCACCCTATCCCTTGCATATTGGTCCATAAAAACAGAATGCCGAGTAGATGCAGAGAGAGAGAGAAATGGTAGAGACACTGCGGACAGACTGCATTAGAGAGACTCTGAGAGAGCAGAGTACCACCGCTTTGTCTGATCTCATGTGACTTGCTGCCCTGAAGAAAAAAGCCTCCAACTTAAAGCCTTGTTCCAGAAGTCTCATTCAAAAATTCTAACAACAAACAGTGTGTCATGATAATCAGGAAGGGTTGATATTGCATGGAGAATATAGTCCTGCATAAGCCATCAATGACTGTACCATCAACTTTGTATCAAGGAATTGTATATAAATATTTTTTTTCTTCTATCCAATTTATTTTTTCTTTCATGTCACTTTACTCTAACTAGACCAAACCATGTCGTCAATTCCAGTTAACCATTTGGACCAAACCAATCCTGCAATCAATCAACACAATGTGGAGCTAGACAAGACTTGGGCCGAAGCAATCAACTCTACACTCAGTGGTGGGAATTGAACTGGAATAAGGAATGGCCAGGGTAGATGCCATAACTGTAACACTGAAGAGGTTCTTTAAAAATTCCTGAAAATGTCAAAAGGTCCTGTGCTTGTCAATGTAGGGATACAGAAGGTGATTATCTGCCTTTGGTGGAGATAAGTCACATGGGTCATGTGATGGCCACTTAGTGATAACATTTCATACATTGGTAAGCGTGGTCAGTCATTAAGTGTGTTTACAGAAGCCAAACCAAGCGGTTGTTTTTTAAGCCTGGTTCAAACGGCCCCAGCTGAGGCTAAATCTGCCTTCCCCAGGAGCTTACAAGCACATGGTGTGGTTTCCTTTGGGAATATATCTTTTCCAGCTCACAGTCTTCATTTTTGGAAAATCTAAGACTCACCATTTCCACTTTATAGAATATGTCCTCTCCTAGGACATTGTAGATGAATCTGGGCCATTTGAATCTGGAGTCCTAAACATAGCTTCTCCAGACACAGAAGTATCTCCATATTATAAGCAAGACCCTTCCTTTTTGTTTCTCCTTACACTCTGCTCATGGCGTAGATATATGTGACATATTATTCTCTGTGTGGGACACTTGTGTATGTGTGTGTGTGTTTATATATATATATATATATATATATATATATATATATATATATATATATATTCTCTGTGTGGGACACTTGTGTATGTATGTGTGTATATATATATATATATATATATATATACACACACACACACACAAGTGTCCCAATATAGAGAATATATATATATATATATATATATATATATATATATATATATATATATATAGTTTTCTGTCTGTCTTATTGGTATAAAAGTCTCTCTGAGAACAAATCATATTTGTAATTCCATTTCCTTTCAGCCATTCCATTCTGTTCATAGAGTACAGTGTTATTATATCATGGGGGAAATAAAAATGAAAAATGAAAATTTTCTACTATAGCTTTCTCCTGTTATATCAGGATTGAAATGAGTGGTAATCTGATGGCAGAATGTCAGGATATTTCAGTACATATAGTGGAATATCCCAGCTAAGTTGTACAGTTTCTGCTGTCCCTGCAAAGCGATGTATGATCTAGGATTGTCCTGATGGAAGATAACACTCTGATTGGCTAATTCTGGATGCTTTTCATCTGTCTTTTCTGCTGTCTTTAACTACTCCTATTGGGAAGAGAACTTGTCTGATTTCAACATCTGATCTTGTGGAAAGTGATTGTAATACAAAATGCCATTTGAATCCCACAACATCTCTTTCTTCAGATGCAGACTAGTTTTTCAGTTGGTTAACAGAAGGTTATTTAATTTTTCCAGGAACGTTTTCACCTCATGTTGTTAGAAACCTTCCATTAGTTTTTATCCTTTTTTTAAAAATGGGTTGTTTTAAATATTTTTTGATTAAATCACAAGCCCCTACCGCCAAACAGGGTTGTGATTTACATATCCAAGTGTTTTCACATGCCTTACAGCATTCATGTGGAGTACTTCTGCAATGGCCCATGTCATATAACTTAGATTATTTTCAATCAGAGTTTCAGTTTGGTCATCATCAATGAATGTAGGCCTTATGGAAGTATTTCAGGCTTCCAGATCAAAATTTCCACTTCTGACCCTATTAAACCACTTACAAAAAATACTTTCAGCTATAGCACCATCTCCATAAATGATACATATCTTTTTAGCTGATTGTATAGTGTTTTTCCCTTCCAGAAATAAAAGAGCATCAAATGACAAAAATGTATCTGTTCTGACCCTAGGGTTGCAAAAAGCACATAAGGCATCAAATCAATCACTTTCTCAATAGAAATTATTCCCTAAAAACAATTAAAAAATCAATCACTAACATTTCTAAGCACAATAAGAAATACTTTTGTAAATCACAAAACAATGCAACTTCCAAAATTCTTTCAAACTATCTTATATTTTACAAAATGATTTCCAGTACCTAAAACTTGACTCCACAATATTTTGATATTTTGTGAAATGCCACAGATGACAACCTCCAAATCTACAATCATTTCTTACATCTAGATAATCCAAATCACCCACTCATCAAGGTATTGTAACATGTAGTAAACTATGATGCCGATTTTGTAAACATATTATCACTGATAGTATTTTTACATCAGCTGACACACAGATAATAATCTGACCTCTTCCCTTGACTTGTGACAATACAAATATAATATATTTAATTTTTTGCAACAAATGCAATGCAGAAAATTATATCAGTAAAACTGGTACAGAATTCTTTGTTCAGTTTAACAATTACAAGAAAACTATCAGAGATGACAATATCAATTTCACTCTAGCTTTACATTTCAACCAACCGTAACATCATTTTAGTGTAACATTGTTTTAGTGTCTGAGTCAAAATTCATTTTTAAAATATATTCTCACTTTCTAGTTTTAAATAGAAATTTAGGCACTCTCAATGAATACAATTTAAAGAAATATTATCTACAAACATCCCCACAACCCTAATTGTGGCAGACAACTAGCCAAAAAGTATAAGATTTAATCAGTAAAATAAACCTCTCACGTTGACACTCGCCATTTAAACAGATTAATGAATAAATGCTACATCCACCAGTGAAATTGAATGTCCAGTACTCGGTGAGGGAGGCTGTTGAGGGATCTATGCACAAACAGGTTTTATACCTCCCAGCAAGGGGAGGACAATAGAGATTAAATAAATAATCCCATATCCAAGAATCAACCATCCGCAAATGTCCACAAGCCCTTAATATATAAAAGAAATAAATCTACACATATGCAAAACAAGCCATTTTCCCCCGCAAAAAGTTCATTTTACTTCTCATTGACAAAGGAGACAGGCATGTCCAAAAATTCTGATTTTTAAAATCTCTCATATTTCTAATAATATAAAATAGATGTTGTTATTATTATTATTATTATTATTATTATCATCATCATTCGATTATTACCAAGTTCATGGAAAGACCTAAGGCAGGTCGTGGTGTGTTGTTATGGCCACATTTCATGTTAATTTTTTTTTTTTTTTTTTTTTTTTTTTATCTATGAAGTTGCTAGCGTTACATAGACAAAGTTCTCCTTAGTGTGTGCTGTACTTAATAAGACAATTTTCTGTATGTCTCTTAAGCTGGGGTTTCCAGGATTCTTTCAATGTGTTGTTTTGTTCCATTTTTATAATTCCAAGTGCACCTATTACCACTGGTATTATTCTTTTGTTTTCAATTTCCACATTTTTTTTTTTTTTTTTTATTTTGATTTTTTTCAAATTCCTTGGTTCTCCGCCATATCAATTAGTAGGAAGTTTTTTCTTTCTGGTTTTTGACTAATGTCCGCCTATTTGTTACAATTTTTCTGTCTGTGGATGGTATAACAGAATGGTTCTTCTATTTCTGTAAGTGGCCGATGTTTCATACCAGTGTTTGCTTACACATTTTCCAAAGTGTTTAATTGTCCACAATATTTCTCTATCGTCGATTTTTATATTCATTTGGGGCAAGTATAGAACATCCTGAGATTAGATGGTCTATTGTTTCTTGGTATTTGTCACAGAAATGTGTTGATATTTGCCTGAAAATTCCTAGTGAAATTTTTTATAAGTTTCAGACTTTAATCCAGATGCTCCTAACCACTGGTATTAACTTTATTCTTGTTTATTTTTCTGGAATTTCCAGAGGTTTTTTTCGTTGTTTCATCTGTTCAAGGGCTTTTCCTTGGCTTTTTTTTCATATCTTTTTTTGCAAAGTTGGTTCTTGGCTTTGTTTTGATTTACTACAGAATTACTAAATGTAAATGTTGTTTGTATTTACTGCCTGCTTTTATTATTGAATATTTTTTCTTTCAATGTTGTTTCACTAATTTTATCATCCAGTCATTTGTTGTTTCCATTTTCAATAGTTGTTGGTGACAATTCTAGCTTTTCCACCTTCAATAATGTCCTTTGGCCTATCTTTGCTTGTTTTTTTCCATTTGTCTGATGTGGAGTCCAGTTCAAGATGTTGAAATAATTGGACCACTGGGATGGCAAGGAATGGCCATAACATGTTCTGAGTTATTATTATTATTATTATTATTATTATTATTATTATTATTCTGTCTTTCTGAATTTCTTTCATCAGTATATGATACCTACATTCTTTAAAAAGCATACTTGGACAATATTTATCGATCTATCTATTGATATATTAGTAATAAAAATAGATTTGCAGATTGAAAAACTGGTTTTCAATCAACACTTGATAATTGCACATGAAACATGAGTTGTATTACTGGTAAGGAAAAAACATAAGTTGTACTACTGGCAAGGAAAAAATGTATCTTTATTATTAATATAAATTCTAGCTACAGCAAGCACTATTTTATTAGCACCAGCACTCAATGTGAGAGATATATATATATATATATATATATATATATATATATATATATATATATATATATATTTATATTATATATATATATATATATATATATATATATATATATATATATATATATATATATATACAAATACAAAGGAAATGAGAACAAATCAAATATAAATTCAAATGTTCACAACATTAATTTAAAATATTGCTCAATAAAAAGTAGAGCAATAATTATTTATTATAGGTTATTACATTTGAACATATGTAAAACTGCCACATAAATGCATTCATGTTTTGATGCATATCATTGCATCTCATCAGGCAGTGGTAATGAGGGTTATTACAATTTTGAATATTTACAAATATAATATCCTAAAAATATATATATATATATATATATATATATATATATATATCTGATGATCACAAAAGCGTGAAACCCAGTGTCACAAACTCACATCAATCCAACCAAATATATATATATATATATATATATATATATATATATACATACTCACAGACACACACACCTACATCTACCACTTTACTCTTGTGTTTGTAAATCTAGCCTCTGTGTGTGTGTGTGTGTGTGTATTTGGATAGAGGGCAAATAAAGAAATCCCTTGTTTAAATGCAAGAAAAAGGCAATAAAAAACTTAAAAGAAACAGCTTGTCAGTCATTTTTAATCATACACACACATATATATATATATATATATATATATATATATATATATATATATATATATATATATATATATATATATACATGCAATATATATCTATATATCTATAATATAGAGAGAGAGAAGTGGAGGGAGATTGTTGGAGGTATGGATGACATTAATTTAATTAGTTTTAATAATTGCTTCATTTTACCAAAATGAATTAGCAATTTCTCCATGGAGACAAGTAATTCCTTTATCTACATTGGAATCCTTTTTCATTGCCTTTAACTGATGCCATCTGTGATGCTATTGGAATGTACCATGTACACGTCAACATCTCTCCTGTCTCCTTTCAGAATCCAAACCTAAATAATTCTCTAAATTGATATTATCTCATCTCTAGCCAATGAAACTAAAGAAATAGAAATACCAGACTCTCTAAAAATTGGGGAAAGGGCTTCACATGAAACCCAGTATCAAATTGGTTCTCTGACAAAGATAACATCAAATACAAAACAACCATACATTATGAAAATAGATGGAAATATTATAACCATATCTCTTTGCTTACTGTTTCTATTAAATCCTGGCCTTTGACATACATTCTATTAATAATTTCCAATGCAATTTTATTATAAAATCAGTTACAATGTTTTTTTATAGTAAAATTATTTACAATTTTTCTATAGTGAAAATCATTTGTCATGTATTATATTGTACATTTAATATCACTTTCCTATCTGCAATATTTGTCTTAATTCCTGACCTTTAAGAGTCCATTTCAATGTATTTTTATAACTTAATTTATAACAATGTTTTTCTATAGTAAAGTTTTTGCAATGTTTTTCTATCGTCAAATCAGTAGTAATAGCATTACATTAGATTAATATCTACTGTAATTATATTTGGACTAAGAAAGTCATTTTGGTTGTTATACTTGCAATATAACAACTGTTGTAGCCACCCACTAACATTCTTCAGGCATTTGTCCTAATTGGTAACCTCCTCAGAATTTTAAACTCAGCATTTTATTCAATCCATTGTGGGTAGACTGTTCTTATTCCATTTTCCCTTAGTAGTCATTTAATTCTCTCTACTTTATTCACCTTTTGTGTTTCATGTTCATTTCTTCCCCTAAACCAGAGTATGTGACTTTTTTATATGAACTTTACCCAGGCATTGAACTCACAGTTGCTAGGAAACCTATGTTTTAATCCACTAATTCATTATTTACATTATTTGAACTGTTATCCTCATCTTCATTGCCAGATTCCTAACATTTCGGCTGTTGTATGCTCTGGCCTTCTTCAGGTGAAGATGTGGATACCTGTCCGAATAATGTAAATAATGTAAATAATCATAATGCCTCATTTCAGAGATCTAGTCAGACACTAATTCATGTTGTTCTTGGACAACCCACTAAATTAAAATCACACAATTTCATTTATTTTGTGTACTGCTGTGTGTGTATTTTAGTTATGTGTTTTAAGGTTGCATGTGATAAAGGAAAAAAGTCACTTCGTCGTATGATAAGCAAGGTGCCATGTAGAGGAAATGGACATCTTGACCTTTTGAGGGTCAGTGGCAATGTTTTATTTAGTGTGATGTATCCATTTTCTGACAGGAAAAGTTTTCTGTTGCATGCTAGGAGAACTTTTATTATTTTGGATTTATTTTATTTCATTTTATTTTAAACAAAGTTTTATTTTATTTTATTTATAATATTTATTATAATTATTATTTTATATTTTTATTTATTAATAATAATATCCTGACACTCATCACATTTCATCTCATTTCTCATTTTTCCTTTTGTAAAATGTCCAAGCAGTATATTTGTTTATATTTCTTTGTTTAAAATTCTATGTCTTATTTTTCCTTTCGATTTACACAAGTCCACCAAATTGTTTACAAGTCAAATGTACCAGTAGCTTATAAAATCTCATCAAAAGTGTTGAATCCCACGACACTAACTCAAGTGGTGAAATTATTTTTGTCTTCTTTTTTTCTTAATCACATTCTACCAATGATGTTCATCTCTATGCAAGGTCTACTGAAGATATTCTTAGAGATTAACATGTGTACTGATTCTTTCAGTTTTCTTATCTTACAGCCTTACAGTTGTCTTATCCTACAGCCTTTCAATCTTCTACCTTTGCTTTTTGGTTTCTTCCTTTTATTTCTTGCCAAAGATGCATGGAATGGAATATACAGTTCCTGGAGCAGTTGGTTTGAATCAGCTTTTAAATATTATCTTGATGTTGTATTAAGATTCTTTGAATCATTTCGGATGTGCCTCTAATGTAAAGTAGACAGATCATAGCAAGTTTTTGATTGCTGTCCTCATACCTTCTGTCCATTTTCATAGTTTTACATTGGGGAAATTTCTGATTATCTCCTGTTGGCTTGTGTCAAGGTTACCAATTGTGGAAAATATAGAAAGCAGAATGTAACAGTCTAGCTCTCTGGACTGAATAAAAGATTTGTCTGAAAATTCCAAGAAGTTTATTAAGTACAACAGACATCTGATGAAGGCTCGAGAGTACAACATATGAAATATTGTGATATGTGAATATAACACCCAAGACGGAGATACTAAACTAAATAGAAAGGTATATAATAATGATAATACTTCATCTCAAAATTTCTGATATAATTAAGTGCATTGACAAGGAAGGTGAATGCGCTGAAAATAAATACTTGTATAAAATAAACATGATTTTCATCATTAGGCTAAAGACAATTCTCTCTCTCTCTCTCTCTATATATATATATATATATATATAACTCCAATGCAATGAGAATGAAAATAATATATAAATTCTAATGCTCACAGCATTAATCCAAAAGAGGGCTCAATACCGATAGTCGAGCAATAATTATTTATTATAATTTTTCATATAGACAAAAACAATTACATTGTTTTTGTCTTTTTGTATTATTATTATATATATATATATATATATATATATATATATATATATATATATATATGTGTGTGTGTGTGTGTGTGTGTATAGCTAAATTTAAAGAAAAAACAGACCACTTTAAAGGCTCCATTAGTTATAATTTATTTCACCAGAGAATTTTATTTTTCTCTGGCACTTCAGACTTCACTTTCAAGGGTAAAAAAATGAATTTAAAATTTACACTTTTGAAGGGTAGTATTAAGCTTATATAAGGTGACATAGGATTATCCATATGAATTACTAAGAATTTCGTTACTTATCCATACGGATTACCAAGATTTTCATTATTTAAATATATATATATATATATATAGGATAAATATTACGTTTTTTTTATCTTACTGAAAATATATCAAGCACATGTATTAGTAAAAGGTTTCATAATGATAAACCAATCATCAGACAATTAAATTTGGTTACTTTCATTGCTTGCACATATTTTCTACATGCGATTATGATCTCTCACAAGAGGAGTAGCCCAAAGCAGTCGACCACAGAACTTTTAGTAGTGCATATGCTTGGCATGTTTTCAACAAGATTGTAAAAATGTAATATTTACACTGTATGTAACTGTGCCTGAAAGACATTGAGTACTGTAATAAAAAAATCAATGTTATCTTGTATTTGGCTGAATTGTAATTCATTTGAATGATTGATGGTTTGTATTGTGTGTTTGTGTGTGTGTTTTAATCAATTCACCCCATGTAAGGTGATAATGCCACTAAGATGTAATGAACTACTAGAAGTAAAAGAGAAGGAAAGAAAAGACTTTAGTAGGAACCAGAAACCCAATCCTAAACAGGAGACAAGGGATAAATTTCTATTCCTGTTCAAAGACTGTGGTAGGAGTGTGAACTGGACGATAGGCATATCTACTCCTATTTTGTGTGTATATGTATGTATGTATGTATCTGTATATATATATATATATATATATATATATAATATCATCTGCTTGTCTAAATTGTCTTCAAGAAGTGAGAGCAAGATCTAAAAGGTCAGCCAGTCTAACAGTGACCTCACTCTTTCTCCATATGCAGCCTCCTTTGTAAATCACTAGCCAGTCTTAAGTGCTACTTAAGATTATCGCACAAAAATTTTTTAACTGAATCAGTTGGTTAAGTTGTCAGATCTTCATATGTTGAAACCAATGGGAGAGTTCATTATTATTATATATTAAGAAATATACATAATATCTTACATTAATTGCACAACTCTGAGTTTCATGCCAAAGCAATTTTCAAGTGCTGGAAATATTATATTTATTTTTATCTATAAATAGTATATATTATTTCTTTATATATGTATTAAATAGCTCTGTTACTTAACATTGAGCATTGTTTTTTTCTTACACTGTAGAGTATTTATATGTATTTGTATACAATCGCTTGCTTGTATACCTAACTATATTTATGCATTTGGTTACATATATATAAATATAATCTTTAAAAATTAGGAGGTTGGATAGAATACGCGACCTTGGTTTTGACCTCACAATCTCATCAGGCTAATTCTGGCGTTGATAGAATTAATTCTATAGATGAGGTCAAAACCAAAGTTGTGTATTCTATCTGACCTCCTAATTTTTAAAGTTTAAAGCTCTACATGTTATTTTTATTCTATTTTTTTCACACATGTATTAATCACTTTTTATACTACTGTTTCCTGGTTTGATTCAACTCTGACCATTAACCTTTTATATATATATTTATATATATATAACTTTTTTCTAACACCCACACACACACACATTTATATTTATATATATATATATATATACGGTAATAATCCGTTGGTATATAATCCTAGTGAATCCTATTAATAAAAATATCAAATCTGATTCACATATAGAACTTAATACTTTATTCAAACAGAGCATATAAATTACATACAATAGGAATTAAAGATTACTCCAAGGTAATGATCATTTCACTCACAAATTAGGAATAATTTGTGAGATTTTCAAACCCATCAGGTAAATAAGAAAAATAAAATGAAACTGGCTTAAAAACAAATTTAAAAACCAGGCAGAGGCAAAAAAAGGAAGAAAAATGAGAGAAAATAAAGAAAGAGTAAAAGAATTAGTGAAAAGACAAGATAGAAAGTGTAAGAGAATGAGAAATGAAGGTATAGAGAGGATGGTAATATCTAGATATGGGGAATGGTAAGAGGAGATGCATAAAGTAGACTGACCTGATTTACATAGAATAGAAGTGGAAAATTAGGGAAACTATTTTTAATAAAAAAATATACTATAAATCCAATATTAAGGGATGTAATAAATTTATATTAAAGAGAAAAAAGTGGAATTATTAATTAAAATATTAAAAAATATATAGATTTAATTATTTTCTATTTAGAAAATGTATCATTTAAATTCTTCATTTTAAATTGAATGAAAAGAATATATATTAACATATTAAGCTATTACTGTCTACAAGGAAATGAAAAATTACAGAAGATTTTATATTCTAAAAACTCAAATCAATAAGAAAAATATTATAGTCAGGTTAAATATTAAAAGAAAAAAAATTTAATTAAAAAGTATTAACTGATAATTAATAATTAAATAAAAGAAGCTATAAAAAGAAAGATAATTAATAATTAAATATAAATAATATATATAATTATTATATTATATGAACTATTATTTTATTATAAAATAACAATATTATTATATTATTAAATAATATCAATATAATTAAATATTATTAAATATTACTATATAATAATTATTATAATATTAACTAATAATAAATAAAATAATTAAAATTATTAAATATTGCTATATAAAGAACTACATAAACTATAAAACCACCTCAAATAATAATATTAGTATGAATTATTAATTGATATGTCATTACATCAAATAATACAATATATATCAATGTCACACATAAACATAATATATTAAAATTATATATTAAAAATTAAATCAATACCACACAACATTAAATTAAATGATACTACAATGCTATCAATTATATCAACACATCAAAAATAATATCATTCAATTAAAACTATTATATTAAATAGTACCATTAATAAATATTATTATTAAGTATTAATACCTAACTACAACTAATGCCATTATAATTATATTTTTAGTATATTATTATAACATAATATTATTATATTATACATAATCATTATACTATATCATTATATAATATACTAGCAGTAGAGCCTGGCGTTGCCAGGGGATGTAACAGTAAGAGATCAAGTATTGACCATCATAAAGACTGAAAATAAAATTGACGAAGATTATTGTTTAAGGTTGATGGACATGCATGTCTTAATTAGTTTTTTTTTTTTTTTTTACGAATTGGTCAAACCCAAACACAAACAAAAACATCGTTATAAGTCTACCGATTGAATAGAATTTTATTATAAACAATTGTCTTGTAAATGGAATTTTTAAAGCATTCTGAATGTTAAAATAAAGAAAAAAGTGTGCAAGACAATAAAAAACACTACCTGCCAAAAAAAAGTGAAGTTTTGTTGAAATTGGTTGAAAAATGTAGGAAATCTGATCCCATATATAAACGAACACACACACAAACAACCTGGGTTTTATAAGTATAACTCAATATGAGTTGTCCCCCTTTCATTCTGGCAACAGAATCGTGTTTTATTGTATTTTCAAATTGATTTCGTGCAAAAACAATTGTGTTTTTCCAATTTTTGGCACTGTCAGAACCACCACAAGGTAATTTTATGCAGTCCTGTGAAGTTTTGTTAAAATTGGTTGAAAAATGTAGGAATCCGATCCAATCTATAAACGTACAGACACACACACACACACACACACACACACACACACACACACACATACACACACAATCTGTGTTTTATAATAAGTAAGATATAGAAACAAATATGAAGGAGAAAAACACACACACACACACACACACACACACACACATATATATATATATATATCTTCTTAAAGAATAAATTCATAAAAGAAAATCCATGAAGAAACATTTAAAAACCCTTTTCAAACAAATCAAAATAAAATGAGAAAGAAAAAAATATAATTAGAAGAGAAAAAATATAGATAAAATAAATAAAAAAAAACCCCAAAATATAGATAAAATAAATAAAAAAAAAACCCAAAATGTCCAAGCAAAAGGGGGAATATCATAACTAATTAAGATATAATTATAGAGTAATAATGATAACTTAAAACATCCAATTAAAAATAAAAATAACTCTAAAAAACAAATAAAAAAATAATAAATGATAAATAAGAAATGATAATATTATAATGAAAAATTATAATAAGAAAAAATATATAGGAATAATAATAATAATAATAATAAAAAAATAATATTGAAAATAATAGTGATAGTCATATAGAATTTACAGTGATTGGGTGGAGAAGATAATAAGATTTATAGTAATGGGGGAATAATGAAAAATTTAGGAAGGTTATATGATTAGAAAGACGAAGAATAGAATTAACAGTACATGTGTAGAATGATAACAGTTCATGGAAGTACATTAACGTACTAGATCAGTTTAAATTTACTTCAGTGACGACATTTAGAAATTAATTTGTTCCTTTGGTTTAAAAGTATATTTTGATTATCAAATTTAATTATTCTAATTTTTTCTTGTAGACACAGATTACATGTACCTTTAAAATTACTACAATTTCCAGTCAATCTGAGGGTTCAGATTTTTGCTTCTTTAATTCCTAAAATGTGATCGCTTTACAAATATACTGTTACTTCTATTCTATTTGTTGTTTTACCAACTCATCAGGTACAAAATATTACTTATGATTATTTTTTAAAATCATAAGCAATATTTTGTGACTGATGAGTTGGTAGAACAATGAAACTTAAGCTGCACCCCAAACGTAGGTATAGGTATATTTATTAATATATATTTCTTAGCTCTGTCTAACCACATTGAGCACTGTTATGTTTACACCTTAAAATAAATTTAGTAAATATTTATTTGCTTATCTGTGTATGCATGCTAATGTGTACATACACAGTTGCTAATATTAATTTATTTGATTTACCCTGCTATAACTATATATATATATATATATATATATATATATATATATATATATATATATATAAAATTTATCAAAACTCAACATAAAATTTGTTACTACTACATAAAAACAATAAAAGATTTAGTCAATACTAAACAAAAACAATAAGCTAAAACTTGAAGGAAGAATTTACTCAATTGTCTGTAATGATTGACATGAAAAATACATTAGAGAAACCTCAAGGAATTTAAATAAAAGATTATATGAACATAAAACGGATATTTTACAAAGCAATACATCAAATGAATTGGTTGCTCACCATAACTAGACTGACCACAATTTTGACATAAAAAATTCTACTCTGATCAAAGGAGAAAACAATTCACTAAGATGAAAATGTTTAGTGAGTGCCTTGATCATGAGGTCTCTTACAAAAATTTCACTATTCCTGGCAGATCTATTACCACAGTGTGGTATATCTAATAACAAAAGTGATGGAAACAGAAAGAAAAAGAATCTAAATGAAACTAGCTAGATTATATATACACACATATATATATATATATATAATAAAAAATAAAAAAATATATAGAATAAAAAAAATTAAAATTAAAAAAAAATTAAAAAATTCCCAGTAACCCTCATTCATGTGCATAACAAATTTAGTCTGATGAAGTCCCAAAGGATGAAACATATCATATGAAAACTTTTTTCCACTTTGTCATACATTTTCCCCAAATATTTTTCTTGATATCTAGAAATTTATATATCATTATTTCATATTAAAAAAAAAAAATCTTTGAGTATACAGGAAAAAAATGCTGAAAAACTTTTTGCCGTTAATAAAAAAAAACCCAGACGACATGTATTTAACGGATGTCAGAATTCATTGAAAAATAAACCACTACCCTCTCTAAACTTAACCTCTTTTTTGAACGTAACTCATAATTGATACAACAATAGTTAATAAAAATGAACACTCTACTGCCCCTGTCTGAATGATTGGATTCCTCTGTATCCTTGGAAACAGTAAATTAGGAATTTATGTGTGTTTAAAACTCAGTAAATTTAAAAATAAGTTATTCCAATATTTGCTCGAAGATGAAACAGAACTAATGATTTTAATTTAATTATATAATTAAATTTGAAGTTTTTAGCTTCCATTTTTGAAACATGCTTATTACTGTATAGCAGAAAAACCATATTTTAAATTAGTTAATTTGTAATATTTATGCTCTGTAAATTTACATTGAGCACTGTTTTGTAAAAATAAAAATAACAAGAACATCGGATTATATATCTTACTTTTTTTTCTTTTTATTTATATATACATATATATCATTATTTCATATATATATATATATATATATATATATATATATAAATAGATAGATAGATAGATAGATAGATAGATAGATGAATTATATAAATAAATATAGATAGAAGCAACCATACATGTGTGCAATCACATGCATATATAAATTTGCATATAAATATTTAATTGAATTTTTGGTGTTAACAAAACAGTGCTCAATACAGAGCTATAAAGTATATATTAATAAAGATACATATTACCTTGTGTCGGTAGTACAACTTGGAATTTCAAGTTCAGTACAATCTTCAGGTATTAATAATGGTGATGAACGGCTCATTATGATTGTTAGTATTTAAAAAAATTCTGGGTCTTGCGGAATCAATTTTATATAGTATATCACTCCTACGTTTAATAATTATATAATTATAATCTAATATTGAGGTATAGATCTGGATTCAAGTTCCAAGATTATAGAGTGGGGGATAAAAATGAAGAAATAAAATAAGTAAAAATAAATTAAATATTTAAGAAAAATTCGTTCAACTTTTGAAGGGATAGCCAATCAAGGGGGGTAACTTTATATAAATAAGTATAAAAAAGCAAACTTGTAATAACTAATTATAAAAAAATAAACAATAATAAATATTTATAGATGTAAAGATAATAAAAATAAAAATATATAAATAAATATAAGAATAAATACTAATTAAAACTGAAATGTAAATATAAGAATAATTAAAATATATAATTATAGAAATAAAAATAAATATAGAATAAAGGAGAAGAAAATTATAAATATCGAAATAGGAAAAGTAATACAGGGACATAACGATATATTTATGGAGAAAAAATAAAATATAAAAATAAAGTTAATTACTGAAGAGTTAAAAACAATAACCAAAACAAAGATGGGATAAGGTTTGTGCATATGTGTGAAGAGGGTATTAACTCTATGAATTGATAGATTAATTGGGTTTAACCTGAAACAAAATATTTCAGAAGACTGTTTTTTTCTATTTCTATCAGATCCATCAATAAAAACTACTAATCAGTTTTCACTTCACTTAACTTAAACATTTTTTTTCAGATGCTTATGTGTGATTGCCCCATTTTGTCTATGGAGATGCCTGCTAGGTGGTATTTTTTCAGGACTATGAAAAGAAGGGGCATAAAGCCCTTTTCTCTTTTTTGCTCTAAAATATAGTAGTGACAAAACATGTCCTGGCATAGAAAGCTGGGTAATCCCACGGTTAATTATGAGCATGAGTTTTGTTCCTTTCGTGTCTTTAACCAATGTTAATAAATAATAAAATATTTTATCTAGGTATATGGTATGTTGTGTTAATCAAATATATATATACATATATGTGGATGATATCTTTTAGATATATTTATAAATAAAATGTTGTTCTTAGTTTATTTTCACAATAAAATTTTTCACTAATAAATAAATTATTGCAAATATTTTGTAAAAATCATATAATAATCTGAAATGCAAACTGTATATAAATATATAATTATATAAATTAATATTAATTATATTAATTAAATCCTTTATACATTTTTCTACCAATAAAATCTCATCAGAAGCTTTGTTGAATAAAAAATAATTGCTAAGGCAAATACCACCAAAATACTTGCAGATGTAGTTATAGACCTACCATGTGTTATTTTTGGATCATTTAAAAAAAGCAATAATAACTTCTATCACCACTCCCACAAATTTGAGAAAAAGATTTTTGTGAGCTAGTGTGAAATTATTTTTTAACCAATTAAAACCTTGTATTCAAAAAGTTCACACCTCTATGTGAAATTATATTTTGAATCCTCTTACTGATATAAAAATAGAAGCCTACTGCTTCTTGAGGCTCAAAACCAATTTGAGAGGCCAGCTTGATCTACATGTGTGTATATACACACACACACACACATGCACCCACATATATGCACACAATGGAAGACATGACAGCAGACTAAGGCCTTGTCCACAGAGGGATTAACCAGCAGCCATTTACTAAGCCTTTGTCTACAAACTTACAAACACCATCATAAAGTAAGTCTTTTCACACTGCATTAGAAAGGAATATAAATATACTCTGAATTACTTTATAAAACAAGCTTCACTGCAATGAAAATGAAACATTTTATTGCTATTGTATATTTCTGAAAAGAATATATAAATGTTATTCCAACTGACTTATCCTTCAGAAAATAACCTTTTTCCTGTTTCATTTAAAAGATGTGGTGACCAGAAAATCAGTAACCAACAACGTTTAAAGAATATTTCTCTAAAAATAATACAATGTAATAAATTTTTTCCATTTAATTTCAGTCTGGATTTTCTAATTATCATAATTTGAGAATATTATTCTTTTAATTTTATAAATCAAATTTACGCGATATTGCATTTAAAAAAAAATAAGTTTGTAAGGGAGGCAACTCAAAAAAATTACGCGATTATACAAGGGAGACAACTTAGAATGATATCAAAATATTGTAAAACTATGAATTAAATCTGTGATTCCTAAACTGATGGTCGTAACCTATAATGCCCCCAAGAGTTACGGCATTGACATTCATTAGAACATTATAATAAAAAGAACATTAAATAAAAAGAACATTATAATAAAAAGAACATTATAATAAAAATAAAATAATCTTAAAAATAAAAAAAAAAAAACGTGTAAATATATTTCCATCAAAATTTTGAAATCTAAAGTGTCATTGAAAGTGTGCAATAGGAAAAATAATTGTAAAATAATAAAGCATTTATAAATATATGAAAATTTATACTGTCTTCTATCGATTGGATGCAAACTGAAGTAGCAGGAAGTTGATGCAAACATAGTATCATTTCTTATTCACTTCTGTTATTGCTATTTAAGAAGATTGACATCCTGTGATCGGCACATGATAAATTTATATGAAGTTCTGCTTTTAATTTTCTTCCATGATCACAGGAAATAAATTTTGTGATTATTAAAGTAAAATTTGCAAGGATTTATTGGATAAAATTAAACAAACAGACACAGAAACTGATTCCTTCAGGAGGATTACCAAGCATAAAATTGTCCTGTGTTCAGAGTTGCATTTACAAATATGTTGAGAAACTCAGAATTAAGGAAATCAGTTTCATTGTAGAAGGAAAAGCTTTTCAATTGAAAGATTTTACTAATTCATGAATTTTCAGTTATTTTTAAAATGTTGAATTTAGTCAAATCAATTTTATCCTTAAAGTAAGAACCTTACTCTTCCTTTATATTGGAAAATTAAACTTTTTTTAGCAGCTATTATTAGGAAAAAAATATTTTACACAATTTGATAGAAATGAAATTGGTTAATTCTTCAGTAAAATGTTTTGCTTTTGAGAAGTTTGAGTTTGAGAGAATTATGATTAGAGTTATACTGTGACTTAATGAGTGATAATAATTGTAGATAGATATTTATTAAATGCACTTCAGTTTGACACAAGGTCTCAATATTAGAGCATTCCTGATATTAATCTAATTTGCAATAAATTAGCAAGATAAAGGAATAATAGAATAAAATTTTGTCCAACTGCTCATTCTTAGAATAACAAAATAAAAGATTTCAAGTTGCTTATTCTTTGAATAATATAATAAAAGTATTCTAACTGCTTATTCTTAGAATAACAGAATAGAAGATTGTCAAACTGCTTATTCTTACTCAACAAAAAAATAAATCATTGTGTGAAAGATATTTTAGTTGTTTGGCTTACTGATCTTTTTGTCAGTTGTGATATGTTTGAATAAATAAAAGTAATTTGACCGCTTTCATGATCAGCTAAAATAGCTCAATGTAAGAGTGTGAGACTGAAGATCTAAAGGTCATCATTTCAATCCCATATTGATATCTAATATCGAATAACCAAAAATGTTTGTCCTATTTATGTTAGATGGTGTTAGGAGTGTTTAATTTTAACTAATTCTATTAAAAAATGATTACTTTTGATGCTATTATAACAGCTATCATAGAATATATTAAAAAAAACTGTCAGTGTTTTAAATATGTTAAGCAGTCTAAAATGATTGTTGTTTTACATGTTAACTGGTGGATTGGTTAATTTGGATAAGAGTGATTGGTTTTAACTAACTGCATTCCAAATGATTGTATTATAACAGCTGTCATATTAGTGTGTATTGTGAAATTAGTTTTGTATATACCCTTCAGGCATTGTTCACTTCGTGGTTTGTAGTTTAAGTTTAGCAAACTATCAGATCAGTTCAGCTAAGTTCTCTGATTCCTGGATGTTAAGCTAGTCAGTACTTTTATGATTCACTAACCAATGGACCCAAATTCTAGCTCTGTTCACAAGAGTGACTTATGGATGTTATCAGTTATGGTTGTACTGTCTATCTTATGACAATGTCCCTTCCTACATTGTATCGGTATATTTGGTTTTGGATATATATTAGCCTTGTGTAATGATTAAAAGAAAATGCACAAAGTGTTGAAATATACAAAATAAATCTTTATATGCCACAATATAATAATACAGAAGAATAAAGTGAAAGTTGAAATCTTCAAAGTTCAAATGTAAAGGTCCTGGAACATATGAGAGAAAATGAGAAAGAGTGTGGGAGGAAGTAAATATATTTATACATTTGCATGTATACTTAATATATTTTATTGTTATATGTTATTTATATATACACAAATGTTTAAGTTAATGCTCTCTTTATAAAAAACAGTATTAACAACATTTACTGGCCAGAACGTCTGAGAAATTTCATAGTTCAGGCAGTAAATGTTGTTAATATTGTTTATTATAAACAGAGCATTTACTTAAATATTTGTGCATATATAAATAACATATAACAATAAAATATATTAAATAATTATCAGACTTAGTCCATTTTGTAGTATGTTACGCCATTTGTTTACGTTAAGATATGCTTTGAGCAGATATTGATGTTCAAGGTAAATTATGGGACAGTTTGTAGTTTAAAAACAGTAAAATCAACCTTGCTAACCTGATGCTAAACTGGTATAGCACCTCAGGCTATATGATGGTTCTGTGTAGGATACAGGTTCAATTCTTGTTGGAGGACGCATATTTTCTATTAAAATTTCTTGGATGTTCAGGCTGGTAATTCTTGTTAATACTGTTTATTATAAACAGAGCATTTACTTGAATATTTGTGTATATATAAATAAAGTATAACAATAAAATATATTAAATAATTGTTGGACTTAGTCCATTTCATAATTTATATGTATCCAAATGTAGTGGCTAATGCATAACTACGTGGTGAAGGAAGATATGTTTGCTTTCAATGTTGCAAGGATGGGTTAGCCATCGAAGGTCATCAGCTAGTTGTGCAAATGCCATAATTTCTCTCTGAAAAATATGACATTTGCTCAACTACATATCAAAAGTTTGAAGTCCCCCTCAGAATTAGCATGGAATGAACTTATACTTTGAGAAACTTTTTCAACAAATGTCAAAAATTTGTTTTGCAATAATCAAGGCTAAAGGAGGATATTTTGACGAGAGCAAAATTTAATCATAAAATGCTTTTTTCTTTTTGTCATAATAAAATTTCTAATAAAAATCATGTTTCACATTTTTTTTAACCACAGAAAACTATTATATATAGTTTTCTGTTTTTTAAAGTACAAAACAACTACTAATTAAAAAATTACCAGCTATTGCCTCAAACTTTTGAACTGCAATGAATGTTACAATGACCACAGCATCAGAAAATGGACAAAATGTATTTATCAAGTCTGATTTTGGTTGATTTCCTATGTGTTTATATACACATCTATGGATCTGCTTTGGAAATGCTGCTTGCTTCTCATTGGCTCATGGCCTTATATCCTGGTTGTGAAAGCTTTCTGATTGGTTAGTCAAACTATATATTTTTAGAAATGGTGAAATTTGGTTTTGTTTGTTTATTTCTTTTCTTACATCCTGGTTGTGAAATTTTTCTGATTGGATGGTCAAAATATGGCTTTGTGTGTCTGGTGATTTTTAATTTTTAGTGATGGTGAAATTTTGGTCTTCTTTGTATTTGTTTTTATTTATTTATTTATTTCTCTATCACCACAGACTAATACAATATATTGTGAATTCAACACACAGACTAATACAATATATTGTGAATTCAACACACAGACTAATACAATATATTGTGAATTCAACACACAGACTAATACAATATATTGTGAATTCAACACACTTAATTTTCCTGGTCAATGGAAATATGTAATTTTACAGTATCTCTCGTTTTTATTATGAATTATTTGCATACACACTGTTCTTCTTGGCAAGGATTATTTTCATATTAAGGAGAGTAAGGATTATTTGATTGTGCGTGCAAGACTTCAAATTGAATAAATCAACTCGATATTTCTTTTGTAGTAATCCATGCCTTCTCTTTCCATTATATATTTTATTGATTGAATTCAGGCAGAAGCTTATGAATAGGAAGAAAGTGAGCATTCAAACTGGCTTCTCAGTAGACAGTTTATGCTAAAAATTTTAAAAAATGTATGTTATTATCTTACATATAAAGTACAGTGTATGTGTGTGTGTTTGTGCGTGTTTGTGTCCAAGCAACTCCTTCACTCTCACTGGTTTGATTTCAATGATTCATAGCTCATTCAAAAGCCCTAGAAAAGTTAGGAGCAGAGAATGATTTTTGTTGAGCTCAGATTCAGGGTTGCCAGATTATGCAAGGTTAAAAATATATATTAATATATTATACTAGCCATTATCATTGCTTTCATGGCTCAAAGGGAGTAACTCTTATTTTCCTTTTGTATCCAAAATTACAGTGCATGTTTTATTATAAACTAGCTTAAAAACCGTTCTATCAGGCAGCATTTAAACTAGCTCCTGTGGAGGACTCTTGGTTTGGTGATCATCATAATATCTAGGGAGGAGTAGATGCAATAGGCATCAATAAACTACAAAAGAATTCAAAATTGATTGTTGCATTTAAGTATTGAATTAATGTTTAAGCTTAACTTTTAAAAGTTTAATGATAATTCTTCTGCTGCCACTTAATTTAAAGACAATTTGATGTACATAAATCCTTATTTTCTGTACAAACAATTATTTTTATTTCATGGATGACAGAACAGGGGACAATTTATAAGACAAAATTAATATAGTGTAAAGATGGGAAAATAGAATGTCCTTTGACAGAGAAGCCCCTGAGCACACTCTGTCCAAGGACAGAGACACAACTGAGAGATGATAAATTATACATACAAATTACTTGATAGTAATTTATATGCTAGATGCTCAATATCTGTAACATATATTATCTACTTCTAGGTGATATCACTCTTCAGGCTTAACTAATTTGTATATTTATTTTAAAAAAGTATATTTCATTAATTAACTGTCCTTCATTACTGTTCTTTTATTCAAGGATTGTTTTGATTTTCATATCAAAAATAGTTCTGTTTAGGAATATTGTCTTATATAGTGCAGAAAAGTGTTTGAAATTTGCATTTTACTTGGCTTTAAGTTGGTATCTATTTGTAAAAATTTCCTTAACTATAAGAAGCCAATTTATGAATGAAATGTTCATTTAAAATTTTTGTTTCAAATATTTCAAGTAGTGAATATATCTTACTTTTTGAAGTGATAACGAGTGGGTGAAGCCTGCCAGTTATTAATAATAATCATTTCAATTTACTGAACATAGAATTTTAAGACTTATCTAGTTAGGCTTACTTTAAAGAACCAAAGCACTCCTAGAACAATCAGACTATGACAATCCAGCCCTAGAGAGCATTTGCTCAAGCCAGAGATTTCATCATGATCCTAACTCCCCAATTGCTATACAAGGATGAAAACCATAGTTCACAACTTTCAAAGATTTTCTTGCCTCATTACAAAATCATAATTTAGACAAACTACAAGTTCTTACAAATTTTGTTATCACTAAAATATATAGTACTATATGTAAATGTATTATTTATAAAAATGCCATCAGCATGTTGCAGTCATACAGATAAATGTCAAATGAATGAATTTAGTTTTTGCTTGACATGACTTGGTTGCACAGTGTCAATAAATAGGAAAAATCATAAACAAATATTTTTATGTTTTGAATGCTTTAAGCAAGGATTGTAATTTTAAAGCATTGACCACAAATTGCTAGCATAAGAAATGATGCCTTTATATGTGGTTTGCAGTTATCTTTAATTTATTCACAATTATTTGGGAATAGAACATTTGAATTGGTTACCATGTTTGACCAGGTGAAAACACTAGCAGCATCACAGATAAATTTAGATTTGTTAGATACAACATCCTTTGAGAGCTGCTGTATCTAATTCTGAGATGAAAGAAGAAACTGCAGTAAGGCCTGTAAGTGTATCTACTCCTCTTAAAACAATGAAGTATTGTTTTGTTGGGATGTAAAATACTGAAATGTTTGCTCTACATGCAAAGCTGTTTGTAAGAAATGTAAAACAGGTCAGTCTGCTTGGGTGTGTCATTTTATTGCCTCAACGAATGCATTCGCAAAACCTACTGCTGATAATATTTCAACCAACTTATTTTTACTGTTAAAGCCTATTGTAAAAGTTTCTATAAATGGAATAGAGGTGGATGGCCTTGTTGATAGTAGTAGCTCTGGTAACAATATTCATCCAGTTGTGGTTGTCAAACACTGTCTAAGCTCCAATTCTTTAACTCAAACAGAAGGGCTCACTTAAACATCCACAGTTCATATGACAAGCACAGACCTTATTTTTGCCTAGCTCTGTGCACCTACTTCCAGAATACTGTCGAAAAAATACCAGGGTCATAAAACATTCTTTTCAGAAATATACAATAGCAATAAAATATTCAATTTTATTTCAATGAAGTTTATTTTATAAAATAATTAAGTGTTTGTAGTGCAGTGTTAAATGTTTGAACAGACTTATTTTATGACAGTCAGACTACTGTATTTATGAGTTTGTAGACATGGGCTTAGTCAGTGGCTGCTGATTAATACCTTCTATTGTGTGCATGGACATATCCTTATTTGACAGGTGCTGTTATGTCTTCCATTGTGTGCTTGTGTGTGTGGGCACATGTGTGTGTAAGCACATATAGCTCAAACTGGCCTCCCAAATTGGTTTTTGAACCTTGAGAAACGGTATGCTTCTATTTTTATATCTGTAAGGGGATTCAAAATCTAATTTCACATAGAGGTGTGAACTTTTTGAATACAAGGTTTTCATTTGGTTAGAAAATAATTTCACATTGTCTTATGAAAATCTTTTTCTCAAATTTATATGAGTAGGAAAGCAGTTATTGTTATTTTCTAAATGGTTAAAAAATAACACATGGTAGATCTACAACTATGTCCACAAGTATTTTGGTGGTATTTCCCCTTGTAATGTAAGTGTCAAACAAACCTTTTGATGGGGTTTTATTGGTTAAAAAATATATATAGGATTTAATTCCTATAACTTTACTGTTCCTTAAAAAACTATGATAATACCAGGAAGATCATTGTGTGAATGGTTGTGAGCACTGGATTCTCTTGGAGATATTTTCTGAATGATCTTTAGCTGTAATCCTGGATTTAGATTTCCTAAACTTCACAACAGAGTAGCCCTAATATATCATTGTTAGTGATCCATGGACTGTGTACTCTCTTTGTTGATTGCAAATATAAAGCCAAAGTGCTGTCCAGTTTCTGCAAAATCACAGTGATATTCTCTCAATGATTTATGAAATAAAGAGACTCAGACTCATATTATGTCTTCAGTATCACAGACTTTTGCAGTAAATATCATCAAGTTCACATAAACAAGTGTACATGACTTGATAGTTATCCACTTCCTCGCATTGATCCACTTCCTCGCATTTTATTAATAAAATTGTATAATATTATGTCTTCAGTGTAATAGTCTTTCACAGTGAATATCACCAACTTCCCATCAACAAGTGTACTTGATAGTTATCTAGAGTGAGTCCCTCTGTATTTGCGGGGGTTAGAGACCAGAACCGGCCATAAATAGTTAGAATCTGCAAATACTTGTAATCCCCACTAAAAGTGCTTATAAGTACCTATTTTGATTGTTAAAACCCCATATGCCTTAAACTTTCATTCTAAACACTTTAGAAACATTTCAGACCTTTTTAAAAACATTTTTGAAAAATAGTATTGGTGACCATACATTTAGCGTAAATTCACTTTCATATATACAATGACCGTTTTTAATTATGCATAGATCGATACAACCATTGAAAATACTGCATAAAATATGTGTAACAAGACATAAAATATAAAGTTTAAAACATTTTCTAAAATCAAAACTGTGATGATGCCCCCAGTCTTAGCATAAGCCACTTTTAAGACCCCAGCCCCTAACAAAGAACAAAGTCCAAGCACTACGCATGGTATTGCATTTGTTTTTTTACAATGAAGATGTACAATTCTGCCAATATTTACCATAAAAATGGAATTTTACATGTTTGAAGTCACTTAAATAACAGGATAATAATACAAGAATATTTTGAATATGTTCTATTGAAAAAATACACAAATCAAGGGAGTTCCCAGCGAATAATTTATACATATGTTCTTCAGAGAAACATGTGAATATTCCAGGTTTCCGTGAATAACAAATACATATGTTCTAAAGAAAAATTCATGAATGTGTGAAGCCATAAATGCTGAAACACGAATAGACATGAGCTCACTGTACTTCCTCATGTGATGATACTATTAATAAAATTGTACAATATTATGTCTTTAGTATAATATAAAATTGTATAATATTATGTCTTTAGTATAATAGACCTTTGCAGTGAATATCAGCAAGTTTCCATCAAAAAGTAAGAAAAACCTTACAGCATGTGGCAACCTTTATCAATTTACTGGAATAATGTTTATTATACCTTATGGAATGATTTGTTTTCAGAGGATTATGAACTCATTTATTTGGGAGGAAGACCTGAAAGAGACATTTGCTTATTTGGACAATATCCAAATATGACAGTAAATGGACAGAAACTTAAAAGAGTTTCTTGAGGTTATAAATAGAATCAATATTATATACAATGAAAGAAAATATGCTTTTTTCACAAGGAATCTTTTTTCCACAAGGAATCAAATGACAGTGAGCTATGAGGGAGAAAATGGTAAGAGGCATCTTGTTCTTGACTGTTTGCAACCAATATAAAATCTACCAGTACTAAGAAAACATAACTTATTACAATGTACACTTAGTTTATTTGTATATTATTCCCAGTGGACTTGTAATTTTTCTAAAAAAATTAATTCTGTAACAAAAGATTTTTGGCAAATATGGATAAACGTACCTACAATAAGACGTAGTGCCAAGAGGACAGCTTTTTTTTAACTACCTTCACTTTTCGGCAATATTTATTGTTTTAAAATGTAATCATTGCTATATACTGCAACTAGCAATATTCTTCACAAGAGACTTTTTACCTACTCCTGTTGCTCTTCTTCAAGTGCCTTTGTATGATCTTGGTTTTGCATTTTGAGTTCAGTTCTGATAAGTAAAAGCAAGAGTGATCCTCTTGTAGACAAAGTTGTTATAAGCAAATCCTCACTACACATGCATTCTTTTCTCAGATTGAAATAAAACTACATTGTCTGTAAAATATGTTGCATATGAAAAGGTGCATATTAATAATGAGCAGGAGAAGCAACTGATTCAACCATCTTTGGATTGCCAGACTGTAGCTACATTTGTAGCAGTTTGCCCACTTGTACAGAACACTCCCATCCCATCTGAACAATCAAGTGCCTCAAATTTGGTTTTGGAGCTAGACATACTGTTCATTGACTTATTCATATGGATGTATAAATATTTTATTTAAAAAATAATTTATGTTTTGGATTCTTGTGGAATTAGTTTTAGATTTAGCTTTAGGGATTTGTTAGCTCCATTTTTATTTTTTGGACTCAAACTGAGGCTCAAAAAAGAAGAAAAGACAGCATTCAAACTGGGTTCTAAGTGTGACTCTGAAATAAAAAAAAAAAACTCGGTTAGTAGGAACCAGGGGATAAGGTAAATAAACTTGGAAACTGAAAAGGTTTAGGGTTAGAGATTAAATACAAGATCTGTGGGTAATTGTAGTGGTTATAAAAGACTGCTTTTCCTTTGTGACAAGCTGCAAGATTCATGTGGACATTTTGTTGACAGAAAGCAGGATTGATTGAATGATGATTTGTTTTTTATGACTTATCAACCTTTTTCAGGTTATTTAAAGCCAGAAAATATTTTGTAAGATAGCAAGAATTGTATAAGTCCTACTAATTAATCCATAGCTGTGGGCCGGGAGATTTGTACCTTTCCCAAGGGTATTTCCATGTAAGTGAATATAATGGAATCAACAAGTATTGGAACTTGGCTCTCCAATTTCCAATTCCAAGCCATTATCCATTACACCACCTGCACATCAAAGCTTACAGTACCTGGTATTCCCAAGCAGTCACCCATCTAGGTATTATGCCGGCTTGACTTTACTTAACTCTGGTGGTTGTGCAAGAACTGGTGTTTCAATGCAATATGGCCATAAACCCAACAGAAAGCAAGAGAATAGAGAAGGAAATCTGTGTGTGTGGAAGGCTAGTGAAAAGTGTAGCAGACATGGCTAAAGACAAAAGAAGAGACAAGTCTGTGTGAAAAGTTAGTGATCTGTGTAGACTGACATAATGAAGGACAGAAGATAAGAGAAGAAGTTTTTGCATTCCCGTTGAGACCAAGTTTGAGAGAAACTTGAACTACATAACATTTTATGTTCAATAAGAGATAATTCTACAATGTTATTATTATTAATAATATTCATTTCAGTGTCTATTTGAAAAAATTGTCAAAATTTATACAATTTTGTGCATTGTTCTAGCACAAAAATATTTTGGGTATATTATACAATTTATTTAAAAAAAATATTTGTAGTATTTATGGATAAGGTTCTGTAAGAGATCAAAAGTGTCAAAAGTAGTTTGTAATGAAGATTTTTCACCAAATGATATTCTACAACCAAACACTGTTATAATTCAATCCCTGGGTTAGGCAGTGTGTACTTGGACTCAGTGAAAACCAGGTGAACAATAAGTGAGTAATACTAAAAATAAGTACTAGACAACATATCCCTAGACATGGGCAGCAGAATAGAAGAGTCTAACCCTATACATTAAATAAAGGGTTCAGTTTAGAATTCCCTGACATTATTCTGATTGATATATACCTGATGAAGGATGGAGAGCACAATGGACAAAACGTTGTGGTAACAACAACAAAGATGAGGACAATCGTCTGCATGTAAATAGTGTAAATAAAAATTGTCTCAGTTTGACAAGAAAGTATTACACCTTCAGATTAGAATTTATTCTGGTTTTTATAGGATTATCTTCTATATAATAAATGTGAATGTCAGTATGTCATTGTGTCACACTTTTTTAATTAAAGGGACACAACTCTCTAACTTTCAATAGCTCATGTTAAAGAAATTTTGGATCCCCAATTTTTCATTTCTGTGATTGTTTTTTGCGATTGTTTTTACATAATTTTTCGTGTCAAATTTTTATAACTTGGAAATAAATTTGGGAATGATCAAAATTAAGTGCAAAATCCAGTGAAAGTTACCCATGAAATAAAAATAATTGTTTTTTATGGAAAGTAAGGAACTATGCACATCAAATTGTCTTTAAATTAAGTGGCAGCTGAAGAATTATCATTGAACATTTAAAAGATAAGCTTAAATATTAATGCAATGCTTAAATCCAACTATCAATTTTGAATTCTTCTGTAGTTTATTGCTGCTTATCGTATATGGCAGCAGTATGCCTTGCAAAAAGAAATCTCTGCTAACAGAAGATCAGATTGCAATCAAAAGAGCCAAGGCTGCAGCAAGAAAAAGAAAATATCATGCAAATGAAAACCAAGATCAAACAGCAACCAGGAGAACTTCCAATGCTGAGAATATGCAAAGAGTTAGGGACTCTCAAACTTCTGAACAAGCCAAACGCCCAATCAAGAGCTAGCTGAAATGTCACTTGATAGGGCAGCTTTTAAGCTAGTAATGAATAATATTCAAATTCCCTGAAAACCTGTTAAAAGCACCTTGAATAGTTCTTTGTTTCGAAAGAAAAAAATCATCTGGGAGGATTGAATTATGAAGTTGCCTGATGGATTTTTGCAAGATAAAATTGTAATATTCAATAAAGTTAACATTGAAAATATCCTAATTTGTTTTTATTTTGATATTTTAATAGAATACTGAATGTGAAAGTAGTTTTCTCAAATGACAGTTCCTATCCCAAATTTAATTCAAATTGAATGACTCACACAAATTGAATGTCACTCAGACAAACAAACAATGGACATTATTATACAACTGAGAAACAATGAAATATTGTTTTAGATACGTCAAGTAAGTTTGAGAGCATTCCTTTCCATTTTGAGTCAGGGGCATAATTGTTTTTTCTTCTTGTTCTTATGAAAACAAACAAACAGAAGATAAAGCAAAGATGGGAAAATCATAAACATGTCTGTAAAGCTGAAGAAGACTCTTCAGGATGGACTGATAAGCAGCAAAATCTGGATAAAGAATAAGTTTGTTTGTTTCAATTATTCTTGCACTGATAATGCCTTGTCACAGAATCAAAGAATGTATTAACCAAAATGTTTTGGTTAGAACAAAAAAAAAGAATTCAGAATAACTCTTTAAATAAAAAATGATTCATTTCAAAATGAAAGGCCGTCCTGGGTAAGATGTTAAACTACATCTGCATCCTGGGTAAGACGTTAAACTACAACCAGCAGCAAGGCCTCTCATCAGAAGGTTTTGAGGAGCGTGGAACCACCTCTTAATTACTGGTATTCCCAGGTCCACCCTGACCCGGGGTGGTAGCACCTGTTAGGATCCCAGCAATACTTTTTTGAAACAAATTATTGCCAGCAATACAATTTTGAAGGAAATATATTACCAGAAACAGATTTTTGACAAAACAAAATATTACCAGCAATAAAAAATTTTGTCAGCATTAAATAACCCATTGAGGTTAATATGCCATAAAACAAAATAAACCAAACCAATCTAAACCAAAGAATGCATACTCTATTTATACAAATTTATCCTAAAAATGTTGTCAGCATTAAATAACCCATTGAGGTTGATATGCTGTTAAACAAAATAAACCATACCAATCTAAACCAAAGAATACATACTCTATTCATACGAATCTATCCTAAAAATGTTGTCGGCATTAAATAACCTATTGAGGTTGATATGCCATTAAACAAACCAAACCAAACCAAACCAAACCAAACCAAACCAAGCCAAATTGAAAGGTGGGGGATTGTACTCTTGAAGAAGGCTGTAGAAGGGATTGGCTGAAACATTTTGGCAACAAATAAAGCAACAAAAAGAGTGAGTTCAATTGTCAAAACAACTCTTTGAATTGTGCATTTTCTTTGACAAGTGTAATATAATGAGAACTGGATGCGAATAAGTAAAATTTTATGTAATAAATTTGACTGAAATTGAATATATATATATATATATATATATATATATATATATATACCAAAGTATATAATTGGTATACACGGAATGAATTCCAATAACCAACAATTACTATTCTTAAAAGAGTGCTCAATACAAAGTAGAGCAGATATAATTATTTTTATAAAAAAATTTATAACATAAGTATGTTATAAAATCACTACATGTTATAACATAAGTATGTTATAAAATCACTTGATAAGACACAGAGTGTGTTGAAACAAAATGGCTATTTTTGTAGTGATTTTATAACATACTTATGTTATAAATTTTTTTATAAAAATAATTATATATATATATATATATATCTTCTCGGATTCTTCTGACGCGTTTCTTCCAACCATCTCTGTCAGACATTTCTGTCAACAGGTTCTACAGATACCATCCAGTCATCTACAAGTTGGTCAATGTAGGTGTGATGAGGTCTTCCAACTAATCTTTTGCAGTGCAATGGGTTCCATAGGAAGGTGTCACTCACAAGTTCTGATTGAATTCTCCAGAAGTGACCAGCTAGCCAAAGCCTTCTTCCTGTCTTAGTGAAACTGAGATAGGCAGAAGGTGTCGTCCCTACAGGAATTTCTTTGTTGGGTGTTTCTTCCAGCTGATATCCAATGCAACTTGTAACATCCTTGTGTATGTTCTGTATTCAAATGACAGTTCCTAAAATTGAATTTAATAAATTGAAAATTTTTTTTATTTTCATTGAAGAAAATTAAAGGCATGAAACTGTAATAAAGTTATATGTGAAATTGCATATCACAGCCTGTCATGTCATTTAAGACAACAATTTTGGAATTTATTGTGAAATGAGACTTGAGATGTATCAAAAGTTCCAATCATCTCAGTTTACAAACATTCGACTTGAACATATCTCAAAGATCTTCATGTATTTATCAATACTTTATTATTCAGAACTATACACCCTTGTGTATTTGATTTGAAACAAAACGAATAATTCCTTTTATTATTTACTTTTTTTGTATTTTTCCAATGAAAATGACCCAGTGTCAGTACTTCATATGTCTATTCCACAAAGTCTTTCCTTGTAGTTTCTCGATTGGATTTAAATCAGGAGAGTTTCCGAGTCAGTAGATAGTTCTTTGAATTGTTCACTCGTAAGGCTTGCCAGTATGTTTGTGCAGCATTACAATTTTCATATGCTTCCTTGGAGTAATGTCCATCACAGACAATGTCTGTAGGAACTAATTGACAGTCGAGACAATGATGTCTGGGCGTGATAAAAATCTGGTGCAATCATGGATAATGCAATATTTTTCAAGGCCAAACTAATTTCATCATACATCTAAATGACCTAATCTGAGGAAAAAATAGAAATCGATTACACTCCAGTGGGTCTAAAACTAACCGAATAGTGAAAGAAAGGAAACTACAGCAGTTGTTTCAGTTAATTTGCACAACGGTAAAGGGTTGGAACAAAAATCCATAGCATTTTTAAGTGAATTTTGAAGACAATATTTAGATATTTCTACACAGACTTATTCAACTACATTCAACGACTATTTTGTACTTTTCCCCATCTTTGAGGAAGTTTTTTTGAGTCCATCCACACGCAGGCATTATTTTGGGTGATGAACTGGTTGAAGTGTTTTTTTAGAGAATTGAATTTCTGTATTGAAATAAGTGGTGCAAGGTTAAGAGAAGTAGGGTGGGTGTAGTAAGATATCCCAGCCAAGACGTATCAATTTCTGCTAGATTTGCAAAGAGAAAAAAGTTCTGGTGCTGTCCTGAGAAAAGATAACTCCCTATAATTTTGCTGGAAACTTTTTGCATTTAGTATCTGTCTATATTTCTGAGATGAGGTATTATGTACATTATTTACATTATACGGACTATTGTCCTCATCTTTGTAGCCATATTTATTACAACGTTTTGGCCTTTCAGTATCTGTCTATATTTCTGAGATGAGGTATTATGTACATTATTTACATTATTCAAACTATTGTCCTCATTTTTGTCGCCATATTTATTACAACGTTTTGGCCTTTCAGTATCTGTCTATATTTCTGAGATGAGGTATTATGTACACTATTTACATTATTTGGACTATTGTCCTCATCTTTGTCGTCATATTTATTACAACGTTTTGGCCCTTCAAGATCTGTCTATATTTCTGAGATGAGGTATTATGTACACTATTTACATTATTTGGACTATTGTCCTCATTTATTACAATGTTTTGGCCATTGTATGCTCTGGCCTTCTTCAGGTGGTTAAACATGGCACATGGAACTAGAACAGTCTACCCCAGTGAGCAAAATAAAGGGTTCAGTTTGACATTCCAACCACCTGAAGAAGCCCAGAGCGTACAACGGTCGAAACGTTGTAATAAATATGGCGAGAAAAATGAGGATATTAGTCCGAATAATGTAAATAATGTTTTTGCATTTAGTATGAATTGATATAATGATAAATGTTTTCTCTTTCATTAATTGTTCAACTAGTGCCAAAGACATTTGTCAACAGCCTTTATTACTCATCTGTAAGATGAGGGTGCTTTTTAGAGTATTTCTGTATCTCTTTGGTAATGCTTCTCTAAGCCAGTTCATCAAATAGTAAAGTCTTTGGAAATTGATGATCTTCGATTTTCAATATATGGCCAACAAAATACACCTGTTTTTGTAGCTGTGATAGTATAGACATCTGTTTAGAGGGGGAAAAGGTGGTTTTATCTTGATCTCAAATGTTTCATTTTGACAGATCAGTGAATAGGTCTTTTTAAAGTTTGGTCTTCTAAGTGACATCAACTTTAACCAAAGTGTAATAGGAAGTAGAAGGGTCACATGAGAGATTTTTACAGATCAAATGACAACAAAACCAAAAATAGGTTATATCCAGGTGCTAGGCTATATTAACAGTCATACTTGGGAATGCTGGTCCACTCTAATAGATTGATATATATTTCCTATTTGTTCTTTAATTCATCATCCTGTCTGATTCTGAGCCATGTTTGATCTGCATTTGATCTTTTCCAGTCGGGAAGTGTCTAGAATGCAACTTTTAGAGAAAAAGATCACAAGATCTCTGCCAATTTTGATTTGGCTGATCTGTCTCATGTAGTTGAATAATCATAAAGAATTTAACTGTCATTACCTGAATTTTTCTTTGAATGAAGACAATGCCAATTGTACCATGATTTCCTCTCTAACTACACATTGGCACTCTCAAGAAGGTGATCAACAGCAACTTTTACTAACAGTATGTCAAGCAGCAGGTTTTACCAAGATTCTCAAGTCGATATCCTGCAAAAAAGTTGACTGATATGTGGATGACCTCACTATCACTGCAGACACCATTATTACCAGTGCCACAGTTCTCTTACATCATCTAAAAATTGCTGCTAACAATGCTGGACTTTATATCAATGTTTCTAAAACTAAATTCATAAGCTTCAAACAGAAAGGCTCAATACAAAGTCTCAGGTGAATTGATAAAATCTGTAAAATCTTTTACATATGTAGGAAGGAAAATAAATTCTACTGAAAAGGACGTGAAAATTCACATAGCTAAAGACTGGGCTGCCTTGAATAAAATGGATGTAATCTGGTAATCTGATCTATCAGATAACTTCAAGCAGAGATTTTTTTTGTGACACTGAAGATGCAGTTTCAGTGTATGGTGCCACTGCTTGGATATTAACTAAAACCCTTGAATCAAAGCTTGATGGTACCTACACTCGGATACTGAGAGCTATACTTAACATCTCTTGAAAACAACATCATTGCTATTTCTACAATCTTATGCTGACACAGAATGAACTTTGCAGGACACTTCTGGTGAGCAAGACAAGAACTTGTGAGTGATCTACTGCTGTGGACACCTAGCCATGGAGGAGGACAGGCTGGTCACCTAGCAATCATCAACATTGACCAACTACATTATAACAAGGAAAGCCACACTAATGTCCTTCTGACCTTGATGCAGGACCATGATGAGTGGCATGATAGACTCCTGAATGTCCCAGTTAGCTGAATAAAAAAATGACAAGCAGAATTCAAACAAGGATTTTGCTAGCAATGGAGAAGAGCATATTCAAGTAATGTGATGTAATGGAATAACCAGTGACCCCCATGAATGATTACACTATAGGTAGTACGTACCTATAAAGTCAACCGTCTACGAGAGACTCGGAGAAGAGTGAGAGCGAGACGACACAACCATGTCTGATCTTCCAATTAGTGACACTCACTACTAGATTGACCTGTGTGTATAACTGTACCGTATTTCATATTGTACTGGTTGTGTACAATAAACCTTTCTTCTATTATCCACCTGGTGTTAAGTATTTATTCCCTTAGCACGGACTATAAGATACATGTACTTTTTATCACATAAATTATACTATATAATTACATGATTATAATTATATGATTACACTATGTAATGATTATATAATTATATGATTACACTATAGGTAGTAAGTACCTACAAGTTGACCATCTACGAGAAGAGAGGAGGAAGTATGATAGAGGCGACGCAAGCATGTCTGACCTTCCAATTAGTGGCACTCACTACTAGGTTGACCTGTGTGTATAACTGTACCATATTTCATATTGTACTGGTTGTGTACAATAAACCTTTCTTCTATTATCCACTTGGTGTTAAGTATTTATTCCCTTAGCACGGAATATAACATAATGAAACTTTTCTTTCTTGTTTTTGTAGAGGTTATAATGATTATATCTTTAAAGTCAGGGGTATTATTTTCCCAGTAGTAGATGAGGCATTTGTGGAGCCTTGAATGCAGAGCTGAGTCTCCCTGTTTACACCTAGCAGACTCTAAAAGACCAAGAACTTATAAGAAGTGGGCAGATATCCAGATTTCCATTATACATTTAGAATATGAACAAATAGATTGAATAGAATATAAATTTAAAAAGCTGATTATTTAACATTTGCCTCCAAGATTTATGCAAAATATTAAGGTCATATGTGTGTCTGCAGATTATAAACAGAACCTTTTAGCCCCTCCCCTCACAGAAGAATATGTAATAATCACCTCAGGGCCAGTATTGTTCTTCATGTAAGAAAGTGAAGATAATTTATAGGGTTATCCATAAAAAATACATAAATAAAAAACTAATTATACGCTCACTGTGTTGTATCCATAAAATTAAATAAATAAAAATTAATTATAGTGTTAAAAGTAATTATAATAAAATAATTATAATTCACTCATTCCAAACCAATGAGAATCGACACTGCTTTTCTCCTCTACACACACAAACACATGACATTCTCACTATTGGAAAGGCAATCAACACAGACAGGCTGTCAACATGTTCATCAACAAATATTTTGACTCCTTTTCTTTTTTTCAGTCCATAAGAGCAACTTCTCTTAGCACTCAACAAAAATCTGAGGTAAAAACTCCAGACACTTCTTTTTTTTAGGACTTAGTTATCTGGACACTCATTACATGCACGTATAAAAAACTTAAAAGAAGGACTACACTTACACTTTACTTATTCCTTATCTTATCATTCTGTTGGATATTTGACCCCCAAACATACAATTTTACTCTCTCTCATTTCTCTGACACCATATAACAACCAAATAATAAATAATATTCATTCTGATATTTCCACGTCTTGCTGTTTCTCTTTTTTATGAGTATATGTCGATATATATATATAAATGTTAAGGGTTTTATAATTATTTAGTCAGAGTTATAAGAAGACTCAGTGGATAGTGGCTTGGATTGAGGAATTGGAGAACTGAGTTCGAATTCCAGTCGGATCCATTGCATTCACTTATGTGCTAATACTCTCAGGAAAGGCATGAATCTTCTTCTTCCCCCTCACCCCAGCTATTGCTAAATTTCAAGACAGACTTGGTTCTATAACACTGGGTGGCAACCTGTCTAGGAGAAGGAAAACTTCGAATTCAAAACTGGCCTGGAGAGGGTTGGACTTCATGAGGCCATCTTGCCCAAGAAACACCACTTCTACTGTGGCTGCTGTACACATTATGCACCTATCACTCTATGGGTCATGGGATAAAAAAAATAACTACTCTACGGGGTAAAGACTTTATATCTTTCTTAAGATTAGTGTTTAAAAGTGGATTTTTTTTATTAACCAATGGATTTTGAAATATTTATATGTCTATGAACAATAGATTTTACAAGTATATAAACAGCCTCACTTTAGTGTACAAAGTATGTGAAAAACTTGCTCAACACAATTGCTGGGTTTAACATCAGTTATATTAATTAATTAATACAACAAAGGTGAAACATTCTTTGTCATGTTTTGTGGTTGTTCAGAAACAAGAATTTCCAGATAATGAAAAAAAAAGAGGAAGATAAGAAAAAAGATTTGCACATAAATCAGTCATTTTTATGTTTCTCTTGTGGCATAAAAAGACAAAGAATTTAAGAAGAAAGGATGTTATTTAATTTTTTTTTTCTTTTTAATCAAAGAACATGCAGGCAAACTAGAAAACATGTTTTATAAGTGAAACAATTTAGTTTTGAAAGCCAAAAATGAGATTTCACTTTTATTCTGTATTCAAAGTCTGTCTGAAAAAGCATACAGTCGTTTTGAATATCACAAGAACTGGTTGTGTGCCCTTGATATGACTTGGCGACTAATCGAAGACTTTACTGTGGATATATATGAATAAAGACTCTTCCAATCTCTAAATAAGATAGCAAATATTTATTAATTTTAACTTGGAGCAATTTTTTCCATTTTTATTTGTGATTTTGTTTGTAATTCTGAAAGATTTAGAGCTGTTTTTTTGAAAGCTCTCATGAAATAAAAATTATTACTTATGGGATTTTAAGTGTTTGATATTCATTAATTAATAATAATTTTGCTCTGTCTTTGGCATAGAGCTCTCCCTGGATCTATATCCTCCTGGAAATTCTATACAGATTACCACATTGTATTATTATTACTATATATATATATATATATATATATATATATATATAAAGTGAACATAAAAGTCAACACTCAGAGGCAGCTAGCATGAAACAGCCTGTCACCTCTGATTGTTGACTTCTATGTTCACTTTTTATATCTATATTTACATACACTCTATCTCTGATATTGAGCATTTTTTCCCTATAAATGTAGCACACCTTAAAACTATATGTCTTCATATATATATATATATATATATATATATATATATATATATATATATATATATATATTTAGTTTATGCAAAACTAGATAATTACGTATGGGTAGACCCAAGGAGGATGATATCCAGAGAGCTCAATGTAAATTCAGAGCAAATATGTTTGAATAAAAACAGACCACTTTAAGGTTCCATATAATAAGTTATTTCACCACAACCCTTTTAAAGGGCTCTGGATCATCAGACTTTACTTCCAAAAGTTGAAATTTTTCATTTCAACTTTTAGAAGTAAAGTCTGATAATCCAGAACCCTTTAAAAGGGTTGTGGTGAAATAACTTATTACATGGAACCTTAAAGTGGTCTGTTTTTATTCAAACAAATATATATATATATATATATATTTATCCATTACGCCCTCTGTGTGTGTGTGTGTGTGTGTGTGTGTGTTGTGTGTGTGTGTGTGTGTGTGTGTGTGTGTATATATATATATATATATATATAGATAGATAGATAGATAGATAGATAGATCAATAGATATGTCCATAACATATATGAATCAAAACTTAACTTTTGCCCAAAACAATATTTATTATACATTTTTATTTCAGTCATTTGAACCTAAGCAAGGTAATAATGCCACTAAGGTACAAGATATTACAGGGAGTGAAAGAGAAGGCTTTAGTGAAGAGACAGTATATGAAAAATCAAGATTCAGAAAGACAAAAAATGGCTACTGGCATTGCATTTAAACTTTGGAAGATTGTAGCTGGCAGGTAAACAAGAACCTGGAAGAAAGTTCCACAGGTAAGAGGTGTGAGAAAATAAACTATTAGAATGGGACATATGGTTACATCTAGCTAGTTCAACAATAAAATGGTGAGACCTAATTGCCAATCTAGTAGCATGCTTAAATTCATGCAGTCAAGGCACCAAGGAGGAAAGCTCATCAGATAATTGCTATGAAAATATCTACACTATTTACATTATTCGGACTATTGTCCTCATCTTTTTTGCCATATTTATCACAATGTTTCGGTCGTTGTACACTCCGGCCTTCTTTGGGTGGTTGGAATGTCAAACTGAACCCTTTATTTCGCTCACTGGGGTAGACTGTTCTAGTTCCACGTGCCATGTTTAATGGATTTCAGTTGTCAGTTATCTCTTGTTAATTCCCCTCTCCAGGTGCTCCACTGCCTTAACTGGGTATTGAACTCACAAGTCTTTGGGTTCCTAAGGACACATGACACAGTAGATAAAGGTGTCGGTTAGATCCAGTGACAAGACCCAAAGAGTTGTGAGTTCAATACCCAGTTAAGGCAGTGGAGAACTTGGAGAGGGAAATTAACAGGAGATAACTGGCATACATTAAACATGGCATGTGGAACTAGAACAGTCTACCCCAGTGAGTGAAATAAAGGGTTCAGTTTGCTATTCCAACCACCTAAAGAAGGCTGGAGCATACACTGGCCAAAACGTTGTGATAAATCTGGCGACAAAGATGAGGACAATAGTCCGAATAATGTAAATAGTGTACATAATACCTCATCTCAGATATATAGACAGATAATGAAAATATCTATAGAAAAGACAGAGCAACTATATTCTGTTAGTAACAGCTTAATTTGTGATTACTGACAATCTCTTTCTGACTTTCAATGTACAAAAGACACACTTGTTTTTAATTTTCATTAACAACCTTTCTGATGACATCAGCTCTCAATTTGGTATTGTTATATGGTATGGTGACAGAACAAAGAAGAAATAATGAATGTTTAAAGAAATAAACAATGTCTAGTGACGTAAAATACAACAAATGATAAATCAGTCTAAATGTCTCTCGTTGTAGAAAGGAGATAAGTGCAGTTGTAAAAGGCATCTGCAGAGACGTACGGGAGGAGAGAGAGGATGAGTTGTGACTTACTGCAGTGATGGTCTTTAGTGAGCAGTCTCTTGGAGATGGGAAGTTACTTTCTGACGAAGTCTGTAAACCTGGGCAAAGATGCTGTCCAACTGCCGAAAATGTCCCTTTGATGGGCTTTCATGTTCTTTTTTAGGCTCAAATCAGCTTCGGCTTTTATTTTGTTCTTCAGTCATGCTCAGAATATTGCTGACACATATGGTTGAGTGCTCCTGCTATTTATTTAGAGATTCTTGATCAAATCCAAAGAAGAATAATCAGCAATATTATTGGTCCTGACCTGACATCTCTGTTTCAGTCACTTTTCCACTCCTGTAAAGTTGCTTCACTCTGCCTTTTCTATAAATATTTTTATTGTAACTGTTCGGATAAGCTCTTCACAATGGTACCCAGATTTTATGAACTTAAGCATAATACTAACCTGGCATCAAGGTCTCATCAATTTACAATCGAGTTGACGAGATGTGACTGTAAGTTCTATGCTAAGAGTTTATTTTATTGTTATTCTTGCATAATAATAAGAATAAAGAAAAAACACAGAGGAAGATGACAAATTGGTTAAAAAATAACAATAAAATGAATAAATAAACAAACGAATACCAACTAAAATAAAAAATTATGTTCTTCTTGGCTGACATGAAGTAGAAAGATTACATTGGATCCATTGCTAGGTCAACTGCTAAAAAATTGGTTCACTGTGTGGTGCTAAACAATATTTCTCTCCAGAATCTATCTTACATATCTATAAATCTACCATTCACTCATGCTTAGAATATTGCTGCCACATTGGTCCCATGCTCCTGCTATTTATTTAGAGATTTATTTAGGGATTCTTGATCAAATCCAAAGAAGAATCGGCAATATTATTGGTCCTGACGTTTCGGTTTCAGTCACTTTTCCACTCTCTTTTCTATAAATACTTTCATGGTAATTGTTCAAATGTCCTCTTTGCTATGGTATCTAGACTTTATGAATTTAAGTGTACTACTACATTGGCAGTTAGGTCTCATCCAATTACAGATGTAATTGCAAAAGTTCTATGTTAACAGTCTCTTTTCTCGCATTTCTCGCTTGTGGAACACTCTCCTCTGGCTGCGTACTTTCTAGCCAACTTTAATCTTGATAAATTTAAATGCAATGTCAACTGGTATTTACTGCCTTCCTAATTACTCTTCTATTCTTCTCTCACCTTCATAATGTTTCTCTTTTTTGTTATTCTTTCACACCCAGTAACCCTTTCTGTCTTAGTGACTTTACTGCCTTGCGTGGGGTTGAATTTCATTAAAAAAATGAAAAATTAGTATATGTGTGATAATACCTGACCATAAGAGATGGAAGGATCAGAATAGCAGAGAAGACAAACATGCCTTGTTCTCAAAGAGATATTTTATTCTGTTATATACCTGTCACCATTTGTTCTAAACAGAAAAGATATTATAACATATGAATACAACAAGTAGTATGAAAGGGAAAAATGCAAGAGGGTCTTAGTTGTAATAATTCCTTAAGAGAAAATAGCCAGGCCAGTAGTGTCCTCTATATTCTTGATGATATGTAGGTTCTCTGTTCACCCTACAATGTGGGCTTATGATGACATCTATCATCCAACAGGTATTTTGTCAGTATTTGTTAACAATATAAGATTTGCAGATGATACAGTACATTTTTTTAACCATTTAACCCCAAGATAAGGCAATAAAGCCACTAAGATACAAGTATTTACTGAGTGTGATAGAATTATGAAAAAAAGACAAACATTATTAAAGAGAACAATAATTAAGAAAATAAAATATAATGATTAAAATTGCATTAAATTTGATTGGAAAGCATGAAGCCGGAAGGGAGTTTCACAAGTGAGAAGTGTGAGAGAAGAAACTGTTAGCATAGAACTTATGGTTACATCTAGCCATTTCAACTGTACTATGCTTAAATTTGTATAGTTCACATACTAAATAGGAAATTGCATTAGAACAATTGACATGAAATATTTATATAAAAGACACACAGGGAATCTACCATTACAGTAAGAGTAAAGTGTCCTTCTTTGAATTTTGTGTAAAATCTCTAAAGCAAGTATGAAAAGTCTAATTTTTAGGAAAAGAACCTCCAATGTGTGATTGACTGGGGCAGGAAATGGCATGTAAACTTTAATGCCTCCAAAACAAAACTGCTCTCCTTTACTCACCACAGAGAACCCTCCCTGCCTCCCACCAGAATGGCTGATTCTCAACTCCTTGAGAGTGCCTTGTTATGCCTCTCATACTGTCCACTGACATGAGGTGAAATAAATACATTGAATCAATAGCTACATCTACTGCAAGGAAAGGTGGTTCTCTTTGTCATACCAGAAAGGTTTTCTCATTTAAGTCCATCCTTCAAATCTATAAATTAAACATCCATTCTTGTATGGTTATTGCTGTCATATATGGTCTGGCACCCCCACTGTATGTCTTGAGGTCCTTGACAAAATCCAGAAATGAATATGCAATGTGATAGGTTCTGATCTGGCATCTAGTCTACAGTGGCTTCCCTCTGTCTTTTCACGGCAACTGTTCTGACAAGCTACTTTTGCTGGTTCCCAGGCTGTATGAATTTAAGTGAGCTACTGAGCTGGCATCTCAGTCCCACCCTTTCATTGTCGAAATGGTTAAATGTAATGGCCTATTCTACTCCAACAGCTTCTTCTCTCACACTTCCCATTTGTGGAACTCCCTTCCCCTTGCTTGTTTCCCCGATAAGTATAATCTTCAAATATTCAAGTGTAATGTCAATCGACATCTGATACCTTGATCTTGTTCCCCTTCCTTCTCTGTTTCCTTTTTCCAAACACACTTCTTTACTCTTGTTCCCAATCTTCTTGTGTGCTAGTGGCATTCCCCCCTTGCTTGGGGTGAATTGCTTTAAAAAAAAAGAAAAAGAAAAAAGTGTTTTAAATGAAATCTGAAAGTGCAGTGGAATAGTGAAAGATGCCTTCCAAAAGCGAAGCAAAGTATTAAGAAACAAGAAAATTTGTTAGAAACAAAGAAAATGGTGCTGAACTGGTATGTAATATTGGTCTTCCTATATGTCAGTGAATGTGGGACAGTTTTGTCAAAGATGAAAAAGAGAACAGAATGTAGTTCTACAGAATGATACTGAAAATACCAAAGACTGAACACGTAACGATAAATTTTTAAGGAAAATAGTAACAGATCAAAGGAGACTTATATTTATAATTAGAAAGAGATAAGTGAAATTTCTAGGGTAGATAATGAGTAACAGTTTGGAGAATTTTATACTTTTAAAGCTTATTGAAGACAAGAGGGCCAAGAGGGAAGGTAACAAATAACTGACTCAGTAAAATTGTGTAAATGGCTGACAAAATAGTAATTGGAAGGGAAAGCAAAAAGAGAAACCTTATTTAGCTACAAAGGACAGGAAGTTGTGAAGAACAATGATCATCCATGTCCTGAAAGAACATGGTATATAGAAAAACCTATTTTATAATGAACTTTGCTAACATTAGTCTATAAATGAAAACACTTCTTTCCATTTTTTTTTAATATCTAGATGCTGTTATGGCTTTCTTTTACATACCATGATTTAAAAAAGTCGATTGAACTATTTTATATAAACAGTTCAAGAAATCCCTTCCATTGATATAGGAATACGCAGAGATCAATAGGTTCTTATATCTTCATACAAGCTTGAAGTCCTCCACGTTACAAAGCAAATTTGCTTTGTAACGTGGAGGACTTCAAGCTTGTATGAAGATATAAGAACATATTGATCTCTGTGTATTCCTAATACCATGATTTCTAATGTTTTTTATTTCAATGATTTCAGAATTTCAATGTCTTTTATATACCATGATTTCTAAACTGAATTTGTTTGTAAAGTCTGTGATAGCAAAAAATATTAGTACTTGTATATTTTCAGAAAGTTATGCTCCAAATTTATTACTTTTTGTCTCATTATTGTTTGGGATTTAGGGATTGGGATATTGATATATAGAACTGCAAGAATTCTATATTCAAGAAGCATGTGTAGCACATTGTGTGGTGCAATTGTAGTTCAGTTGTCGTGGGAAACAGATGTCACTTTGTCTTCTTTGAGGTGTCCTGTCACCCCCGTCTCCTGACTAACGAAGGTAAGTTTTCAAGATTTACATTTATATATTTATTTTATATTCTTTCAATCCTGTAATTATGAGTTTAGCTAATGTAATATCTTTCTATTAATGGAAATATATTGTGGTTATTTTTGATGAATAAAACTTTTATCTGATATTAGATTGGTTTCTTTCAACTACAATTTAATTTATAACATTATGTTTATGAAATAAATTTATTATAATTTTCATTTCAATGAATAATTATATCTTCAGTTCAAGTTTGGATTTAATGTACAGGGTGTTCCAAAAGTCAAATTACCCTTGATAACCTAGTAAATTTTATATTTATTTACCAAATGGAATCATGTTTCTTTATGTGACAATATATTATTAAGAAATTTTCTTGAACAAATTATGATGTTATACAAATTCTCCCTGATTTCTATTTCACAAGTGTACTTTTTCTTCCAATTGTTGTGTGACTTTTGGAACAGCCTGTACATTGTAATGGAGACTGCCTGTTATGTTGTCTTTTTTTCACTAGTATGACAATATTTTACATAACTATAACACTATAAGCATTTTTGTAGCAAGGTGTCTAAACACCCCACCCCAGGGTACTATTCATTTTATTGATTGAATTATGGAAGATGATATCATGCAAATTTTCCCTGATTGCTATTTCATAAAGTGTACGTTTTCTTCCAATTGCTGTGTGATTTTTGGAACAGCCTGTACATTGTCACGGAGACTGCCTATTATGTTATTTTTTTTTCACCAGTATGACAATATTTTACATAACTATAACACTTTAAGCATTTTTGTATTGAGGGATTTAAACACCCTGGGGGACTCTTCATTTTTGGAAATCCAAGGTGACTAATGAAGGGTTAAGAGACAAGTAGATAAATAAATTAGTGAGTGCATCATGATAGAATCTTGATGGAAGAGAAAGGTTGGTGGGGGTGAGGGGAATCAGTTTGGAGTATAGGAGGAGGTGGGATGGTTTTACGGGCAATAGAAGGATGCCATCCATATTGACATTCATACATGACAAAGCTGCACATAGAGATTGCAACAAAGCAGATGACTGATTTTCAGAACCTCAAAGATGAAAATGATTTTTTTTCCAACATACTAACACAACTACTGTTTTAGTCAATATAATTTGATGTCTTTTTTTGGCAATTTTTATGTTATTTCTTTAGTTTTGATTTCAGATTTTGATTTCTTGTTATTTAATTCTTTCTTTGCTTCAGTTTTGTTTTAACCTATTTTCTTTTTCTAGACATTTTTTTGATGTTCTCATTTGATAAATAATCATAATGCTATTTTTATCTGGGGTGTGCACTAAGCCCAACTGACTAATAAAGGTAAGTTTTCATGATTTATATTTTTTTTATATATGTTTTATATATATATATATATATATATATATATATATAATTATTTAAAAAAAATATGATTCCTTCGTTACATAAGAGTTCTCATGTTTCAAAAACAAGAGCTGAAAACCTCAATATAATTATTAAAATTAAATTGTGTTAAAGTATCAAACCCTGTTTCATCCACTAGCGAAAATTTAGGAATAACCAATCTCGAAATTTACGCAACTTTATAAGCATGTTCATCCGCAGAATTAATTACTATGGAAACGGCTGGAGTGACTATTTTGGTAAGGGGCCTAAGAGTTAATTTTTATTCACATATCAGTCACCTTCGGGAAGAGGTCAAGCTGAGGTAGGGTGGGGACATCCATTTCAAAGCGAATGATGGCATTCATGTGCGCACATCGTCTGGTCAGTCAAAGCGAAAGATTACTTTTGGCACCATAATATGTCGTTAAGTGTCTAGAGGATTTTGTTTTATTTTATTTATTTATCCTTTTATTTATTTATATATTTTTTTTCCAAAGGGCTGTTTCGTACTTAAATACATCACACTGAACTACAATTTGTTTTTTTGATGACTTCATAAAGGGTTTTTCTATCTTGTGATTGGGTTAAGCTTTTAAACCTTTTATTAGATTATGAAATTTAATTTTTTTTTATGCTAATTATTTAATGCGAAAATTTGTTGATGTCGGCAGAAAACTGTTAACTCATGTCTATGGTTTTCATTATTTTCATGATTTAGAAACGGCATGGGTTATCCCAGGTTTTACAAGTTCTTGTTCTATTTATTATTTTCCATTTTACTTTTGGTGTTTTATTCATTTCATTTAAATGCCAAAAATATTTGGATAGAGATGTCTGATTTCTATTCCTAATATTATTGAAGAAGCTTTTGTCTCCATCTAATTTTAAATTCATTCTTCATTGAACCAATGTACATCCTATCAGTGTTAGGACTCTCAATGGATGAGATAGTGCATTGGTATACCACAGATTTTATGAGGCATTTATTTTCCAACGGGCAGTCTTCAGGGTTTCTACAATAACATAATTTTTCATTGTTTTTATCTAATTTTAGTTTAGGATTTTTATTAATACTGTTTTGGCATGCATGTTTTTCCAGGATTTTATTATTATGTTTTTTTTATGATTTTTCTAGATTTTCAGTGCAACTGTAACTTAATTTTAATGTGTTTTTATTAAAGATCTTGCTAAGTCTGCTATTAGTAGGAAAGTGTTTTTCAATTAAAGCTAGGAACTTATGTCCTAGCTTAATACTAACCATTTGGTTCAACAGAGGGGTATACCAAATGATTTTCCTTTTCCTGTTTGTCTTCTGTGTTATAAAAATTACTGTGTTGTTGGAATATTTCCTTATTAGCAGAGTTCATACTGATTTTTTTTCCTTGTTGATGTGGGTATATGGTTAATTATTGATGGAGGGTGGTTTGACTTAGGGTGTACATACAAGGGATTAGTGTTAGGTTTCCTGTAAGGTAGGTATATGTTGTTCATTAAGTCTAGAGTTATGTCGAGGAAGTTTACCCTTTTTAATTTAGTACTGACTGTAGTTTTTAAGTTTAGTTTTCTGAATTCACTATATATTTTCTTTCTAATTTTATATATTTTAAAATTTGTGAAGCTCCTCACTACCATGAGCCAGTTATCTCTGTAAAGCCTGATGTCCTTAATGTCTAATTCATGGTGTGCGGTAAGATTGTATAGTATAAATAGACCGACTATTATTATTTACCTAACGTGTTCTTTCCTATTTTTCTACATATCTGCACACACACACACACACACACACACACACACACACACACACACACACACACACACACACACACACACACACACATATATGTATTATTTTGGAGGAAAGATGTATGACAAAGTGGAAAAAGTTTTCATATGACACATTTTTGTCCTTTAGGATTTAATCGGACTAGGTTTATTTACATTGATGTGACTACACATGTACACAAATGAGATATGTTGAATTGAGGGTATGTGGTTTTGGGATTTTCTTTGAATGTTCAATCATCTTTATGTAAGTGTGTGAGGGATTCTGTCTTGTCTTTGTAGGCTTTAATTGATTGATGATTAAATGTGTCCAATAAGTAACTCATTGATGATTACAAATGTCCAACAAGTAACTGATTGATGATTATATGTTTCCTATAAGTAATTGATTGATGATTACACATATCCTAAAAGTAAATTCATGTGTCAAAATTAAATGCTTGAATTGTAGCATTCCATTCTTAAAAGCCTGGATCTCTTGTCTGGCATACTGATCACACACAATTTTTGATAATGACTGTGACAGTCAAAAGTACTTGAACAAAAACAGAGCAAACATGAACTTTGAACAGATTACTCACAATTTTGATTTGGATATACAAGAACTGATCTGAAAAATTGAAGAAATACAAAATGTAAACAGATTTTGTTAGTTGAAGTTACAAAATATGATTGGAGAATATATATATTATATTAGATCTCATTTAAATATTCATGGAGACCTACCGGACACTATTTGTATCATACTTGTTGACAACACAAATATAATAGCATCATCAACATGAAAAAAAAAGGCTAAAAATAATGGAAGCTTTATTAATAAAAATAAACAAACCAACACTTAATAATATTAACTTTGAACATGGACATAATATCTTGACCGTGTTTTGAAAAAAAAACAAATCTACATACAACAAAATATTTCTTTATAAAACCTACATACAACAAACTATTTCTAATTTTAACAGTTAAAATATAATCCTTGAAAATGTCTAAATGTATAGCTGAAAGTGCTTGGATAAAAAGAACATCGGACAGTTTTTATATAAGTTATCATCTGAAAAGAAAAAATTATTACATCACATGAGAAATTGTATAAAAAACTAAATAAAAGCACCTTGTCTGTCGTTTTCAATGAAATGTGCATGAAAGAAAGATTGCTGCCTAAATACACATATATATATATATATATATATATATATATATATATATATATATTTAGTTGGATTCATGTGATCAATCTAAGTATGTTAGCTCTATCACTGATATTGAGTGCTTTCCAATAAGTACTGTGCATATATAATATATAAATAATGTATATAAAAAATTGCATATATATATATATATATATATATATATATATATATATATCTTACTTATTATAAAACGCAGATTGTGTGTGTGTCTGTAACGTTTATATATTGGATCGGATTTCCTACATTCTTCAACTGATTTCAACAAAACTTCACAGGACTACATAAAATTACCTTGTGGTGGTACTAACAGTGCCAAAAATGGGAAAAAATATAATTGTTTTTGCGCAAAATCAATTTGAAAACACGATTAAGAGACATCATGAAAATGGAAGGGGACAACTCACATCGGGTTGTTTTGTGTGTGGGTTCCTTTAAATATGGGAGCGGATTTCCTATATTTTTCAGCCGATAAAACAAAAACTTCACTTTTTTTTTTTGGCAGGTAATGTTTCTTATTCTCTTGCACACTTTTTTCTTTATTTTAACATTCAGAATGCTTTAAAATTCCATTTACAAGACAATTATTTATAATAAAATTCTATTCAATCGGTAGACTCATAACGATTGAAAACAATGTTTTTGTTCGAGTTTGGTTTGACCAATTCGTAAAAAAGAAAAAAAAAAACTAATTAAGACATGCGTGTCCGTCAAACTTAAACAATAATCTTTGTCAATTTTATTTTTCAGTCTTTAGGATGGTCGATACTTGATCTATCTCTTACTGTTACATCCCCTGGCAACACCAGGCTCTACTGCTAGTATATTATATAATGATATAGTATAATGTTTATGTATAATATAATAATATTATGTTATAATAATATACCAAAAATATAATTATAATGGCATTAGTTGTAGTTAGGTATTAATACTTAATAATAATATTTATTAATGGTACTATTTAATATAATAGTTTTAATTGAATGATATTATTTTTGATGTGTTGATATAATTGATAGCATTGTAGTATCATTTAATTTAATGTTGTGTGGGTATTGATTTAATTTTTAATATATAATTTTAATATATTGTGTTGATGTGTGACATTGATATATATTGTATTATTTGGTGTAATGACGTATCAATTAATAATTCATACTAATATTATTATTTGAGGTGGTTTTTATTTTATGTAGTTCTTTATATATAATATTTAATAATTTTAATTATTTTATTTATTATTACTTAATATTATAATAATCATTATATAGTAATATTTAATAATATTTAATTATATTGATATTATTTAATAATATAATAATATTGTTATTTTATAATAATATAATAACAAAAAAAACAAAAAAAAAATAATTAAGACATGCGTGTCCATCAACCTTAAACAATAATCTTTGTCAATTTTATTTTTCAGTCTTTAGTATGGTCGATACTTGATCTATCTCTTACTGTTACATCCCTTGGCAACGCCAGGCTCTATTGCTAGTTGGGTATATGACTAGAATGCTCCTGTTAACATCACAACACAATGTAGTACTACATTTGAGCTTACAACATCATTAATTAGACCTTAGAGAATTAGCAATGTATGGTATGGTCTGATGAATCATGATTCCATTTGTTTTAGACTGATGGTAGCATTTGGATATGATGCAAACCAATAAGGCCATGGACTCCAGTTGTCAACAAGGCATTACAAAGTCTGGTGGTATTTTTATAAATGTATGTGTATTCATATGATATGAAAAAACATCATTGATGAGTGACTGCTAAATTGCACTGCTTTCTGAATATTTGATGTTTTTGCTTGAGTTTGGGTTTGACCAATTCGTAAAAAATAAAAAATAAAAACTAATTAAGACATGTGTGTCCGTCAACCTTAAACAATAATCTAACGATCTCTACTGATTGTACGAATACAAACATCGGAATAAATTCTTTATCTTTAGGGAAAGATAATGAAATCTAAACATACACAAGTCCTAACTAAAAATAATAACCGAACGGAAACTACTTTAAATACACATGGTGTCTAATTTTTACTGTATTCAATAAGTAAAAATCATAAATTGTAAAAGATTATTATTACAGAAAGGCTACTAAATGAATAAGATTTGTTAGATCATAATTAATAAACCCAAATAAAGTTCATATTTTTGTATTAGAAACAACGAGTGGAAAATATATTCAAATCAGAATTCTAATTATGAATCACCACAAGCAAAATATGCAATTTTTTACTGTATTCAATAAGTAAAAAATCATAAATTGTAAAACTAAAAGATTACAGAAAGGCTACCTACATTTTCAACCGATTTCAACAAAACTTCACTTTTTTTTTTTGGTACGTAGTGTTTCTTATTGTCTTGCACACTTTTTTCTTTATTTTTACATTCAGAATGCTTTAAAAATTCCATTTACAAGACAATTGTTTATAATAAAATTCTATTCTATCGGTAGAGACTCAAAATGATTGAAAACAATGTTTTTGTTTGAGTTTGACCAATTCGTAAAAAAAAAAAAAAACTAATTAAGACATGCGTGTCCATCAACCTGAAACAATAATCTTTGTCAATTTTTTTTTCCAGTCTTTATGATGGTGGATACTTGATCTATCTCTTACTGTTATATCCCCGGGCAACGCCGGGCTCTACTACTAGTATATTTATATACATATACATTTTTATATATATATATATATATATATATATATATATATATATATATATATACAAACACATTTGTATCCTCTATCTGCTGGAGATATGTTCCAAGATTTTAGGAGGTAGTTTAATTTCTAAATTAGGCACAATAAAAGATTAATAAGTATTAATTAATTAGTAAATCTAAATAAAAATAACTGTAAATTCTGTTTGTCTATCCATGTATCTGAAACCCCTCTAAATTGGGTCACACTTGCTCTACATAGATATATTATCCCTTTTTGGAATCAGGATGATCCTGGGATTGAAAATCTGACCTTCATCTGGTGCTTGAACATCTAACATTGGGATTTGTTTCCAGATGAGTTAAAAATTCAAATTTAAAAATATCTGAAAAAAATTAATGATTTTAAAAGTTTTTAATTTATATTGAGTTTGCAGTAACACAAAAATTTTACCAATTTAAAAAAAATTGTTTAAAATATCTCCCAAGTGAATTGAGGAAACCAATTTTATTTCTTCAAAATGTCAAGGAATCAAAGTTAAAGTGAGAGGTTTCATGATGTGAGCTTTGAAATTGAATCTCAGGCCAAATCCAACTTTTGGTCCAAATTGGTCTTTTGGCTAGAATTGGACTTATAGCCTGAGTTAAAGTGAAGTTTTGAAGTCCCATGGAGTTAATTGAGGAATTCAATGTTATTTCTTCAAAATTATCATTGCTGTGTTCTACACTGGGCCAGAGGTCCTTGTAGTTTTGGGGCTAGCTTAAAAGTCTTCACAGAGTGCAACTTTTAAGCCAGTTAACAATATAATAGAAAAATTATAACAAAATGCTGGGATAAAATTCTATGACATAATATTTACTGTAGGTCATAACAGTGACTGCATACTATCGTTCTTCCCTTTTAAGCCAAGAATTTTCACCTTTTCAATGTAAGGAAGCATTTTATGGTTTCTCTTTAGCAAACTGTCAGTATCATTATGCTTATACTTTAGGACCACTGTTAAATAAAACATAGGAAAGATAGTGGAGTAGGTTCCCATTTCATTACCCACAGTTTGAAATTCAGTTTTCTTTTACTTAGACTATTTGTCACACAAAATTAGACAGTCCAGTCTACCCTATTATTCAGATGGATACATGGCATTCTCAAGAACAAATATATGAAACTGAACACAACACACTCTGCCTGAACTTGAACTTAGTTCACTGCTTCCATTTTCCATACTGATAACTGTTATGTGTGCCACACATCCACTAAATAAAATGACACCTATCAAAGTTTTAAATAAACTTTTTGTTATTACCTGAATATTATTGGAAATTTGTTGGAATTTATTTTTTTTTCATTATTTACATCCAGACTATTATCTGACTAGCACTAAACAAGAACAAGATGAGATATCCCTAGACATGATCAAGGCAATGAGAACAATCTAACCTCATAGATTAAATAAAGTGTTCATTTTTAAATTCCTTGAAGGTTATCTGGATTGACAAGTATCTGATGATGGTCGAAGGGCAAACAACCGAAACGTAATGATAACAACAAAGATGAGGACAACAGTTTGCATGTCAATAATGCAAATAATAATAACTCCTCATCTTGGAAATTTAGACAGAATTTTCTTTTTTTCAGTTTCTTACTGAACAGAAAAACCTGCAGTCTTGAAGCAAGCCAAGAAAGTTAATCTCATCATGGAAAATTGTCTGATGGTAATTGGAAACTTGTAAAACAAACATTGTAAAAGTCCCTGAAAGAAATGTACAATCCAAATAGATTCCCTTCATTGGTTTTCACTCTACGTTTCTTGATGGATTCCAGGAAAAAAAAAAAAAGAAAGAAAATAATAATGTTTCAGAAATTTCTTTCTCTTCATTCTGGAAAAATCTGTTCGTAGTTTATTCCGTATTTCTCTATTGCAGGCGGATTATTGATTTTCACAAAGATGAGGTACATTTGAATTTCTGTTTACAAAGTAAATTTACTTTTGCTTTGCAAGTTGAGGAACCAAGAAATGCATGCCTATTTCTCATATCTGGTACTCAAAGAGGAATATGATTCTTTTGTTTTCTTTTATTCTTCACTAAGAGGTCAATAATTCCATTCTAACTTTGGTCCTTCCAAGAACTGCCATACTGAAGTGATTATCATACTGATAATGCAGACCTAAGTTCCATTAATTAATTCTTCTATTAAGGTCTGTATAACCTTATAAAGAAAACATTAAAACATTAAACAGAACTTATTAGCCTTTGAGAGTAAGCCTTTTATAATTTTTCTTTAACGAAGAGTAAGCCTTTTATGAATTGTTTGAGTGTAAGCCATTTATGATTTCTCTTTGGTGAAAGAGGGTTAGGGTTCCATAAAAAAGTTTGAATTTCTCTCTTATAAATTTTTTAATTCTTAGATAAACACATTTCCTTATTCATTTTCCACTAGTTTTTCTTATTTGTTGTCTATTTCTAACAGATGAAGAAGAGACTTGAAGCAACAGAAATATGGTTCTACAAAAGGATGCTGAGAATACTATGGATCGAACATGGGAGCAATGACAAAGTTTTACAGAAAATGGAAACAAACACAAAACTTATAGTTAACACCAAAAAGAAACTTTTGAAATTTTGAGGGCACATTATGAGGAAAAAGAGATTGGAAAATTTGATACTCACAGGACAGATTGAAGACAAGAGGGACAGAAGAAAACAACATATAACCCAAGCTTGAGTAAATGGATGGCGAAACAAGAGATAAGAAGATAAAATTTATTAAGTGCTATATTGGATGGAAAGATACAATTTCTAGGGCAAAAAAATGACTTAGAGAATTTGTTCCTCATAGGATAGATTATTTCTATCAATAGACAAGAGGGACAATGATTGCAAAAATTCTGATGGTACAATGCATAAAGAAGAAGAAGAAGAAGAAGAAGAAGAAGAAGAAGAAGAAGAAGAAGAAGAAGAGGAGTTATGAATTATCTGAAAATTTTTAAATGAATTATTTTTTAATCTATTGTTCCCCTTATACAAAGCCCAAGAGTCAGTCAAGGTAGAGTGTTATTGAATGAGGTTGTTGTATGAATGTAAGAGGAGGAGGTAAGAAGTGTTGATTATGAGGATATGTAGGAAAGATAACTATTGATCTTGATACTGGAAGAGGTTAAGATTGTAGTGATCAAGGAAATATCCTCTTGGGAATCTGTCCTACAAAGTAGAAGTTCTTGTGAAGATCCCCAAATGGAACTTCCTTTTTACTAATGGAATATAAAAGAAATGGGGATGATTTATCCCAGTGTATCTGGCATGGTGATTTTTGCTGTGAAGGTCTGAACTGGTATTTAATTTTTGCCTTTTTTCCTTTATTGCAAAATTCACATCAATATATTTTTGTGATCATTAATTAAGTAACAGGCATTAAAAATAAAGAAATTACTTCTGATAAGAAAAAAAAATTGACCTCTGATGCATTTGTCCATCATCACCAAGCTGGCTCTGAATTTGTGTCTATTGCAATGAATGGGTGTTCTCTCAAGGAGGCCGCTTTGCCTTGAACACCTATTAGGGGTTAAGCACACCTCAGACCTTAAATAGAATACATATATATGATCCATTGCTAATGATGCTAGAAAAATATTTTCTAATCTGTGCACAGCTTCAGATGTTGGGCACAGAATTTATTTCTTTATCAATGATTTGGTCCATGAAGTTTTGGAAGAACATCTCATATCCAAAATGGCAGAAATCTCCAGGAAGAAAACATCAGGTTCCTCCCACCATCAAGTGTAACACCACAAAATGGATTTTGTTATGATTAATCTGTCATAATTAAAATTTGTTGAAAGTTTCATTTTAAAAATTGTTATTCTTTAATGGCATCAAGCATCTTTGTCTTATTTAAATATTTAAATGATCCATAGATCATTTTGGGCTTTATATTACATGAAATAATAAAACAAAACCTGTGGCAGTTTTACGGGTTGCTGTATTCCTGGTTGCAATCTTGTTCCACCTTTGATAGTACAGCAACACATATGTGGAATTAGCGGGCAAGACTAACGGCTGGGCATATATCCAGAAAGGCTCTGTAAGAGGTCAGTTTTTGTTTTGCAGCATTTTATGAGCTCAAAAATGCAGCCAAATTGTGAGCGTGCCAGATTAAAGCTGTATAGACTTTGTTTATATCTAACAATAGATTATTTCTATCAATAGATTATTTCTAGTAATACATTATTTCTATCAATAGATTGTTTTTATTAATAGATTATTTCTATCAATAAATTAATTCTATCAGTAGATTATTTCTATCAGTTGATTATTGGGAAGAAAATTTAAAGTCTTCGTTAAACCCAATGTTTTATTTATAAATATAAAAGAAAGTGTTTATATTTGAAATCATTCCTTAATACATTGAAACATTTTAAAATAGATTGGATTGCAACAATTGGATTTAATTTCATTGAAATACATTATTTTATTCTACTAAATGATGAATATAAATATAATATAAATGAATATAATGATAATATAAATATATATATAAATATAGATATATATATAAATATAATATAAATGAATATAATGATAATATAAATGAATATAATGATAATATAAATATATGTATAAATATATATATATATAAATATAATATAAATGAATATATTGATAATATAAATATAATATAAATGAATATAATGTAATAATTGCTGTACAAAATGTTCATTCTAGATTCTAATCAGGTTATGTTAATTAACATTTTGCTGCTGAACTCAAAACATCTACAAGTCTGCTGGGCTTAGTTCTAAATAATCCAGTCTGATTGACAAGAACAATAGGAATGCTTTTCTTGGCATTAAAACGACTGTGGTTTCTAGTTGACCTTTGGCAGTGGCCCACCCATTTTCTCTGATATTATTCAATAGTCTTTGAAAGCAAGAATTCTCATATTCCCACCCAAATCTGTATTCACTTCTCAAATTTCTTTCAATACACAAACAGTTGAAATAAGAGTTAAGCTGATATTTACATCATTTGTTCATCCATACTAAATAAGATGAAGAAAGTGAGTCTGGAGAATCATTTTTATTATTAATTTTGATTACTTTTAATCACACCATCTTTGATCAATGTCTTCTTTTTCTGTCTAAAAAAACAAAGTGTAAAAATTTGAAAAAAATATGTCACTTTAATGTGTACACTATGGAAGAAACATTTATACTCCCATTTGTATTTCCCTCATTATGGGCATTATTATTTTTCAGCCTCCTCTGCACCTGGCTCTCAGTCACATCCCTATCTCTCTCTCTCTCTCTCTCTCTCACTCTCTCTCTCTCTCTCCTACACACATACATAATGGGTTGTTGTCTGGGTTGATACACATATATAATGGGAGAGCACTATGAAAGAAAGGTTTATTCTCCTATTTGTATTTCCTCCTTTATGGGCATTATTATATCCGTGATATTATAATACTGTATTTCATTGATGGAACCGAATGTCTGAAAGGAAAAGGAATGACAAATATGCTTTGTTTTCTGAGAGGGTATCATGATGCTAAGTCATATATATATATATATATATATATATATATATATATATATATTGGTTCCAAACAGAGAAATTATACAAAACAAGCAATGTGCAAAAAAAAGGGGAGAGCCTTACTTGTAATATTTCCCAAAAAGAAAACTTGTGTTACTGCAGTTTCTCTATAAATCTGGTGAGGCCATGTAGTCACTCCTGTAAGACCTACTGCTGTGGGCTAGGGACGTCCTTCTCTTTTGGCCTTTACATTGCAACTGCCCTTTGTCACTCTATCCCTGGACCTCACACACCAGCTGTTACGTGAGCCTTGTGATTTTATCTCAATAAAAGGGAGATAAATACCTTTTGTATCCCTACAACTTTATCTAAAGAATAGATGAATTAAAAATATCGGCATTTTTTTTTTCAAACTAGCTAGGGTTTAAATATACAAATTTTGTTTTTGTTATATTCCATGCTAATAGGAATAAATACTTGACAAACATGGTGGATAAATAAGTAAAGGTTTTATTGTAATAACCAGTACAATAAAAATAACGGTAACAGTTATGTGCATGGTTCACACAAATCAATCCACTAGTGAGTGCTACTATTGGAAGGTCGGTAATTCTCACGTAAGTCTGAGTCGTACTCAACAGGTCCCAGCTAGACAGTATCTAGCAACTGCCTCACACAGTCATATGTGGCACAAGGCCGAATTTAATGTTGAGTTCTCGAGCATGTAGGCTCTGCCAAAACATCCCCATAGACCCTGCATAAACGGGATTGGGTCTGTCTACCTCCCCGGATGTGGCTCTGCAGAGAGTTCAACCAGCACAGCTGAAAAAGATTTCAGCTAGACTCCGTAGTCTGTTGACTTACCGATACTTATAGGTAGTTACTACCTATAGTGTAGTTACTCATTAGGGTGACAGGTTATTCCATTACATCAGTTTTTATACAGTTTGTAGTTGTGGTTGTTTAGTGCTACTACTAATTAGCATATTTGTGTGAGAAAAATATGACAAACTGGAAAGTTTTTTTTATGATGCTTTTCATCTGTTAGGATTTCATCAGACTCCTAACAGATGAAGTGTCTCACATAAAAAAACCTTTCCAGTTTGTCATATTTTTCTAAATGCTGTTTGTTACAAAATTATATATCGTTATATCATATGTGTATGAGTAAATATTATGTATAGACTTACTATGTTAGGTAGTGGCAATGGTACTTGGATTGTAATGGTACTTGTACTGTTGCTAGTGGTACAAGCAATGTCTTGTATGACTGACAGGCAGAGGAGTAAACTTCTCTGTCAGTAGGTCAAGCCCTAGAGGATCATTTCTCCAGACAGTACCTTTCCTTTGGGAGGGAATTGGTTTCATGCCTGGCAAATGAGGTGTACCTGAAATGAGGAAGTGCCAATATGGATTTAAGAATTTTTCCATGGTGCTACTGATAAACTCATATTAAACTTGACCTTTATATCACTTTTCATTGCATTGTGGGCACATGTCTAAATACAAGTTGTACTTAGACTAATAGAACCAGTACTAATTGCATACAACTGTAATCCTTACTTGGACTATCATAACTCAGTTAATAATTGAAATTAAGAAATATTGTGTTTACCTGGATAAGGCAAATGATTTCATCAAAGAATTTTTGATACTTAAGGCAAAATTATCATGTCAAATATGGATTTTAGTCCAGATACCAACATTTAAACTTGTTTTGTAAATTGACTGATGGACATTTACTTAACTTTGCTAGTCTGGCACAAGGTAGTAAATGTGTAGCATCTAATGTGGATAAAGTTCTCTACACTAAACATAATAGTCTTGAAATCTATTCTGTTAACCAGTTTTCATTTCAAGTTGCTACTATTTACAAAACCAAGTTAAGTCTAACACAACATTACAAGTACAATGGACTCAGTGAGGATTAAATTCAGTATGAATGATTTGCAAGACATGTTTAGTGAAGTACCCTAAATTACCTAAATTAAGGTTAGTCTGTTAAAAAACGGTACTCAGTGAGGATTAAATTCACTGCTGTGAGACTAGATTGGTTGTAGGCTCTCCACAACTTCCTATTTCTTTTAGCTCTTAGTAAGGTTTGTTTTTTTAACATCCCTCTCACTTTCATTCTGTCATTTATTCATACAAGCTCGTTAGGTAGGTGGCTCTTTTGCCTTCACTATGTCCTGTGAGTATTAGAGTTTCCAAGACTTCCTTCCTCACAATGTGCTCAAGAAATTCTAACTCTTTCTTATGTTATATATAAATTTTCTTTTTGTTTCTATTTCTCTAAAACTTTGTTGTTGTTCACAAGTTAAATCCATGACATCCTCAGCATCCTTCTGTAGAACCATATTTCTGTTGCTTCAAGTCCAGTATTTACTGCCATAAAAGAGAACCAATATTACGTAACAGTTCAGTCCTCTTTTCCTTTTTTCTAATGAAATTTTCCTATTTTTTTCTAGTTTGCTTAGTTTTTCAAAGGCATGTTTTTCTATCTCAATGTATGGCTTTTGGTGTTGCATATTCTGTCCTCTGTTAAAATACTTCCAAAATGATTAAATTGTTGTACTTGTTTGATTTAGGTATCTCCAATTTGTAATTTACATGTTTGTTTATTCTTTTTGCAAACAACATTACATTCTATGTTCTTACAATTGAATTAATGATTAGTCATTTCTTCTCATTTTCTTTTACTGCCTTCTCCAAGAGTTCTTGTAGTTTCCTTTCTGCATCTGCTATCAACACTGTGTCATTTGCATAATGTTGTTAAGATTGTGGCCATCAAATATGAAGCCAGGTAGGACTTCTAATTCTCTCAGGATTACTTCACTGTTAAGGTTGAATAAATATGGAAAGATGACACATCTACAACCTTTTCTTTTTTTGTGTATTTACTAAATTTATTTTCTGTTCATATTGCTCCCAGTACAAGTTTTGGATTATTCTAATATTCTTCACAAATAAATCAAGCTTACCTAGCAGTTCAAATAGTTCTTTGTGATATATTTTGTCAAATGTTTTTGCATAATCTATAAAACACAGGTAGACATCCTTTTGCATTTGTATTGCTCTTTGTGATATCATTTGGGAATAAATATCACATTCTTAATAATGACTGAACTTTTAAATTAATCACTAATTTGAGTAAACTTATCTTAAGTACATTGATTTTTCAACAGCGTTATTTTCCTCCACAAATATTTTTCATCATAATCTCTTTTCTTCTCAATGCACTTAATTTAATGGTGAATATTAATCAAATTATTTGGACATTGAAATCTTAACAAACCATGGAACAATATCTTAATTGAAATATTAGTGAAACTTTATAAATTGAAGAAGAGGAGAGCTGAAATCCATAGATCAGAAAACATGAAAGTGTATGACAATACATGAATACTTCTATCCCAGGTAATGCTATCGATAGTCTCATTATGAGAAAAAGAGATCTAAAAAGGACTAATATTGAAGAATGTGTAGCGTCAGCTATTGAGTGAATAACTTCTGAATAAAAAGAGGATAATCGTGATGACTAGAAACTGTAAGAAAACAAACAAATAAGATGAAAGAAGAATTTTTTTGTCATAAATTTCTGAATTTTCTAATCCATGGATTACAGTTTTCCTCTTTTCCAATTTAGGAAGTTTCCAGAATATTTTAATTTGTCTATTGCTGGAACATTATATAGTGAAAAACTTCAAACCAAAATTCAGCTAATAACTATTTGGTTGTGGACACATTGATCCACCCTTGTATAATACTCAAAAGATGAGAAAATTGGCCATTACTTAAGATTTTGTTAATATTGTTTGTTTCAGTAAAACATTCAACACAATCAAGTTTACAAATATCAAGGGATGAGTGACATACTTGAAAAAGTTAGAAGAAAAAACAAACATTTTTATCAAAGAAGTAAATTCCTACTGAAGTTTTAAATAACTTTTGTTAGATATAAACAGAGTGGACATAGAAATTAACACTGCACGGTGAGTGTCAGTTTAATGTCAGGTGATCATAAAAGTAATATAGCATGGTCTTATGACTCTTTATATCAGCCAGTGAGAGCTTATCAGAAATTGGTGAAGGACAAATTGTTTTGTCCTAGATTTTTGTTTCAGGATAATGTTTCAGATTATTTATAGACTTACATTAAGTTTGTTTACTTTATTTTTATTTTATTTTATTTCAGTTTTAAATTATTCATTTATTATTTATTCACTTTTTGTATATTTTATTCAGTTCTAAATTTTTGTATTTGTTATAAAGTTTATAAGTATGCAGATATGGATTATTAGTTGTTTAGTCTTTGGAGTCATAGTGTAGTTGGAGGTAGCATATTAGAAATTTGATTTCATGTTTGCATTTGGAAATAAGCTTTGTTCTTCTATTTAGGAGTTTATCTTGTTCTAGAAAGTAATTAACATTATTTCTCGAGGCAAAGTTTACATTATTTTGAGGTGATGTTGTAAGCTGGTGCTTTGTCATGTTTTGGCTTGTGTTCTGGAAATTCTGTATATGTTTTGAGAGGGCTGTGCTATTTGCATATTTTTGTTGTTAAAAGATGTTTTGTGTGAGTAGCTTCCCTGATTCTTCTGATGTTTTATTCCTTTATATATTTTACTGAATTTCCTTATGTTGGCTTGATATAATAAATTAGTTTGTAGACAGTTACTGTTTAGTGGACACTCATCATCATCACCATCATCATCATTTGACCTCCCTATGGTTGGTCGGAACTCCATTGACAATCTCTTTCTGCACTGTTCAGACCTGTATTGCTGTTTCCAGATCCCTAGTGCCCAACAGTGAGTCCCGAGATATGGTGTCTTGGAAAGTCGATTTTATGAGGAGATACTTCCAGAAGGATGCCATAGGAGTAAGCATGAGATGATTTCCCTGTCTGCTCACGTTGTTAGAGCTTAAGAAAGATTGGTCTCAGTTCATGGGATCTCCAACTGATGTTCTGGATTTTTCTAAGTAGATTTGTATATGTTCCATCCAGTCATCTTTCAAGATGAACAGATAATGCCTAAGTTTCTGATTCTTACAGTAGAACTGGTGCAATCAATGTTCGAAAGGTTTGGACTTTTAAGAAGGATGGAAAGTTTGAGCACCAAATTTTATGAAGTTTGTTACACACATTCCATACAAGAGCTTTGTGAATGTTGAAGTCGTTTTAGGAATTTATTATGTGAGCTCCATGATATTTGAAATCCTCGACTCTTTTGATGGATGTATCATTGAGTGACTTCAACTTGGATGGTTCAGGGGAGGTTGTGATATATTCTGTCTTAGTGACATTACAATAGAGACCTACCTGGTTTGCTGCTTGCTCAAGTGATTGCGGCAAGGATTCTGCATCCTTGATACTATAAAAAATTAATGCAAGGTTTCAAAAGGAGTCTTTTTCCTCCATGTTGTCAAGAGAAATATGCAGAATGTAGTCAAGACCAACTATAAACAGAAAAGAAGCAAGTGTATCATCTTGTAGAACTCATGCTTTAACTTCAAAGGAATCAGTCTCACCATCAGGCGATACAATGGTGGCAATGGTTTTCCTGTACAGAGCTCTAATTGCCTCAGCAATTCTGGAGGGTATACTATAGAGTTGGAGGATTTTGAACATCGTATCTCTGCCGATGAAATCAAATGCCTTGTGAAAGTCAACAAAAAAGAATGTGACTTCTTTTTTTCACCTCTTCCAGTATGCAGGGAATAGAGAGGATTTGAGCAGTTGCTGACCTTCCTCTTCAAAAACCATTTTGTTTCTTGTGAAGCAGTAGATCAGTGGTCGGGACAATCCTATTTAGCAGAAGCTTCTTGCAAACTTTTGCTGAAATTGGCATGAGAGTTATATCCCTATAGTTTACCACACTTGTTAGATCGCCCTTTTTTGGAACAGGGACTGTTCCGCACTTCAGCCAAGCTGAAGGCAACTAATGGTGTATGAATGTGTGGTTGCAAAACTTGAGGAGGAGGTCATGAAATATTGGATCTTTCCACAATGATATTTGTATGTTGTCAAGACCTGGAGATTTGGTGTTGATAAAATCTTTGAGTGTTGTTTTAAGTTCATCGAACATGAACGGGTTGGTGTTTATGTCTAGTGTATTAGATATTTGATGTATTGGGAGTGGAAGACCACTGACTTGCAATGATTCTCCCTGGAGTTTCTTAAAGTGATCAAACCAGTTAGCTTTATGCTTTTCAGGGGAACTGCCTTTGAACCAAATTAAAGGCTTTGATTTTCTTCCTGAGAGGATGTTTATTGTTTTGCAGGCAGCAGCATGTTTCTCCGTATACAGTCTTACAATCTTGTCGATCTCCCCTTGGATGGACTCTCTGTCTGCATTGGCATGGGCCTCATCTAGTATCCCTTGTGCTTTAAGGGTGTCTTTAAAAGTACTTCTAATTAGCTTTTGTTCATAACTCGGTTTCACTCTTTGCAGATCTTTTCTTGCCTTTCTCATACAGACATCCGAACTGCTGCGGGTGTGCAGTAACTTTTCTTTCTTGGACAGTTTTGAGAGTGTGATTTCTTCTGTAGAGGTTGTTGTATCATGTTTCAATGTCATCAGATTGATCAGAGAGCATTTCATAATGATTCTTAACATCTATCACAAAGGAGTATCCCAAAGTTCAACCTGATGATATATTGGCCCAATCAACTTGTTTCATAGGGTCTTGTACTGGCAGTTTGGATTGCCTTAGGATAAGAACGACATGTATGGAAACAACTCTATCATCAGAACTTACAGAAGACAAGGATGAGTATGCCTGGGCAATAAGAATACTGTTCTTTTACTTGTTTCTCATGAGAATGTAATCAATTTGTGATTGAGGTCCGGATGGATGTTGGAATGTCCACAGGTGGTTCGGATGCTTCATGGATCTTATGTTTGCAATTTGAAATTGGAACTCTTGACTGAAGTCAGTCAGTTTTTCCTTATTTCAGTTAGTTTCCTTATTATATGTGAATGGAGTATCATCCTTCCCTATTTGACCATGGAAATTGCCTGAGATAACAAGAAAGCTGTTGGGGTGGGCACTTCATGTTACTCTCTTCAGATTGGAGTAAAAGCCATCTACTAGTTTTTCGTCACTAGTGTTAGTTGGGCAGTAACAAGCAATGAATGTAGTTTGAGGGTTACTGTTAAATTCAGCAACAGTTATGTGATCAGATATTTTTTCAACAGATAGTAAATTTCCCGAGGCTTTTGGAGAGAGATGTATACTAACTCCACCGACTGTGGAACCTTGGAAGTCTTTGGTGGCTGAAGCGGTGATAAATTGGTATTGATCAAGGTTGTTATAATTCAGGTCAGTGTCAGGGTGATGGTACCTATGCTCAAGATGTCAATTTTATTTTTCTTTGTGCAAAATAGAAGCTCTCATTTTCTGCTGGTCTTTGACAAAGTTTGTGAATTGAAAGTGCTGTAGACAATGGAATTTATGCATTTCATGAAGTTTGATGAAGATTTTTTGTTTGTTGTTCCTGTGTCTCTCCTTTTGCAATTACCTCACTCCAAAGATTTGAGAGGAGTCTTACCATCCATTTCATGAGAAAAAAGGTTTGAATTGAGAACTGGGTAAGAAAGCAATATTATATTTTAAAAAAAGAAACTCTTGATATTTTTAATTATACATCTATTCTTATATTTTCTTTGTTTATTATATTTTAATTTTTGTTATATTTTATGCATTTATAAACTCTTAATATACATATTTTAAAAATCTTTTTACACATATTTGTTTATTTTTAAGGTAAGTCATGGTGTGCATCAATTGTTTTATTTTAAATGTTGTTTATCAGGTTTAATTTGTTAAAAGTGTCTCACTGGGAATTATTATTAATTATTATATTAAGAACATTTGATGCATTGTATTTGTTAAATTACTTATACATTGGCATTAAGGATTTTACTCTGTATTTAAGTGTAGCATTTCTCTTTTATTTATGAAGGAGGATGTAGTTTCTGAAATTATAGGAAAAGCATTTAGAGTTCTAATTTTTGTTTATCTTTGACTGTTGGTTCAATATTGTCTATTTCTTTCTCTATCATTTATAATTCAAACATCTTTTTAACAACATTTGCCTATAGTTTTATTTTTTTCGTTTTCTTATTTATTAATTATAATGTAACATTTTTTATAGACGAGTATGTATTTTCAAATTTGTTGGAAAAGTGTTCAAGTCATAATGATATTTTGTTTTGTTTACTACTAGTCAATTTGTTTTACTATTTATCTATCAAATATTTAAAAAAAATATTAATAAAATGTTCTCATTTATTTGATGATAATTTTATACTTTTATTCCTTTCTTATTTATTTTATTATATATGTGTTTATGTGTGTATCTGTACACTTTGAATAGATAAAACACCTCAGACTGAGAGAGTAGTTCATCTAAGAGAAGGAAAACTCTAATTTTAAACCTCTGCTGCCTTATGGCCATACCCAATCATAGGAAAGGCTTTGGGAGTAAACCCTGAGGGCAAATCCAGAGCTGGAGTCTCTAAGACAGTCCACGTAAATTCAAATTCCAATTTGGTGTCTGGCACAGGATAATTCACTTCATGGCTTGAAAGAAGTCTTTAGCCTTGAGTAGCAGTCTTTCTAGAGATGGTGTCTTGACAAAAACACCAGGATGTAGTGTTGGTGTTCCACATTTTGTATCAGCTACCGAAAGAACTATTATGATGTGGGCACTCATACTTTGTTTTGCAGGTACTGTGAAAATGTGGGTATTTGTGGTGTACTGATGATATTTCTGTTGCGATTTTTAATGATTTGTAGCCTATTTTCACTGCAGCTATAGTGAAGTTTTAGAGTATTTCTGCAGAATATTTTGTGCAGATTATTTTGTGATTTTAGAAAATATTTGTCAATGAGTTTGATGAATATTTTACCTGTATTTCTTTTTTAAATTTCTATTGCATAGTTTGTTCAATCATATAATGTTTCTTTTTCTATTACATTTTTCATTCTATTTCATGTGAATTATAAAAATTTCCAAAAACAAAATAAAAAAAAACATTGTCCTTTAAAAATAAAATCTTTTTCATCTGACAAGTTGTCAGATTGTCTGTGATTGATAAATTGTGGTATTTGCTTATAATAGGTGGATGGTTGGAGGAAGTGACTATGAAAAGTTTGTTGTCATTTAGTTTCCTGAATGGTTGGTATGTACCTATGAGTTTGAAAGCTACATATAGGAAATCTACCACGTTTATGATTTTTTAAAATTTTTTGTATATTTCTATATTTTCTAGATTGCACAAAACTAAAATGGTTAGATTTTGAGAAGTAGCTTGGGCTGAGAACTTTTCAGCATCCCTTTATGCATATAGATTTAAATATACATAAACGTCATGGGATTATTACCTAGCATCATGTAGGTTTCCTCCTTAATCTAGTCAGTTTCAACAATTCCACAAGTGGTTGAAAGACATCTGGAGAGACGTTGAGCCATGCTCTATAAACAGATGTCCACAGTTCCCTGATATTTTCAGGTGCAGAATCTTGTGCACAAATAAACATCTTTACCGAGTATAATAAATGCTAAACTGGACTCATGTCAACAAACATAGTTACATCATTCTTTGAAAGCTCTCTCAGAATGCTTGTGAAACCAATTCTAAGTGACTTGTGCCTTCTGACACAGAGCATTACCCTGTTGAAATATGACATTGTTGTTAAGGTACATTGGGTCCAAATATTCAGGAAGCAGTGCAACGTAGCAGTCACTCATCAATGATGTTTTTTCATGTCATATGAATACACATACATTTATAAAAATACCACCAGACTTTGTAATGCCTTGTTGACAACTGGAGTCCATGGCCTTATTGGTTTGCATCATATCCAAATGCTACCATCAGTCTAAAACAAATGGAATCATGATTCATCAGACCATACCATACATTGCTAATTCTCTAAGGTCCAATTAATGATGTTGTAAGCTCAAATGTAGTACTACATTGTGTTGTGATGTTAACAGGAGCATTTTAGTCATATACCCAACTAGCAATAGAGCCTGGCGTTGCCAAGGGATGTAACAGTAAGAGATATATCAAGTATCGACCATACTAAAGACTGAAAAATAAAATTGACAAAGATTATTGTTTAAGGTTGATGGACACGCATGTCTTAATTATTTTTTTTTTTGTTTTTTTTTGTTATTATATTATTATAAAATAACAATATTATTATATTATTAAATAATATCAATATAATTAAATATTATTAAATATTACTATATAATGATTATTATAATATTAAGTAATAATAAATAAAATAATTAAAATTATTAAATATTGCTATATAAAGAACTACATAAAATATAAAACCACCTCAAATAATAATATTAGTATGAATTATTAATTGATACGTCATTACACCAAATAATACAATATATATCAATGTCACACATCAACACAATATATTAAAATTATATATTAAAAATTAAATCAATACCCACACAACATTAAATTAAATGATACTACAATGCTATCAATTATATCAACACATCAAAAATAATATCATTCAATTAAAACTATTATATTAAATAGTACCATTAATAAATATTATTATTAAGTATTAATACCTAACTACAACTAATGCCATTATAATTATATTTTTGGTATATTATTATAACATAATATTATTATATTATACATAATCATTATACTATATCATTATATAATATACTAGCAGTAGAGCCCGGCGTTGCCCGGGGATGTAACAGTAAGAGATAGATCAAGTATCGACCATCCTAAAGACTGAAAAATAAAATTGACAAAGATTATTGTTTAAGTTTGACGGACACGCATGTCTTAATTAGTTTTTTTTTTGTTTTTACGAATTGGTCAAACCCAAACTCGAACAAAAACATTGTTTTCAATCGTTATGAGTCTACCGATTGAATAGAATTTTTATCATAAACAATTGTCTTGTAAATGGAATTTTTAAAGCAATCTGAATGTAAAAATAAAGAAAAAAGTGTGCAAGACAATAAGAAACACTACCTGCCAAAAAAAAAGTGAAGTTTTGTTGAAATTGGTTGAAAAATGTAGGAAATCTGATCACATATATAAATGAACACACACACACACACACACACAACCTGGGTTTTATAATAAGTATAACTCTATATGAGTTGTCCCCCTTTCATTTTTGTAATAGTGATGCCTCTTAATTGTGTTTTCAAATTGATTTCATACAAAAACAATTGTGTTTTTCCTATTTTTGGCGCTGTCAGAACCACCACAAGGTAATTTTACATAGTCCTGTGAAGTTTTGTTGAAATCGGTTAAAAAATGTAGGAATTCCGATCCAATATATAAACGTACACACACACACACACACACACACACACACACACACACACACACACACACAACCTGGATTTTATAATAAGTATGATGAAAGCTAAAGAACTGACCTTCTGCTGAATATATATATATCTGTATCTGATATGTCCTGCATTGAATGTAGATACAATTTGAAGTACTTTTGCTTGTCTGTTAATACAGATATTTCTAACCAGACACATCTAATAATAATCATTAAAGTGCTGTGGTTGGTCACTGTGCAGTCGATACTGAGTAGTAATGCCCTTCATCGGGTATTACCAATACACATATGACACTGAGGGATATGAAATGTCCTCACAGTTTCAGAATTGGAATGTCTTATTCATCTGAGACCCAATATCATGTCCCATTTGAACTCCAATAATTCTATGATTAGTAGGAATTCTCAATCTAGGTCAGTTGACATTAATTTCAATAAATAAAATATACTAAAATATATTAATGATCTTTTTATAAAGAAACTAGCCAGTTTTAATAACTTGACAACTAGCATTGATGAAACTTTGCAAATAGTCAGAAGGAACCTTACTGCAAATATATGAGCAGACATTCTCTTATGGAGTTACTTAGTTGTTAGTGAGATGACATTTTGTGAGTTTGTATTGTGTAACTGTTACATTACTAACAACTAAATTGATTGACTACCAGAATCACCTGCAGGGTATATGGTAAATCATCACATTATATCAAGACTTTTCACTTCCACCCTTCATTCCAGATTTGACTATCAGTGACTTTTGCTGTTTGTTTTGTTGGCTGGTTTGTGATTTTACCAATATATCAATCTCTGTTCAGTTATTTAATGTTGACACCTATCATGTTTATACCTGAGTCCATATGTTGTGTTTATACGTGAATCTATTGGTAAACAAAAGTTGTGTTTATATCTAAGTACATACATAGATATAGTTCATGCTTGTACCTATGTCCATTTTATCATAAAACCACTGAATAAACACATTTAATTCATCATTTACTTATTAATTATTGGCAATTATGTGCATCCATTCATTAAGTAAAACTAACATACAAATATAATGCAACATTAGATTTTTTATCTGAATTCTTTAGCCCTGGGTATGATGATAAACTACATCTGGCAGCAAGGCTTCTAATCAAGAGATTGGAGGTTTTGAGGAGCATGGAACCACTTCTTAATTGCTGTTGTTCCCAGGTTCACACTAACCCAAGTTGGTAGCACTAGTAAGGGCCCCAGCTATAGGCAAATAGTGAACCTCCAAACAAAAACAAAACACTATGAAAGTATAGAAATATATTTTTATAGTAAAAGTACCAGTTATACATTTATATATTGTTATGAGGCTCCATTTTGTCCTACTTCTTTATGCTTATGCTATAAAATACAAAATCTAACTTAAAATGATGACTTAAATCTGTAGTTACTAGATGCCCTTTTTACCTTATGAAACCCTTTAGATTTCATAATAATAGAATGGAATTTTCTAGAAGTCTCTAGAAACTTCTACTCAGTTCTAGAGGGTACAAAGAACATATATAAACAGGATTTTGTACCAACTAGCCAGTTGCTTCCAGAACCCACAGCCATGACTACTGAGGATGCGACTCCAGTCCCTGTTGAGTCAAGAACAAAGCTTCAAATGAAAGAATCTAAGTTCTGACAGTCCTGGAAAAGAAAAGACTATCGGTAAATACTTCACCTTTTTTGACTTGATATTATTGACCAAACTCCTTTATTTTATGTACATGTGAATATCTAACTATTTTTTTAAGAAGAAAATAATATGATTCTTTGACTAGCGATGAATTCCCATCCGTAACTGTATTGAAATTTCTTTTCCTACGCTCTCGTATAGCTACACGTTAAGCTGACTACATTATTATGTTATAATTTTCAAATAACGAAACTATAATATAAAATACATATATCTAATAATCATGTCCACACAAACATGTATATGCATAAAAACTGAGTATCATCCTACCATGTATTCAAATGTGAAAGCAGAATAACATATATCATATTTTTATTACTTCAAAGCACCCAAGAAAATTAAATTTTGGCATTAAATGACACATAAGAAGTTGATATGCTATTAAACAAACAAATTAAATAAAAAAGAAATTGAATTTTTAATATTACTTTGTTTTTTAGAAATACCATATTTTCTTGATACCATGCTGTTATGTCGTTAGAATGACCCTTTGTTGCCACTGTTTTAATGACAATGTATTCTTGCTTGATACTTCATTAATGCCAATGTAGTAGAGACTTTGTAATCACAGATACCAATTATAATATGTTGATGAACAATACTGGTGTCAGACGTCTTAGAATAATACCCGTAGTAATAGTACCTTATCTTGTTTAGTAGTAATAGTACCTTATCTTATAGTGAGAAGAGAATAGCAGCCTGAATAGTATAGGGGATAGAAGAGAAATAGTGAAATACACCATATGTCACGTGACTTCCTCTATCTAAGCCTTTGTGCACTGGTCACGTGATCTACCTAATTGAATAATGAGATTACCTGTGTTTGTTCACTTGTGATCTACATTCAAACACAAGTATCAGCAGTGGCACTTTATTCTTATATAACACATGCAGATGTTTAGAAATACCATATTTATAGAAATATCATATTTTTTAGAAATACCATATTTACGTCTATATGTTTAGAAATACCATATTTAAAAAATACCTAATTTCACACTGTATTTTAAATACTATATTTTTAGAAGTACCATATTTTTTATAGAAATAAACTTTTTTATAGAAATACCACTGTTTTTAGAAATAACATTTTTTAGAAATGAGATTACCTGTGTTTGTTCACTTGTGATCTACATTCAAACACAAGTATCAGCAGTGGCACTTTATTCTTATATAACACATGCAGATGTTTAGAAATACCATATTTATAGAAATATCATATTTTTTAGAAATACCATATTTACGTCTATATGTTTAGAAATACCATATTTAAAAAATACCTAATTTCACACTGTATTTTAAATACTATATTTTTAGAAGTACCATATTTTTTATAGAAATAAACTTTTTTATAGAAATACCACTGTTTTTAGAAATAACATTTTTTAGAAATACCTTTTTTTTCACCTTAATTTTCCAAGAAAAATCTCCTTTAAAAATCATCTTGAGCTTTATAACTTGATTGTATAGTTTCAAGAATAAGACTAACAAACAGCCAACCCTGTTTGAGATCCTGTTCTTCTGATAAACCCAGAATTAAATAGATATTGGTTAGTTTACCATACTCTGTCAAAAGAGGATGTAATTAAGTAATTTTGAAATCGCATCTGTTAAATTTTTATTTAAACAATTAACTTGATTGTTGCCCATAAGAAAGAATTCTGCTTTATAAATCATTAAATGAAAAACATCTAAAGATAACTAATATGACACACAAAAAAAAAAGAACTAAAGAGTAATGTTTTAGCAACATGATCTTCCCTATTTTCTAATGAAATGTCAAGTGTTATAAAATAAAATAAGACATATCTCGGCTGATTTACAGGCAAATACTCAAGAGTGAGAGCCGGATGTGAACGGGACAAAACCCCATCACAAAATGACCATTATCTTCATTTACAAATGTTCCCAACACACGTGTTCTGGTCGAAAAATAAAATAATATTTAAAGTGTTCTATTTTTCGTCCAATAAAAATGCTTCCCTCCTAATTATACTCGCTTCGTTTTTCGAGCCTGTTAAGCCATAAAAAACGCTATAAAAGGAGTCACACGGAAGTTCAACAGGCAGTCAACAGGTGGCCACAAAAGAGACCTGTCACAGTCAGCTGCTGACAGCAGGAGAGCATCAACTACCGTCAACATGTGTGAACTACTATGAGAGATCGACCTAGATCCGAAGCCGGCTTATGAACTGTACCACAAGGTAGCTGTCCCAAACCCACACGTTCCTGTTGAAATAAACCACGTAAATCTATTTCTGCTGTTGTCGTATTTCTTTCTTGCAGCCATACGCTTGTCTATAACATAAGCACTCATTTATTGACATTGAATAATATCTTGTGTTACCATAACAAGGAAATATCACATTATTAAGAAGTAGCAATCAAGTTATATGGTTGGTAAATCTATATAAATTAACATTGTGTTTTATATTATAGATTGTTTCGATTGATTTCTTTTTTATGGTTTATCGACCTTTTTCAGATTATTTAAAGCCAGAAAATATTTTTAGACTGTAAGAACTTTTTTCAAGATAATAATGATTTACTGATACAAGTCCTACTAATTGACCCATAGGTGTGGGGAGAAGAGGTGGATTCATTCAAGGGTATTTGTGCCTAAGTGAATATAACAAACCTAATTGGAATTAGAAATCAGAGAAGCTGATTTCCAATTCTGAACCATTATCCATTTCACCGACTACATGCCCTGAATAATAATTACTACTACTACTACTAATAATAATAATTGTCATCATCATCTGATACGTCCTCTCATAATTAGTTTGTAATTTCTGGTAGAATAACTGATAACTCAAAAAATAAAGAAACAAAAGAGAAAGATAAAACGAGCATAATAATAATAATAATAATAATGTTATTATTATGATTATTATTAGACATTTTATTGGTTGATCACGTCTGTCCTGAGCCAATAACATGTCTCTTCACTACGTATAAGTTGATCACATCTGTCCTGACCAAACCGAACTTACTCTTTCTTCGAAGCAAACAACATTCTTCCACTGGAACAGAAGGGATGCAGAAGAGGTTCATATGGCTGCAAAGATCAACTGCTGATAAACAAAATGATCCTGGAAAATTGCATAAGACATTGTAGAAATCTTAGCGCAGAGTGGAATCGATTATCATAAAGTCTTTGATAGTGTGCCACACTCTCGGATCCTTAAGACTTTGGAAATGTACAAAGTTTCCCCTGTGGTAGTAAATGTCTTTAAGCACAGCATGTGAATGTGGAACCCGACACTATACCTAAATCACACCAGAGGCACTGCCATCTCCAACCGTCTGAATATCTGACGCTGGATCTTTCAAGGAGATTCCCTCTCACCCCTTCTGTTCTGTTTGTCCTTAATCTCCCTTACGCATGAACTAAACAACAGTTGCTATGGTTACAAACTAGACAAAAAAATATCCAATCCCCTACTCTACATGGATGATCTCAAAATCTTTGCCAAAAACGACAATAAGTTGAAGGGCCTCCTCAATATTGTAAAATGTTTCAGTGATGACATAGATATGGACTTTAGATTAGATAAATGTGCAAAAGTAATATTCAAGGGAGGGAGAATTATAGAAACAACCTCAATAGATTTAGACTTTGTCACAAAAATTAGGGAACTGGAACAAGATGAAGCATATAAGTACCTAGGAATTAGTGAAGGAGATAGAATACAACATCCCCAAATGAAGGGTAAGGTAAGAAAGGAGTATTACAGGGACGTGCATCTGGTACTAAATACCAAGCAGAACTCAAAAAACAGAATATCAGCCGTAAACATCTTGGCTGTCCCTGTGGTGCAATACAGCTTTAACATCCTTAATTGGACCATAGCTGACATTAAACGAATGAACGCTAAAACGAGAAATCTTCTCACTTGCTACCGCATGCATCATCCCAAAGCTGATGTTGATCATCTGTATGTGCCCAGATCTGAAGGAGGCAGAGGATTAATTCAACTAGAACTGTCTTACAAAATTACAACAATTGGCCTTTAAAGAAACCGTAGAAGACTGGATGATGATATGTGTCAAACTTGAAAGTAGTAAGCACCTTTATTCTGTAATAAAAGAAGCCAACAATTTCAAAATGGAGTTTCAAATGGATGCAGAAATACAAGTAAAGTACAATACACTGATTGAAGCTGCAAAATACGTAAAAAAGAAAGCAAAAGCAAATGCAACTGACCAGATACAGAAACAATGGCAAGATAAACCGCTTCATGGGCAATACCCTGCCTGTAGCAAACAAGCTGATGTAGACAAACCCCGTACCCATCAGTGGCTACCGTGGTGCAGGGTTAAAAGCTGAAACTGAAGGTTTTATCTTTGCTGCACAGGATCAGTGCTTGTTAACTAGAAATTATCAAGTACACATACTAAAATATTGTGTTAGCCCAAAATGCAAGTTCTGTGATAATTACCCAGAAACAATTGATCATCTTGTATCAGGTTGCACGGTATACACTGAATACAAAACCTGGCATGAGAGAGTTGGCCAATATTTGCATTGGAAAATCTGTAACTTTTATGGAAAGAAAACTGAAAGAAAGTGGTATGAACACCCAGACCCGGTTACGGAGATAGGACCTGTTACAATTTTATGGGACTACACAATACACACAGACAGAACAACCAAAGGTAACCGCCCAAAAATTGTTATTAGAGATCGCACACAAAAAAAGTCGTTCCTTATTGATATGGCAGTACCTACACACTGCATTGTATCTTTCAAGATCTTCAAAAAGCTATCACAATAAAAAGGACCTTGAAATCAAAATATCAAAAATGTGGCACATGGGAACATCAACAATCCCTGTTGTAGTTGGAGCCCTCGGATTGTTTGGAAAAGATTCCAGTAGACTAATTGAAGGGATTCCTGGAAGCCCATGCCTGAAAGAAATACAAAAAATTGTTCTCACGAGTACAGCCCACATCTCACGAAGGGCTTTATCTATGTAAAATATGTTTTTTTTTTCCAGTAGAAAATGTCATGATGCCATTTCTAACCGTAGGTTACTGGGCAGGACCTGGAAAGAAATGAGTACACATCAGAAATCAATGGAAATAAAATAATAATAATAATAAAAGAAACACACAAAATTGCTCTCATGAGTACAGTCCACACCTTATGAAGGGCTTTATCTATGTAAAATATGTTTGTGTGTGTGTGTGTTTTTTTAATTGGTCAGTGAAAAATGTCATGATGCCATTTCTAACCTTAGGTCTCTGGGTGGGAAATAAAATCTATAATAATAATAATAATGATGATGATGATGATGATGATAATACCAAAGAATTTACCTAACTGTGTGTCATGTTCCAGAAGAAAAAAAGGTTTGACCCATTTTCAGAACATGTGCAATGAGTGGACTCTCACCATTTCTGTCTTCTTCTCTTGCCTTCAATATGTGATTATTCAATTCTCCAAGCCTTCTTTCCTCATTTTGTGTTCCAAAGGTTTTATCTGTCTCTTTCTAATTGTTAGCAACTCTTATTTCCTTTTAAACATCCTCTTCAACAATCACTACTATACAGGAGTTTCGATATTACATAGCATCCCTCTTTTCTTTGTTTATAAGGATATTTTCCTGTTTCTTAATGCTTTGCTTTGTTTCAAGAAGGCATATTTCACTAACTTCTGCACCTTCGAGTTTCTGTATCACATTTTCCATCTTCTGTTATGAGACAATCTAGACCAGTGTTTCTCAATAAAGCATTTAACCTCTTATAGTGTTTTTAAAATTATATAATTTTTTTTTTGTGCAGGGTTTCCCTGAGACATGAAAACTATTTCAAGTGTTCTACAAGGGTAAAAAGGTTGAGAAACGCTGACCTACATATTAAATGATACTTTCTTAATTTTGACATCCATAATATGTAGCATGCAACTTTGGCTGTATTCTTTGCTGGCTGGCAAAAACACATTCCATTATACTACAGTTAGCCTTTTCTTCCTGCTATCCCCAACTACCTTGTGTAATAGTTCTTGCAGTGTTCTTTTTTACTTTGCTATCAATACAGTGTCGGATTTAGTTAAACTTTATAATAAATCCCAGTAGGACTTCTTGATCTTTTAGGATCGTTTTACTGTAAATCCGGTGAGAAATTATCTTTGCTGTACTCCTCTTTCTATTCTTGTCTATTTGCTTCTGTTATAGACAAGCGTATGGTTGCAAGAAAGAAATACGACAACTAGATTTACGTGATTTTTTTAACAGGAACGTGCGGATTTGGGACAGCTACCTTGTGGTATAGTTCATAAGCCGGCTTCGGATCTGGGTTGATCTCTCATAGTAGTTCACACTGGTTGGCGTTGGCACTCCCCCTGCTGACAGCTGCTGACCGCTCATCCTGACCGTGATAGGTCTCTTCCCTGGCCTCCTGTTGACTACCCGTTGTACTTCCGTGTGACCCCTTTTATGGCGGTTTTTTATGGCTTAACAGGCTCGAAAAACGACGCGAGTATAATTAGGAGGGAAGCATTTTTATTGGTTGAAAAATAGAAACGCTTTAAAATATTATTTTATTTTTCGGGAACATGCGTAAACGAAGATAATGGTCATTTTGTGACGAAGCCTTGTCCCGTTCACATCCGGATATCGCTCTTGAGTATGTTAGTTTATTTGCTTGTAAATCAGCCGAGATATGTCTTATTTTATTTTATAACACTTCGCTTGTTCTCTCCCTGAATACAAGTTTAAAGGCGCAATAAAACATGTGTTTATATCTTTCTTTTATACCCACTCCTTCTTTCTTTTCTTTCAGTCGCTTTTCTTTTCATTTTTTTTTCTAGCTTTCTTACTCCCTAATTCTTTATTCACTACAAGAGAATTGGTATACAACCGTACTCTTTGGCAAAATGATTTTTTGTAGAGAAGTGTTTGTTAGTAAATACGAGATCCAGATTTTAAAAAAAGGGAAAAGAAACAAACACTTTGTAAAAGATTAATATTGCATACCAATTCTTTTGCATTTGGGAGACTGTGTCACCCCAAAAAACATCAACATATAAGAGCCACACCCCTCGAGAAGACTGACCTGTCACCTCTCCTATAAAGATTCAACAGAAATTTACGGTGCGCTCCGTAATTATTTTCATCAACACAAAAGGGTTTTGGCAATACGAATGCCAAAAAAAAAAAAAAAAAAAACGATTAAAAATTTTGAAGGGTTTTCATCAAAAGACGATAACCCAAAGTACCATAAATATACAATTTGTTTTAATCTCGGCACTTACGTGTTTAAAAGGTCTTTGAACATTAAGGTCATTAGTAGCGTGATACTGAAAAATCTATTCTAGCGTGTGAGCAAATGTTCATTTCATTCCACCCCCACCGACCGTCAACAATTTCAACGATCCATTGGCTATCTCTCGACTTCTACTGTCTTTACTTGAAAATGTCCAAACATGGTCGAAGTAGACGGAATATTACGCATAATTTCGACAAGTTCTTTTACAAATTTTCACCTGACATCAGACGACCTTATTCGACATCAGGAGACCCTGTCGGAGTTAGCTCCTCCTTAGCTCCTTAACCTTCAACAGGGGTCTCTCTGGCTATAAATACTAACTGACCCTTCGCCTCGACCTCTTTTTTCCTCAGGCTTTCAGCCTTACCACCTTGCAGATGTGAGCTCTCACAGATACAGCGTTTCCCAAATTCTGGGAACACGCTAAGAACAATACACGTACGTACGAACACTCACCACAACACACACGCACTCTGTCCATGTAACTGTCCATGTAACTTGTAACCTTTAACTTGTTGTTAATACATATATTTGTTTACATATATTTTTCGGTCTTGTTTCTTTTCTTTGCCTTCTTTGGACTTAATTCAAGACCAACTTTCTCATGTAGCTGGACCGGCTAGTAGGAAATTTCTACCCACGTGTATTTTATATACTCATCACCGCTACAACCCATACCAAAAGACTAGCACACACACACACACACACACACACACACACACACACACACACACACACACACACACACACACGGGCGCGCACACACATACACACGCACACATGGTGCAAAAACAGTGGAACTGACTTTGATATTGAATGAGCTAAGGTTTGTAATGCCGTTAAATCCACAAATTTAACCTCCCCAATATATATATATATATATATATATATATATATATATATATATATATATATATATATATGTGTGTGTGTGTGTGTGTGTGTTATTTTTTAGTGGATAACCATATTTGAGCAGTCATTTCGTTTAAACGGTATATTTATTTTTGTCTACCGACCTGAATATTCGAGAAATATTATTAAAGAGAAATATGCGCTCTCCAGTAGGATTCGAACCTGAGTCCCCTTTGAAGCCACTATTTAACTTTGTTTTATTGTCGACGTACTCCGTGGCTGAGACGGACTCTAAAGCACGTCGGAATTAACAAGAGTTTCTCCTGCCAAGGGAGGCGCAGGTGTGTCTACTCAAATATGGGTATCCACTAAAAATAACGTTTAAATAATAACACCTGTGGGATTAATGAATGAAAACCCATCACTTCCTTCCTTCCTTCCTTCCTTCCTTCTGCCTCGTTATATTATATATATATATATATATATATATATATATATTGAGTCATTATTGGTTAACAGAGACATTTTATCTTAACGTGTCTCAAGCTTCCACCACTGATAATTCTTTCAGCTTCTCATAGAAAAAAAGATTCTCGTTTCACCAAAATAAATAACCTTTAAATTCTTTGAATGAGACAATAACTAGCTGGATGTAAATTGGTTTTATTCAATTAGTGCAACGTATATTTTTGCCGAAAGTCAGTGTGTTGCGGGCCAGTGTGCGCGTTGAGAGATAAACACGTGTGTCTCCTGAAATGTCCACAACAAAAATGGCAGACTCGGAGTATGAGTCCACATAAAAAAAATTAAAAGAAGAACAAGAGCCGATATATATCTATACAAACAAATAATAATGTATTAACAACAAAGGGTTACAAGTGACAAAGACAATAATGGGTGTAACAGATGACTATGGAAACTGTTTGGTCCAAAGTATGTGAAGTGAGTGAATGTGAGTATGTATGTGTGTACGTATGTATTGTTCATGCGTTTCCCAAAAAGAGAATGCGTTCTTCCGCGAGAAATTTACATGTTGTCGTATAAGCGGAAAAGTAAGAAGAGAGCGATAAAACAATTCTCGCAGAGTATTTATAATGCCGGAGAGCGTCCCCTAGTAGCAATTTAGAAAATTAGGAGGAAATAACCCGATAAGTATTTTAATGTTCTTTAAGAAATAGAATTTGTTTTTGGTAATCCAACGCCATTTAGTTAATGGTATTGTAGATGAGTGATAGAGTAAACTAAATGGAAAGACTACAAAAAGTTGTGAATGAAGGTGTGTATGTAGAGTTGTCCTTGTAGTACGTATTTGCAAAGATCTTATAAAAACTGTTGAGGGACTTACATTAGAGAAGATTTTTGTCTGTTGATAGAATTATTAGATATAGCAATGTGAAGTAAACCTACAGTATTTACACGTTGTGATGCATTGTCTTTAATCCGACATGTTTTTCGCTGGTGACTGAAAAGTCCCCCATAGAGGAACGAGACACGTCCTTGCTCTAGGACTGAGAGTTAAAAGAAGAAAAGAAATTGAGAATTTTGTGATCTTTCCTTATATACTGTTTTCGGCAACGTCATTAGGTGAAGTTCTTTGGCAGACAAGTCGGGTAATTTTGACTATAAACATTGGTTGTGTCACTTAGATTAAGCATTTAAAAAAATAACGGTTTAAATAAATTTTACCTTGCATTAGATGCAGCACATTGGACAGTTTATCTAGTTCGTTAATTTAACATGTGTTATATTTACTGTGTGAGTAAACTAGGATTAAATCAATAATTGTAACATTGTAATACTATAGAGACCCAAGTAAAAGAGAAAGATGTGATTTTATCTCTATTTTACATTAACCTCAATGGGTCATTTAATACCGACAAAGTTTTAGAATAAGTTCATAGAAATAAAATAATCATACCTTGTAGAATAAGTTTGGTACAGGACTAAATGTTGTAGGTGCATATAAAGAAACAAATTAAATTATTGAAATCATTTATTAATTAAGCAACGAATTTTATTTTTTCTATTAATAAAGACTAAACTAAGCAGTTTACTTTCTTAAGTGATAAACACTATTGTTATCAGAATTAAATGCATAGGGATAAATGCAGATTATCAAAAGGATTAAAAAGAATTACCAGTTACATAACCCTTAATGACCAATCAGTAGATTCCCATTAACACAGACGGACATAGAAACCGGTGATGAAATATGTGTTGCTGAGTAGGAACCCGATATTCATGCTCAGAATGATAGAAAGAGCGATACAGATGAAGAAGGACGTGTACCTATGTTTCATAGACTAAGCAAAGGCCTTCGACAAAGTACGCCACAAGGATCTGATGGAACTGCTCAGTAACCATGATATATTTGGGAAAGATATCAGAATAATCAAGAACCTACACTGGTAGCAAACAGCATGCATGCGAATAGGAAACGAGTTCAGTGAATATACAAACATAGAAAGGGGCGTAAGGCAAGGATGCGCCTTCTCACCCGACCTGTTCAACTTATACAGCGAGACAATTCTACCACGTCGTTGAAAGCAGGTGATCGAAAATAACGGTGGTTATAATGATGTTTGACGTGAGCCCTTTTTACTGCATTATATTGTTAGATATCGTTATTAATAGCACTAAGATAGGTATAGAGCTATCGCCCTCGCCACTCTCCTATAAGGCTCAAAGTCATGGGTCACTTACTAACACCACCTGTAACTCATCGAACGGTTCCACCAAGGCTGCCCCCGAATAATCCTTAACATACACTGGAGTGACTTTGTCTCCGATATTGAAGTTCTTGAAAAGGCGAATATCACCAGTTTTGAGGCCATGCTGCTGTAGTCCCAGCTGCGCTGGTCTGGACATGTTTCCAGGATGGAGAATCATCGCCTGCCTAAAATCTTATTGTACGACGAGCTCTCTACTGACTCTCGCAGCAGAAGGATACCAAAGAAGCGATTCAAAGATTGCCTGAAAAAATCCTTTGTTGCATGTCACATTAACCATTGCCAATGGTCAACCCTAACTGAGAACCGTAACATCTGGCATCTCACCACTAACCATGATGTCTCCTTTGAAAATACCCGCAGGGCCGCTCTCAGGGACAAGAGGCAGAGAAGGGAGTACTGAAATCCTATGCCATCGAGCCAAGGGAGGACTTTCAGCTGCAAATACTGCGACCGAGTATGCCTGTTCCGCAAGCGACGTGTACAGATTCCCTCGTGATCTTTGTTTTGTTAAGTCAAGCCATAATCGTTATTATTAAAAGTTGTGCGGGAACTTCATAAACAAGCAATGTCTTTAGCAAAAGTAATACACAAGAGAACTAAATTAGTGGAAAACTTACAATCATTTCTTAAAAACGATATTTGAAAGTTATATACCGAAAGACAAGGGGCACCCCGAGGCGATGTAATGTTAGCAAGCTTGTCTCGCTAACACAATTTTGTGAGTTCGATCCTCACTGGGTGCTCCATACTTTCGGCCTTGTGCCACATCTAAGCTACGCTTGGAAAATCGCTCTACCGAAAGACAAAAAGAATAAAACGGTTCGAAACAGTCAAATAGTTATAAATTCACAAGACTATATTTTTGAGCTTTTGAAGAATATAATATTTTCAAACAAAATATTAAGTTCTATGTATATGTGTGAAAATATATGTGATATGTTCACTTCTACAGTCAAATATGAAAAGCCGTTTTTTTACGTGTCTCTGCCGTAAATACTGACGCGACGACCATAGCTGTAGACGAAAAAAAGGCTATTGTAGCTTTTAGTTAATATGAATTGAATTTTAAATTTAAATTTGGTGTTGCAAATAAATTACACAACCCACAAACTCGAAGTCTAACAAAAAACCTTTTTCTTATTGGAAAGTAAATTTTAAAATTCCAAATAACATAATTTCCCATGTATAATACGCATTTTTTCTAAAAAATAATAAGCAAAAGTAGGAGTGCGTATTGTGCACAGCTACAAAAAATCTTTAAAATTTGCCGTTTCATAGGTCGATTTCAGTTGCGAAATGACTACTCACCACAAACATACGACAATTTGACACTAACATTCGGCGATTGCGACCCCCATAAGGATGTCAAATACAATCATATGTATCTAACAATACTTACATATAAAATAAGAATTATCATAAAAGTAAATTTGAATAATATTATTCTAAGTTTAAAACCATTTTATTTTAATAAGAGTAGAAACGCTGAAATTTATAGGGTTTGGTTACCAAACAAGGGGTGCGTATTGTGTGTGGGTAGGCGCATTTTCTCACACATTCAGCACAATTTTAGGGGTGCGTATTATCGAGGAAGGCGCATTATACATGGGGAATTACGATAGTTAACAATCTTTCAAGATTCAACGGATAAAATTTAATGGTTGCTAAATGATCTGCTGAAAATGAACGTTGTTTTTTTAAACACAACGTTTTACATTGATCTTTACATAGAAAAAAATTTGTTGTGAAAATGTAAATAAATTATAGGTTTATCTTTCCATTTTACCACAATAATTGGAAGTTTATTGGCTATATAATTGTGACGATGATGACTAATTTCCGACACCGCATACTTTGTCATTTTATTCGTGAACAGAAAGCGTTATTTAATCTCGGCACCATGCCACAAATATGGGAAATTCAACACAGTTAACTCGTTAAAGATTTCGAGAAAAAAAAAAAAAAAATGAACGAATGAAGAAAAAAAAATGTCGCTAACTTGGCAATCAATGATTTTTTTTTCATGAAAATTCACCGAAAATTTTGAAAACGTTCGCAATTTTTGCATTTAGAAACCAACATAGTTGAAAAAAATGATCATATAACAAAAAAATTTGAAACACTTAAAAACAGCGAAGTTAACACGTAAAACAGTAAATTAATTATTAATTAGACTAATAATTCGTAATTAAACAAGTGAATATCAAATTTGTGAAATTAAAAAGTCATTTTTCCTCTGCTCATAAATGCACACGCACACACAACAATTAAAAAAGCTAAAACTCATTTCCAGTATGGGAGAATAAAAGGATTTTTGGCGTGAAGGGATGGATTGGCAGAAGCTAGAACGTCGTATCCCGTCTTATCCCGAATATTGAATGAGGTGCATATGAAAACAAACAAGACTATAAACTTCAATGTGAAATTTTAAAGGAACAGATATTTATTACATTGATATAAAAAAAAGTATAAAATTCAAGTTTTACAAAATTTTTTGCACCTGAAATTTTCTGTTAACTTCTTAATAAGCCTTCAAATAGGCTTCAAACGGGTTAAAACTTTTAAATTTACCTGGGTGAAAGACATATGTCGGAGTTATCCCCTCCTTAGTTCCCTAATTGTCACCAGGGGTCTCTCTCCCCATACTATAAATACTGGGCAACTTATTGCCTTGACCGTTTTTCCCTCAGGCCTCGTGCCGCATCCCACCTCGCGTGGAGGTGAGGTAATTCTTTCTCTTCTCTCTTCATTTCAGAGAACACCACTACTATGTGAGCTCTCACAAAAGACAGCGTTTTCCATTTCTGGGAAGACACTATGAACATTACAAACATACACGTACGTACGAACATTCACCAAAATACGAACATTCACCAAAGAACAAACACAAATGTTCACACACAAACACAATGTTAACTGTCTATGTCCATTGTAATTTGTTGTTAATACATATATTTGTTTATATATATATCGGTCTTGTTTATCTTTATCTTCAGTTGGACTTAATTCAAGTCCGACATTTTCTCTTCTAGCAGGAAATTTAAACGCACGTGTTTTTTTCTTTTCATCTTCACCCTCCGGTCGTCTACACATACACCTGTGACTGGTAAAACAATACAAAGGTGAATATGATTTTAGATTTGTAAATGAAAATGCAAACCATCCACCTTTGACCGAATTATTTTCAGCGGTTCATTTTTACGAGCTACTTTAAGTTTTAGAAAGTTTAACATCAAATTTCTTTCTTTCTTTCTTTTAATTTTAAAAAAAATCTTTTCTTAAAAGTGTTATGGTCCGGTTCCTTGTAACGCGGTGATAGTCCAAGGTAGAACCAATAAAGAAGAACTCGAATATGTATATGGAATAACAGAGATATATTACGAACAGGAATATATACAGAAAAGTAGAAAGTGTTAGTGCGAACAATCAGGTTTAGTAGTAATTGTCTGAACGCGACTCTGTTTCGAACTGCCTCTGACTCGACTGACTGACTGACAGACTTCTGGGGCAGCATGTGACACAAGGTCGGTTATTTATTGTGGGTTCTCCGAGCCCGTGGGCTCGGCCCAAAAATATGCCCATTGAACCCGTATAAACAATCTCAGGGCCGGTTTACCTCCCCGAACGAGACTCCGCCCATCGGTGTAGCCTCGTTCGGGATCCTCCCCACCCGAAGGCAGAGAGTTCAACCGATGAGCCGGTCAGCCGGTCGCCCGACTTCGGACTGACGATATTCAGTCAAACTGGGGCATCATGTGACACAAGGTCGGTTATTTATTGTGGGTTCTCCGAGCCCCAGGGCTCGGCCTCAAAATATGCCCATTGAAACCCGTATAAACTGGCTCAGGGCCTGTTTATCTCCCCGAACGAGACTCCGCCCCTTGGCGGAGCCTCGTTCGGGTTCCTCCCCGCCCGAAGGCAGAGAGTTCAACCGATCAACCGGTCAGCCGGACGCCCGACTTTGGACTGAACTCCGCTTCCTTTTGAGGCGCAGTATTTATTACGTATGGAATAGTCCATTATGTTATTATGGGTAAGGTCCCATAACAAAAAGCAAGTGTAAAAGACAAACCTTGACTATTATAATATTTTTTTAAATCTATACTATTATTAGTCTGCTAAACTAGATCCTCACAAAACATATAGAACTGATGGTACCCGTGTAATAGTCTGTCGCAGCCGCCGCTGGCCGCTCCTAAAGAAAGCAAATAAGTCGACCTTGACCTTCACAATACTTTTACTCCTGGAATTAAAACGGCAGTTAATTAGCAATTAACAACTATCCTGATATATTTTGAGTTAAAAACATACTGTTAAGCATATCGGATAAAAGAGTGTTAACCAGCATTCGAACAACATTCGGGGGTATTTTTTAAATTTAACGTTTTCTACTCCCAGTATCGAGGGAGTAGATGAACAAACGTTATTGAAATGAATTTAGCCCCCTTTTCGACGTAAAACCAGTTTCTCGGTCGGCGAGATCAGAATGGTGATTTGGACGATGCGACAGGAGGAAGTCTTGCGAGGCGGCCGTCTTTCGCATCAGGATCTGATCCGATTCTTTGAACACCAGCTCAAGAAGAAGATTAGAACTGATAGGAAACGGTTGGTCTCTACATGTGAGTAAGTATTTTTCCCAGGCTGTTCCCCGCTGAATCATTTATTATGATTCACGTCGAAATTCCCAGCCTCACCAGTTTGTTTTTTGGTCCCTCCTCTTTTCATCTTGATCAGATCAGCGTTTGTTCCCTCTCCTCATGGCCGTATTTATTTTATCTTATCTTCCATTTCCCTTAGCGAGAGAGCCTCTTGATTTTGTCTAAAAGCTAGAATACAGCAGTCCCTCTTTTTTGAGGTGTAGACAGGTTCAACTAACATTAGTTTTGTTTCATTTGTTTATTTTTTGGACTCCCCTGCCTCTCATCCTTCGAAATTTTTTGTGAACCTTGAGTTGAAAACATCCATTTTTGTGAACCTTGATGTTTCAATCCATCGACACGAACGGAAAGACCACACCTCAACTTCCTGACATTTCATCCAGCAAATCTTTTTCTTTGTACAAAAACGAACGTCGTTTTAAAGAAATAAAATTGACGTTTGGTAAAAATATAAACCTTCGCCTTTGTCCCATCATTGTCTTCGCTATTCCCACCTTTTGTCGAACACAGATTAGTTTGTGGTGTCGACATCCATATTGGCCCCGCAACAAGTCCTTAAGAAATGTGCTCCCGAACGGTCTTCTGTTCTCTGTCAACTCTACAATAAATACATTGCCGCTTCTTGCTTTCCTGCTTGTTGGAAATCCTCTTCTATAGTTCCAGTTTTTAAGAACTCAGGCTAACCGTTTGTTCGTTCTAATTAGCTTTCTACCTCTATTTGACAAATACTAGATGCTCTTAATTAATTAAGCATCTCACATCATAGGTCCCTTTTCAGATAGGCAATATGGCTTTCGCTTCTCTAGGTTAACTGCTAATGTATTAACGATTATTTGTGAAAAGGTCTTTCAAGCTTTAGATAAGAATGGTGAAGCTCGGTCTATTGCTTTAGATATCAAGACATTTGAGAGGGTTTGGCATATTGACCTTCTTCACAAGTTGAAAGGTTATGGTATTTCTGGACGAATTTTTGAAATGATTCAGTTTTTTTTATCAAATCGCGAAATGAAAATGTCTTGAATAATCAGTTCTAGATAGTTTTGCATTAATGCAGTTGTCCCCCAGGACTCTATCCTTGGACCTCCATTGTTCCTAGTTTTCATAAATGACCTTCCTGATGTCATCAGTTATCAACTCGTTATCTATTCTAATGACTCGACTATTTACTCCTGTTTTAATTTTAAGTCAGACCAGTTCGATCAGGTCAAATTCGCAACTGATCTCAAAAATGACCTAGTCTGTTTTTAACTGGGGCAAGGAATGGCTTGTCAATTTTAACACCTTTAAAACGAAACTCTCTTTCAATCGACTGAGAGAACTCTTTTTACCTTCCATCAACATGGCTGATGCTAGCCACCAATAAAGTGACTCATTGCGCCTTCTATGATGAATGGTTTCCGTTGGCATGAAGTTGAAATATTATATTGAATCTATCGCTAGATCTACTGCTAGGAAAGTTGGTTTATCATGTCGTGCTAGACATTTTTTCTCGTCAGAAGCTATCTTACATATTTATAAGTCTACCATTTAACCTTGCTTTGAATATTACTGCCACATCTGGTCTGGTGCTCCTGCTATATATTTAGAGATTCTGGCTAAAATCCAAAGAATCTGTAACGTTATTGTTCCTGTCCGGACATCTCGGCTTCAAACATTTTCTCATCACCGTAATATAGCTTCCCTGTGCCTTTTCTATAAATATTTTCACGATTATTGTTCTGATGAATTTTCCTCTATGGCACCTAGACGATGGCAAGGTCTCATCATTTTAAAATTAAAATACCTAGATATTACCGTAAGTTCTATAGGAACAGTTTCTTTTCTCTCACTTCTCGCTTGTGGAACTTTCTTCCGATTTCTTGCTTCCCAGTCAACTTTGATCTTCAAGAATTTAAATGCAATGTCAGTCGTTATCTTCTACCTGTATAATTTCTGTTCATTCATTGCTTTCTCTTTTTAATAGTTTTTTTTTTTTCTCGTATTATTCTCTCACACTCGGTAACCCCTTACTTAGTGTTTTGTCTTGCTTGGAGGTGAAACTATTTTAAAAAAAACAATCTATTTAATTTGCATTTTGTATATATTTCCATATTCCATCCTGAATAGGAGGAGAAATGAGCAAGTCTGCAAACTTAGTGTATCATTTAAAATTTATAATTATGATATTCTCATCTTTCTTAAAAAAAGACAATTTAAAAGTAAAAAATAGACCCTCTTTCTTCGGAGACGAAGCCATTATTGCCACGTCAAACTTGTATTTTTGGTTTTCTTTATTTTAAATTAATAAATTATTCAAGTTTTTAATTTAGTCTACAAAGAAATACAACCGTAATTTCATTCAAATGTAAAAAACAAAAAATCTAAACAAGAGAAATATCCTCCTGTGACGTAAACCTGACATTTTTATATCATTTTGTCACTTTGTGACATTTTATTACTTTGTCAGTAAACAATGCAAGTAAAAGAAATCTTGTTTTATTTATCGTCTTTTAGTACAAAAAAGTAGAACATTAATAGATTGAATTGAATAAAAAATCTCCACCCTTTTTTCCCTTGAAAAATAGTTAAAGAAATGAACAGAACTTTTATAAAATTAATTTTTTGACTCAGTTTTTGTTTATTTTCCTTCACTAATCATAAAGTTTATTTACCAGAAATTTTCCTTACGGAAAAAAAAGAAACATCCACTTTCCCTCTTTCTTCTTTGTCTTCTTAACGGTTAAGAACCTTTTCTCCTAAGAAATCCATCATTACTTGCATGAATTATTTATTTATATTTTATTCTCGGTTAATTCATTTTTTCTCTCGCTCTCAAAAGGCTCATAAAAATGAAGATTTTTTCTCTACTTAAACACATTTCTGTTATTATCTTTGTAGAAGAATAAGAATAATAATCATTGTTTTCATTCTGCCCACTGCAAGCAGTCAGTCAAGAAATTCGGCCAAAACATCCGTCGAAATAGAAGAAAACAAAAGTAGGTCTTGGAGAGATGGTGTCTGTTTTTTTTTTTTTTTTTTTTATTTTGATTACGGAAGCTTGGCAGTGACACAATCGCTATCACAACTGCGCTCTTGCTTAATTAAACTAAAAATCCAAGAAAAAAAAAATACAAAAATGCCCCAAACAAACAAAAGCAAAACAAAGCAAAGGCAAATATGGTTTTTAATTGAAAAAATCTATTAACTATTTTCTACAGCAATAATAACAATTGTTTTAAAATAAATGTTGTTTTTTTTCCGGTAAAAGCAAATTTAATAAATAAAAAGAAAAAATATATAGCGTAATTTCTTGATTGGTATGTCGTCTCTCATTCCCGAAAGAGAAATGAATTACTTACTTCGGTGACTGAGACTTGCAAGACAGTTGGTCTTGTACTGTACTATGCCCTCTTGTAGTCTACTAGTAAAAAGATAATGATCCAAAATGACTGGTGATAGGACCAGCTATAGCGTATACTGTGGAGAAATTAACGGTTCAGACAGGCGAAGGAGTTGTAGTGGATCTAGGAAGACTGTGTGAATATTTAAAATTGTGCTGCAATTGCAAAATATGCAATAATATCCACAAACATAAATTATAAGAAATGGCCAAATGGTAACGATATTCAATCACGACAAAAAATACATGTTTGAAACAACAGATTAAATTTTATATACACAATTTACAATTTCTTTGTTTGTAATGATGTGCACAAAGGTATATTTGAGAGAAAAAGTTCTTTGCTCTTTCGGAAATGTTCAATGTCTAAAAGTTGTCTGCCTTTGATTAAAAAGGTTGAATTTAACTTAGACAAAAGATTTTTCTATGAAAGATATTGAGTGAAAAAGTTTGTTGTGTAAATTTTTCTAATCTCTCATAAAGGAAGTTTGCTTCTTTGACGGCACATAATTCCCGTGTGTATCTTTCGCGTGTGCGAATCTCAAATGCGAGGAAAATTCGTTTGCTATTTCTATTTATAGTTTTCTTAACAGCGAAATCGACTCAACGGGGCTTGGTAGCTGTTGCGATTTTTTCCGAAAAATGCGTGGGCGAATGTTGTATTTTTTTTTTTTTTTTTTTTTTAGCCAATAGGACTTCTTGAAACATTTAAATTAGGGATGACTTTGAGAAAGATTTTTTTTTATATCGGCTGAGCCTACTTTTGCACAAATTTTGACTGTAGTGTTTTGTTATAGAAATTTCTCGAAGCTTGTTTTTTATTTAACAACCAATGAAATTCAAGAAAATGTTTGAAATTGAAATTAGGGTTACTAAGTAAAGTGTAATGTACTTACTTGGGCTGTTGGTTCTTGTTGACTAAAAGCTGTTACCTTTTTAGTTTTTACTAAATTTTTTTTTATAGTTACAGGCTTTTGTGGCTTGTTACCTCGTGATTCCTGAAGTGGTTATAAAGTAGGTACCTCCACTAGGTCGCGTAAAAAAACAGCATAGCATGATGAAAAAAGGCCCCCAAACTCAATAAAAACAAAGTTTTGTCATCAAAATGTTTATGTTATTATTAAGCGGAAAGACCAAAATATTTTTTTTCATTATTTTTTGAAATTTTTTACTCCTTTCTAACACGCTTGAAATTTTGACTAAAAATCGTTTTTTTTTACGACCGCGGCGAACTAGAGAAAGGAAATGTTTTTTCCTCCTTTTTTTTCGCTCTTCTTGTAACTCAATGCAAGTTATCAGACGATTAAGCTACGTCGCGGAAGGAAATATTTTTTCGCAACTTCAAGGTAAGTACTTTTGTTCCTTTCTTCGGCCTGCACTGTCTTTGGGGTATTTTTGTGGAGTTGAGATTTTCTCGCACCTGTCTGATATGGATAATAGCAGGGACGGATTACTGAGAAAGATTTCTCTTCTACGATCAAAGATCAGTACAAATCTGGATGTTACTAGTCAGGAGAACAATCAGTAACTAAAAGCTGTTACCTTTTTGCTGTTCTTATCTAACTCAATACAAGTTATCAGATGGTTAAGCTACGTCGCGGAAGGAAATATTTTTTCGCAACTTAAAGTAAGTACTTTTGTTCCTTTACTCGGCTAGCACTGTCTCAGGACTTTTTTGGGTGAGATTTTCTCGACATTTTTTCGAAAAAATATATTAATCTCGCACGTATCTGATATGGATAATAGCAGGGACGGATTACTGAGAAAGATTTCTTTTCTACGATCAAAGATCAGGACAAATCTGGATGTTGCTAATCAGGAGGATGAACTCTCTGTGAAGAATTTTTTTTTTTTGCTCTTCAAAGAATTTCTTAGAGTACCTAACGGGGGTAGAGATCTGCGTTAAGAAATTGCCACTGCAGTCTTCCTCTGAGAAGTTATCAGACGATTAAGCTACGTCGCGAAAGGAAATATTTTTTTGCAACTTAAGATTAGTAAATACTTTTGCTCCTTTCTTCGGCCTGCACCATCTCTGGAGTGTTTTTGTGGAGTTGAGATTTTCTCGACAATACTGGGCTCATGCCTTTATACTAGTAGACTTTTTTTTTTATTATTGCAAGGACAGTATCAGTGCTGTTGTTAGAATTTAAATTCGATACTTGTTATTCGATTTTTTAAATTTCTACTAATGGAGTCAGATCCAATTTATTACCTTCGCCGCAAATGCCGAAAGCCTAAAACAACATCAGGCTATCAAAAATTTATTTAGTTGCATTCTTTAGGAATAGTTCCCGTCAAGGTTGAAACTGGGAGTAACAGCCTTGGCGGTTATGTAGTTATAAGTGAATGCGTTTTATTTAAATCCTTATTCTCAACTCACTTCATCGTTCATGGAGCCATGCTAATAAGGAGATATTTTTGTGAAGTTATCTGGTAAAAGGATAAGACGCAGGGAGACGTGGATTCATGTCTTTTCTAAGGACATTTTTGTTGGGGGGACCATAAGTACCTTTAGCTCAAATTCAAACTCGTTATACCGATTTTATTTTTTATGCTAGTAACTGATACGCGGGTAGCGTAAAGGTTATCGGTGCGAAAAGTGAAATCAACGAGCCAATGCCTTGAGGAAAGGCTTCAATCATTCTCTTCGCACCACAACTATGGGTTAAACAGCAGGTTAGTCTGGTCTCTCTTGCCTTGAAAGGCAGCCAGTTCAGGAAATGGACAACTCTGTATTGTGGAAATGGCAACGGGACACTACTCTTACGCAAAATATCATAGTAATAAATAAATAAATAATAAAGACAAAGAATCTGTGACCGCTCACTTTCTTAAAGGACATGGCATTAAAAATAAAGTAATAAAACCGCTGCACTCCTTGCCCTCTTCTAAACGCATGCACCAACACGCACGCGCACACCCACACAGGCACACACACACACTCACACAGACACACACATATTATCCCTAAAATACTCCACTTTTATATATATATATATATATATATATATATATATATGTGTGTGTGTGTGTGTGTGTGCAGGACCTAGTGGAAAGTGCTCAATATCAGTGATAGAGCTAACATATTCAGTTGTAGGGATATGAGTTTGTGACCCTGGGTTTATTTTTTTAATTTGAATCTATTTAAGTTTGTTTGACTATGCTTGGTGGTGAGAGGGGCAATTTACTTCTGTGTTTCTTTGGGGTGGCACTCTTATACACACAAACACACACACAAACACACACACACACATACACATATATATAATCCATAAATACACGTGCATGACCATATATATATATATATATATATATATATATATATATATATATATATCAACTCGTTTGTGAAAATTGCCAAATAATAAAGACTTCACAAAATATGCCTTCATACCTGATGGAATGCTTATATGCTATATAATTCTACTAGACATAAGGTGGGGGACTGTTTTACCGTTGTTTTTAAGTAATAAATCGATCCCCTTAATTGCCACTAAGAATTGTTACCTTCTTTAAATTGTTTTCTTTCCAAAAAGACAATGCAGGAAGTCCGTGCTTCTTAATGATGCATGGCCGCGACACCTATTAGTATATTTTGTTTTTATGCCCGATGTAAAGTTGTAATGTTGAGAAAGGTGATTTAATTTCAGGAGGGTCGGAGATCTGGTCGATACTACACATCTTAGAAACATCTAAGCAGTCGTACAGGTAATCACACACAAACATTGTGCTATACTTACTATAAACCTTGTTTCTGGAAACCCTACCTTACAAGCATTACGTCCCTATTGTAATAACTGCTATATATTTAGAGATTCTTGATAGAATTCAAATTAGAATCTGCACTGTTATTAGTCCTGACCTGGCATCTCGTCTTCAGTCATTTTCCCCACCGCTGTAACGTCACTTCCCTGCGCCTTTTCTATAAATATTTGCATGGTATGTGTTCGGATGACCTTTCGTCGTTGGTAGCTCGACTTCACGAATTTAAATGCAGTACTAGATTGGCAGTTAGGTATCATAGTTTCTTCTCTTGTACTTATCGCCGGCGGAACTCTCTTCTGGTTTCCAGCTTTCATGTCAATCTTCAAATATTTAAACGCAATGTCAATCGTCATCTTCTGCCACCTTGAATCCTAATCTTTTATTCTCTTTCTTTCAATCTCGGTAAACCCTTTATGTGTTTTTAAATTCATTTCACCCAAGCAAGGCGATAAAGCCATTAAGACGCAGAAGCGTGGGTGATACTGGAAGGGAAAGAGAATGAGAAGAATTTAGAAGGAACCGGAAACCCAGTCCGAAACAGGAAGCAAGGGATAAACCTTAACTCCGGTTCAAAAGACGGGGAAGCAGTGTGAACCGGTCTTAGTGGTTTTATTGCCTTGCTTCGGGTGAAATGAATTTAAAAAGTGCTAAAGAGTTCCATTTGAATAGGTCTTTCAGAACCAACTTCTTAAGGCAAGTCATCAGAAGCTGGAGTGAGTTCCTTGTTTGAGTCAAAATACGCAAATAATTTTCAGAATTCATGGAATCGTTGGTATTATTCCTAACCAGCACCTGTTGTGGGATCTCCATTTTTCATTATTTCCTTCACAGGCAACTTACGCAATGGTGCTAAATTATTGGAGATGTATAGAATGTAGCGCGCATAGTAATTCAATATTTTCAAAATGCTTGTAATTCTTTGACCTTTGTTAGACGTAAGGAATTCTTCATAGCCTGTCTCTTGTCTTCAGTTGGTTAAATGTCGTATCTATTTTATAACCTCAATAAATTAACTCTGGGCCCGTGAATTTATATTTTATCGTGTTTGTGACGCACATGAAACTTATCTAATCTAGTTTAAGGTTGATAGATAGAATATCTTTTGTCTGTCTTGTCCAAATAATTTCATGTATCCTTAACAATGACATTTGAAATGCCTTCCAGAATAGTTCTCTTTATTCTGTGGAATATTGCAGATACCAATTACAAACCGTGGGTTTGCCCCACTTAAAAAACTAATACACTCCCAAGTAAAGCAATAAAACTACTAAGACGCAAGCGGTTACTGAGTGTGAGAGAATATGAGAAAAAGAAAACATTATTAAGGAGAGAGAACAATAAAAGAGCAGGAATTAAGGAGACAGAAGATAACGATTGTCATTGCATTTACTTTTTTGATGATCAATGTTAACTGGAAGGCAGGAATCCGGAAGAGATTTCCACAGGCGAGAAGTGCGAGAGAAGAAACTATTAGCATAGAACTTACGGTTACATCTAGTCATTTTCGACTGTAAAATAAAGAGATCATACGGTCAATCTAGTAATGCACTTAAATTCATAAAGTCTAAATACTATAGAGGAAATTTCATTAGAACAAATACCATGAAAGTATTTATAGAAAAAGGCACAGGGAAGCCACGTTATGGTGGTGGGAAAGTGAATGAAGCCAGTATACCAGGTCAGCACCAATAACATTGCAAATTCTTATTTGGATTTTATCAAGAATCTCTAAATATATAGCAGAAGCACCAGACCAAATGTGGCAACAACATTCAAAGTATGGACGAATAGTAGACATAAATATATAAGATAGATCCTAGGCCGGTAGATGAGTTGTCAAAGCAGTAAACTGATTTACTGAGCGTATCTTAGATGTGACATATGGCTGCAAGAATAGAGCACTGAGTTAAAATCGAACTAACTACTCAGTCATCATTGATCTAGTGAGACAAGTTTGTTAACCATTACTCTCTATCAAAGTGTTCAAAGCAATATATAGCAATAATTCTCAACGTGGGGTGCATGCCCCACCGGTGGGGCATGGTAATATGGGGGGGGGGCATGCGTAGGATATGCACCCTTCGGTTTTCTATACCAACAGAAATAGGGGGCAATTCGATAATGAGTTTTTAACAGTGAATTGCTTTCTAGTGAGTCTGAGTGAGAGCGTTAATGTTAATGTATGTTAATACATACGATGCATATACCGTGTATGCATACATAAAAATATTTTGCGTTTATGTATGTACATGTGTAATTGGCATACACGGTATTTCCTGTCTCCCTACACTCGCGTGTCTCGGTCAACAAAGGAAGAAAGCGTGATTCATGTCGCTGGAAGAGCCCATGTTTTGTCGGACAATCAGCGCGTTAGCCTTCAGTTTGCTTCCTTCACGCGAATTGCAGTAAAATTTTGAATAGGTAAGAATTAAATATTACAGTGGGGGGGGGTCACCAGAATTTTAGAAATGCCAAAGTGGGGCATGTCCCAAAATCGGTTGGGAACCACTGGTATATAGGAAAGGGGCACAGAATCTCATCCTCTGTCTCGTTTTCTTTACCAGAATATGCCTTAAATATAAGTCGTTTCTTGTTTTCCTTTACGGGCTTTGTGGTCCCTAGCGAACGTCATGCTGTAGTGAACACAACCCGGAATAGGACTTAGCATACAATGTCCTAAACTTACTCGAATACACAGGCATATCTAATAATTCTACCAAGCCAACAAAGAACTCTTCTCAAATGTGTCTCAACAGAAATACCATATTAAAAAACGCCCAAGCTTTATTTTCTACCCAATAACAAACAATATTACAAACACGCCCCAAAAGCCTTCACAATACAACAAACACCGTTTAAATCAAAATGTCTATTGGTTATAAATTAACATCACCGTGTGAAATATTTGACCAATCAGAGAAAACAAAACTTATTTTCCCGTGCCTACTTTCGGGAAATAATTCTTATAAAAACCCAAAGATTTCGACTTACAAAAGAGAAATGCGATTGTCTCAACCACCCATCAACACCCCCCACATCACCCGTGCGTGATGAAAGGAACATGTGTCAGCGACATCAATTGAAGCAGCTACACCAACAACAGCATGACCGGCCAGTCGGCGACTTCAAACGAATCATTTCCAACAACAAAGACAGTCAGTGAATCTTCGCTATTAATAAGTCTTTTCTCAACCGTTGATTTTTTTCTGTAGATCAACTATTTAAAAGTTTTTTTTTTTTTTTCGAAATTACAGATTTTCTCCTTGTATCAACTATCCAAAGGTTATTTTTAATATATTTTTAAAACTCTTTTGAATTCCTGTACACGTGTTTGTAAATACAAATGATTTATTTAACAATGATACCAAAATGTTTATTTTTATTTTATTATTGTTTGGGAATTCGGATTTTTAATATAAAGAAAAAAATGAACGACAGAATTTTCTACACGTTTATATTCGTTTACTACTTTATTGAGTGAGAAATCCTCAACAAAATCACAAACCATGAATTACAAATTTCGAAATGAGCATCCAAAGAAACGAATGGACCTGAACAAAAAGGGGTAGTAATTCGGGTACGCTGAAGCGTTCTCGCTACATCAACCGAGCTCCCGTTAGGAGAGTCAACTTTGAATTCTAGGTTTTCAAATATTTCATAAGCGTAGTTTATTGTGACCATAAGCTAGTTCGGATTCGGATGAATTTAGATCATGTTAAAGGTAATGTCAACCGTTTCCTTATAAGAAAACATTCGGCATTCCTTGACCGACCAGCTTGTGCTACTATCGATTGAAATTTATAGAATATTTCTCTTAAAACAATTTGTGATGAAAATAGGTTTCCCAAGTTCTGTAGCAGTTATTAATCTTTTTTGTATTGATGGGGGTTAAGTGTTGATTGTAATAAGCTTCTTGTATTTCTTGTCGAATTGTAACTTGACTAAAATCCAGCTTGATGTAAGATTATCCTTCTCCTAAGGTTGGCTAAAAGTAATCGGTCTTCAGTATAAGATAATGATACAGCTTTCTAAGAGGATTAATGGTTTCTTATAATCTTCACAAATCCCAACGATTTCATCTACTTTGAGGTTTGGTCTATTTTGAAAATTCCTCTAGCAATATGGTACCTTACTTTTTCAGTTTTTCCTGTTTTATTTGAAATTTATATCTCAGTATGCTTCTGTCCGACGTTTAAAGCATTTTGTCCTTGGCATCTCAAGGCGAGGGGAAATCATTTAAATGGGTTCAGACCACGCTACCTATTGAAAATCTTCTGGTTTTATAGGGGAAATTTCTCCCAAATTCCTTCCATCGTCAGTAGTCAGACGCCGTTCATCCGACGATGTGACATTGACGATATGACCATCTGTAGAATTCCGAGATTCTTCAGCACGAAGATCTGCGGCCATATTAATTGCACCGACAGATATTCTAGCTGTAACTACCAGATCTTGTTTGTTCTTGTCATAAAGTTAATTTGCCTACATTTTCATATTTGACAATCCTATTGACACTCAGCTGCTAATCTATCTAAGCATATTTGGTAAGGAGAATTGGCAGCAAACGATATAATTAAACATTTCAAGTTCTTCAACCACTTATTCGCAAATAAAACCACTAGCAATTTATGGTTAGTCTTAGTCCTGAAAATCGAGAATGTGATGAATTTCCCGTATTCAGGCATCTTATAACAAATTTGGTATAGAAGATAAGGAAATTGAAGATAGAATAGGGGATAAGGGAATTGAAGATAGAATAGGAGATAAGGAATTGAACATAGAATGAGAGATAAGGGAATTGAAGATAGAATAGGGGATAAGGGAATTGAAGATAGAATAAGAGATAAGGGAATTGAGCATAGAATAGGAGATAAGGGAATTGGAGATAGAATAGGAGATAAGGAATTGAACATAGTATAGGAGATAAGGGAATTGAACATAGAATGAGAGATAAGGGAATTGAGCATAGAATAGGAGACAAGAGAATTGAGCATAGAATAGGTGATAAAGGAATTGAAGATGGAATAGGGGACAAGTGAATTGAAGATAGAATAGGAGATAAGGGAATTGAAGGTGGAATAGGAGGTAAGGGAATCTAACATAGAATAGGAGACAAGGGAATTGAACATAGAATAAGAGATAATTAATCGAAGATAGAATAGGAGGAATTGAACATAGATTAAGAGATAAGAGAATTGAAGATAGAATAGGAGATAACTGAATTGAACATAGAATAAGAGATAAGGGAATTGAAGATAGAATGTGTTGTAAGGGAATTGAACATAGAATAGGAGACAAGGGAATTGAGCATAGAATAAGAGATAAGGGAATTGAAGATAAAATAGGTTGTGCTAGTTGTAGTTTCTCTCCAACACCGCAAATTGATATAAAACCAAAATGTCAACCTGAAAATTTGAATTCGTTCTTAAATAGCATCGTCGTATTGATGTCATGCATGGCACCAAACCCGTTTAGAAATATCTAAAATGTCAGTTGTATGACTACCATTTACTAAGATCAATGATTAAAAATGGCTTTGAGGAAGTGAAGCCTGTGGATCTTGGCAAAGACCACCCATCTTTGAACGATGTGGACAGGCACCACATAATCACAAAGATCTGTACCAAATAACAGAAACCACATCACTTGAGCACTTTCATCAGTAGCAACAGCTAAAATAGATAGAACCTGTAAATCGAAGAAAAATAATGACATAATCAATTCGTTGACATTCCATACTACTTCGAAAAAATAGGTTAGGAAGGAAACCCCATCAATACAAAAAAGATTAATAACTGCTACAGAACTTGGGAAACCTATTTTCATCACAAATTGTTTTAAGAGAAATATTTTATAATTTCAAACGATAGCAGCACAAGCTGGTCGGTCAAGGAATGCCGAATGTTTCCTTATAAGGAAACGGTTGATATTACCTTTAACATGATCTAAATTCATCCGAATTCGAACGCTTATGAAATATTTGAAAACCTAAAATTCAAAGTTGACTCTCCTAACGGGAGCTCGGTTGATGTAGCGAGAACGCTTCAGTGTACCCGAATTACTACCCCTTTTTGTTCAGGTCCATTCGTTTGGCCCTCTTTGGATGCTCATTTCGAAAATTATCGATCAGATCAAGTCTGCTAATAAATTTGTGAAAAGTTTTGCTATACGAAAGAACGTTAGAACCTTTTTCTCGATTCTCGGTCTAATCAAGAACAGCGTTGTAGTCATCCATTGACAGTATTTGCTTCAATGACGTCACAAAAAAGATCGATCGGGCGAAAATAGCAACCCGCTTCCTATGGCGCATAAATACTAATGAGCCAAAATAAGTTTTTTTTTATGATGAAATTCAACTCACACAGTCTGCTTGCTGGATCTACGAAAGCAAGCAAACACCTTTACCAACCAAGAAATTTGTTTCAAATAACTATCAATATATATATATATATATATATATATATATATATATATATATATATATATAGGATACAAATCCTATATTCTGTGACGGTTACACACCTGGCCCAGTGTCGGATCCTTTGGTTACGGCGCCAACGGTGACGTCGCTCCTCCTGGTCGCTCCTCCTGGGTCCAAGCGTGCCGCTCCAACCCTTTGGTCAGATGATCACCAGCCTCGCCTTTCCCGACTTGCTTCCAATACCTGGTCACTAAAGCAACTATACCGATCTCCGGTCTGTCTACCCACGCTGTGTTTAGATCTTAGACAGACGGGACCAGCAGGGATTTGGGCCGATACAAGTCGAGTCCGACGGGGTGGCAAAACACAAATAAAACAAAAACTCACGACACTAAACAAAATTGCTGATAAAAAGGGTAACAACCTTTTATATCTTAATGTCCGTTACATAAAAACAAAATTGTTCTCAATTCCCGACCCGCTCTGTGGACTATGGCACCAAGCTTCTATCACACAATAGAAAAATGTCGAATTACCTACTTTCTAGAATCATGTATGTATGTCGGAGTGTGGTTCAGTTCGACACTGGGGCTAATTTCTATCGATCATTCGCAGTTGATTCTTCTCTCCGACTTGAGTTGTATTTCTTCTTCTTCGTCTGCTTGGGCTGGTAGTTTTTCCTGTTTCAACTTGGTGGAAGATTTCTTGTTTCAACTTAGCCGCAACTCTCTGTCGTCTGAGGTGGTCTCTTCTCACTGCCGTCCGGGGCTGAACTTTAACTTCTCATCGACTTTCGGCTTGTCTGCATCTCCAATTCTTCTCAGGCTTTCAGGCAATCTTCTTCTTCGTCTACTTGGGCTGGAAGTTCTCCTGTCTTCGACTTGGGCTGGAAGGATTTCTTGTCTGAGGTTCTTCTGCCCGCAAAGGGGCGAGTGAATCGGGCCTGATGGCCGCGTTCAGGCTCTATCCCTGCCCGCGGTCCAACTCTCAACTCCAACTGCAACTCCACTCCACTGATTTCTGTCGACTGGGGTCCTGCTTATATTGACGCCGCAACAAACTGGGGTGGGTCTGTCGGCGTCAGGGTTTTCTCGATAATTCCAAAAGCTGCATTAATTCTGTCTTCTCCATTATCGCTATTGTTTTCACCCCTACTTCCTCATAGTGCCTTTGGTGGGGAGGCGCATATCCATCTCTCTCGGTCTCTCGTATGTCAGGTGACCGCTTTCGACTAATGAGATTCTGATCGAGCATTTCTTTCTTTTCTTTTCTGCAGCCACGTGACCGTTTTCGGCTAATGAGATCCTGATTGGGCGTTTCCTGCAATCAATCGGGGCGGGCTTATATCGTTCTTGTTCTAAAAAAACAAAATCTAATTTTTCCTTTTTTTTTCGCACGTACGAAAAATGACCATCTTGGCCTTCTCTCACCTGGACTTTGTCAAACAGCCCGCCGCTAATTAGTCTTGACTTTAGAAAGGATCTTTTCCGCCTTCTTGGCGCCCTCCGTGAGCCAAAAGCAACTGTCCCTCTTTGTTTTTCCTGATAGTCGAAAATCTTAATTATCTACTTTGAAAATGTCTCCACTTTATTAACGTGGGTGTCCAATTCTTAACAGGTCAGGATCTGTATATCGTTCCACCGGTCACTCCCCTCAACCCAAAGACACTTTTTCTCTGATTAAGATTGTTTCATTGTTCCCAAAATTTCTCTTTATCCAAATTGATAAGGTGTCTTTCCATGCAAAAAGTAGGCTAGGTGCTTTGACCGATATCTGGCTTCCATCAAGCGGCCCGTTTTGATATCATGTCTTTTTTCCCTTTCTTTCTTCTTATTATTTATAATTCTATTCTTCCAATTGTCTTTCGAAAATCGGCCAAGACGCTGACCTAAATCTCTTTCTGACTCCTATCTCCACCCTCAATTGAGTCATGCCTCATACAACTCTTTTTCTCTCTTCTTCTTTCTTTTCTTTTTTTTCTTTTCTTTCCTTCTTCTTCCCTTAAGATCGTCTAGTACAATCTTAGTGAGTTATTTTCAACTCAGTTATTTTCCGTTTTAAAAAAAAAATCAACAACCTGTTTAGTAAACCGAGTAAGAAAAAATTAAATCATATTTCTATGAATATTTCTAATAATGCAAGGTGCCACAATTCCAACAAATGACAAAAAAAAAAACACAAGGTAGATTTGCACACCCGCAAAATCGGATCAAAACGACCAAAAACAGATTTCACAATAAGGTGTGAAATTAATTTTCTGATCAATGAAAGGAGGCGATTTGCTAAACCAAAAAAAAAAAAAAAAAGATAACGAGCCAGTGTGAAAAAAAAAGTCAACAATAAATACAGAGTTTTCAAGTCGGTCACCGAGTCAGTCAGAAGGGCGCAAAGATCACAGAAGATTGACAGTAAATTTCATCACTGACTCAACCCGACACAAAGAGCCGAAAGTGGAGTAGGAAAGGACAACAACAACAACAGCAACAAATTTACAACTGACTCCAAAACAATTCATAAGTACATTTTCCTTTTATCTTTATTCCTCATTCACACTCTCTTTTTCAACTTAAATTGATCGCCCCTTTTTCATTTTCAACTATACAAAAACAAAATAAACAAACATTAGTCTGCTACTCTGTTAAAAGACAGCGAACACAGACATTTTTATCAAAATCACATTTTTGCTTAAACGAACTAAAACATTAATCATTTTTTACTCTATTCACAAGATAATAAATATACAATGTTCTATTTTCTACAAACGTTCCTTATCGTGTTGTTTCTTCTTGAAATTTGCATTGTATTTTGTGGGCAGGGTATCCCGTATTAAATTCTCCTTTAATCCGGGTACACTGAACCCCACAAGTGGTGACCAATCGACGTGATATGAACTCGCAAATTTCCAACTGAAAGAAAAGCTTCAACAAAATAAGCAACACATTTTTTTAATATATAACCATAATCATCAAGACACATTGAAAATGGATACACACATTACGGAACCTATGGAAGCCGCTATAACAATTAACTTACCAACTTACAACCCAACTAACGTACAAATTTAGTTTGCACAGTTAAATGCAATTTTCAATGCAAAGAAAATTACATCGGAAAGTTCAAAATATGCCTACGTTGTCGAAAAACGTCCCGCAGATGTAGCATCCGAGGTAGTGGATCTACTTAATGACATGCCGGAAGAAAAACCTTATGACAAGTTGAAAGCTGCAATTATTAGACGTGTCGGTAAATCGGAGGAAAAAAGGTTACACGATTTATTCAATAATGTGAACCAGGGATATATGAAACCTTCACAGCTTTTAAGAAAAATGCGATCCTTATTAGGAGACAAAACCATGTCCGAAGTGGTGTTAAAGAAACTGTGGACGGATAAACTAAAAACACATACAACACAGATACTCGCATCACTCCCCGATGATTTACAGCTGGAGAAAATATCAGAAATAGCAGACAAAATACATGACAACAACCAAGACAAAAATGTATACGCCACATCACATGCACCAACAGATACAGCAACATTACCAGACAAGTCATCTGAATTGTCGCAGCTGTATAAGCAAATGGCGAATCTCAGCTTACAAGTACAGAGTCTGATACAAGCACAGAAATCTCAGCGTTCTCGTCGAACATTCAGAAATAGATCCTACTCACCACACAGACGTCGAAGTAGATCGAACTCTTTCTCCAGAGATCAAATTACACACGATACCTGTTGGTATCATTATAAATTTGGAAGAAATGCAAGGAAGTGCACTGAACCATGCAATTTCAATTCGAAAACTTCTCAAATTTCTACACAACACCAGGGAAACGACTATGCCAGCAACAAGTAAAGACGACATTAGCTGCTGGATTAAAACAAGAGAGTCGTCTATTTTACATCCGGGGCAGAAGTAACGGATATTTATTTTTAGTCGACACCGGCGCTCAGATCATTGTTATCCCACCAAATACAAAACAAATACCTACATTTTTCACATACACATTACAGGCAGCAAATGGATCAAAGATAGAAACATACGGTGAGATATCACTAACGCTCGATTTGGGTCTAAGAAGATCTTTTCCATGGATTTTTACACAAGCAAATGTGAAAACACCTATCCTAGGTGCGGATTTCCTATCCCATTTCGATTTATCAGTGAATATGGCTACACACTCTCTCATTGACAGTAACACAAACCTAAGAACAAAGGGAATCACCTCAATCTACAAGTCAACGGGAATTAGTTCAGCAATACCAACGGCTAATGGCCTACATGAATTGATAAAAAAATTCCTACACTAACCACGCCCTTAACACATACAGATGAAATCCGTCACACTGCTAAACATTATATCACCACAGCTGGACCACCTACACACGCATCACCACGCAGATTACATCCGGACAAATATAAAATAGCAAAAGACGAATTTCAACACATGTTGCAGTTAGGCATCATACGTCCTTCAAATAGCCCATACTCCTCTCCGCTACATATGGTTCCGAAACCAGAAGCTGGCGACCTTGTGGGGATTTTAGGAATCTCAATGCAAAAACTGTTCCTGATAGATATCCTATACTGCACTTACATGATTTCGCCATAGGTTTGCAAGGAACCACAGTTTTTACAAAATTGGATTTGGTTAAGGCGTACTACCAAATTCCAGTAGCAGAAGAAGACATAAAGAAAACTGCAATTACCACTCCTTTTGGACTCTATGAATTCACCAGGATGCCATTTGGGTTACGTAATGCCGCCCAAACCTTTCAAAGACTCATTGATGAAATTTTGAGAGGATTGCTTTTTACCTTTGCATATATTGATGACGTGCTTATCGCCAGTCGTGATGGAAAAGAACACCTATACCATATTCAACAAGTCTTCGAGAGACTGGCACATTTTGGCTTAAACATAAATGTCCACAAATGCGATTTTGCTGTTTCAAAGTTAAATTTCTTGGGCCATGTGATCGACAAAAACGGAATCACACCTATCCCAGAGAAAGTAGCAGCAATACAAAATTTCAGCAGCCGACATCACTGCGCCAATTAAGACGATTTCTCGGTTTAATAAATTACTACCGTAGATTTATTCCAGGTTGTTCCAGAATTTTGACCCCACTTACAAACTTGCTGCAAAAACAGAAGAAGAAAAATGAAAAAATACTGATTGACAGAGAAGCGTTAGCTGCATTTCAAAATGCTAAAAAGGCGTTAGCAGATTTTACCAAGCTCTCTTACATCAGTGACGATGCTAACTCAACATTGACAACTGACGCCTCAGGAGATTCAATTGGAGAAGTTCTACATCAGAAGCTAAATGGTTCAGAAAAGCCAATCTCCTTCTTCTCGGTCAAATAAAACAAAGCACAGCAGAAGTACAGTACCTTCTCGAGAGAGTTACTAGCTATTTACATAGCAATAAGGCATTTTCGACATCTGCTCGAGGGACGAAACTTTACTATTTTCACAGACCACAAACCCCTCACTTACGCTTTACATGTGAACACAGATAAATACACACCCAGAGATGCACGACAACTGGACTACATATCCCAATTTACATCGGATATCCGCTATATTAAAGGTTCAGACAATATCGTGGCAGATACACTCTCGCGCTCCACGATACAATCTATCGATTCTGAAACCCTTACCTTCGACCTCATTGCAGATGAACAAAAGGAAGATACCACATTATACAAAATAAAAGAGGACACTTCTTTACAATTGATGGAACACCCCGTCTCATTTGGAACAAAAACACTACTCTGTGATGTTGGGACTGGTTATTCAAGACCGTATATTCCACCTTCATTGAGAAAAAAGATATTTCTGCATTTTCACAATCTCTCACATCCCAGACACCGAGCAACCGACAAGTTGATTAGCAGTCGTTTTGTCTGGCCAAACATGCATACTGACATAAAACGCTGGACTCAAACTTGTTTAAAGTGCCAAAAAAGCAAAGTAAACAGACATACTAAGTCCGCTCCTGGGCATTTTCTAAAACCAGATGGTAGATTCACGAATCTTCACATTGACATAGTGGGTCCCTTACCAGAAGCAAACGGACATAGTTACCTACTCACTATTATCGACCGATTCACAAGATGGCCTGTCGTTGTTCCTCTAAGGGATATATCTGCAGAAACGATCTCTAAAAGTATATTACATGAGTGGATTGCCGTTTTTGGTTGTCCCTCAGTAATAACTACAGACCGAGGTTCTCAGTTTCAATCTACGCTCTTTGATGAGTTCACAAAACTATTGGGAGTTAAGCATATAACAACAACGGCTTATCACCCATGTGTCAATGGCTTAATTGAACGTTTCCACAGGCAACTTAAGACAGCATTAACTGCAAATAATGATTCCAAGACGTGGTTAGAAAATCTACCGCTAATATTACTATCCATCTGGAATGAAATCAAAGAAGATTTAGGATGTACAGCATCCGAAATGGTTTTTGGAACGTCCTTGACGTTACCAGGAGAGTTTTGTGATAAATCCAGTCAACTTTTGTACAAAGATTTAAGCAAAGAATGAATGAACTAGTTTTCACACCCACTAGAACACAAACAAAAGACCTTTACACTCCAAAAGACCTCCACAATTGTGAATATGTTTTCGTACGAAACGACACAGTAAAAAGGCCTCTTTGCCCTACTTATACGGGACCTTTCCAAGTAGTCAACAGAAAACCCAAATATTTCACAATTGTAGCAAAAGGCAAACAAGACACTGTCTCTATAGACAGACTAAAACCAGCGTACTTGGATTTACCTACAAAGGAAAGTACGTCGGAACATTCTACAGCCGAGACAAATACCAACGTAAGTGAAACATTTTCTACACCTCCAAACACACCTAAAAACATTACCACAAGATCGGGTAGACACGTACACTGGCCTACTCATTTTAAAACATATATTAGATACTGAAAAATATTTTCAATATTTATCAATCTGCAGGGGGGGGTTATAGGATACAAATCCTATATTCCAACAAATGACTAAAAAAAAAACACAAAGTAGATTTGCACACCCGCAAAATCGGATCAAAACGACCAAAAACAGATTTCACAATAAGGTGTGAAATTAATTTTCTGATCAATGAAAGGAGGCGATTTGCTAAACCAAAAAAAACAAAACAAACAAAAAAAAAAACATAACGAACCAGTGTGAAAAAAAAGTCAACAATAAATACAGAGTTTTCAAGTCGGTCGCCGAGTCAATCAGAAGGGCGCAAAGATCACAGAAGATTGAAAGTAAATTTCATCACTGACTCAACCCGACACAAAGAGCCGAAAGTGGAGTAGGAAAGGACAACAACAACAACAGCAACAAATTTACAACTGACTCCAAAACAATTTATAAGTACATTTTCCTTTTATCTTTATTCCTCATTCACACTCTCTTTTTCAACTTAAATTGATCGCCTCTTTTTCATTTTCAACTATACAAAAACAAAATAAACATACATTAGTCTGCTACTCTGTTAAAAGACAGCGAACACAGACATTTTTATCAAAATCACATTTTTGCTTAAACAAACTAAAACATTAATCATTTTTTACCCTATTCACAAGATAATAAATATACAATGTTCTATTTTCTACAAACGTTCCTTATCGTGTTGTTTCTTGAAATTTGCGTTGTATTTTGTGGGCAGGGTACGCTGAACCCCACATATCAGATAGTTAAGACACACACACACACATACACACACACGCACACACACACACAAATATATATATATATATATGTATGTATATATATTGATAGTTAAGACACAGACATACACACACACATACATATGAGAATTAATATATATATATATATATATATATTTAATTTTTTGTGTTTGCATTAGTGTTTTGTTTTCTGGGAGTAAAGTGTGTAAAAATTGTCCAACCCGAGCGCTAATGGTTAGTCTGTTAGCTATTATCAAGGATGTTTTATTTCTTAATTTTAACTGAATGTAATAATATAAAAAGAAAAAGCCAACACTAAACGACATCAACTATGAACACGGCCACAACGTGCTGACGGTGTTTGAAAAAAAAACATTCTCATCATTCTAGAAACATATAAAAATTTACACATTCAATCAAAAAAAATCATCCCTGGTAATGGTTCATAGAATAGCCGAAAGTGCTCGTATACACAGAACATTTGTATAATTTTTACATTGATAGTTAACACACACACACACACACACACACACACACACACACACACACACACACACACACATGTTTTCGATCTAACATGAGGTTACTTTATGTCCAGAAAACACACACACACACACACACAAATATATATATATATATATATATATATATATGAGAAGAGGTAAACCTTCATAACAGAATATCTTTATATAATAGAATAATTTGTAATGAGATCGGTTGGTCTTTTGCAGACAAAATATATAAGTACCGAGGGTGTGATGGTTGCAAACAAGATCAACATTTTTCGGATAAGCCTCGAAGTTCTGTTTGTTTTGCAGTAGTTGAGCGTTGGTGTCTTTTGAATAAAAACGTGAGAGCGGAGAAGACATTGATCCCCACTGACCCGCCCTTTATTTTTTCCAGTTCTTTGAGATCATCAGGACCACTTTTTTTCTTTGCCAGTACTGACACACCCTGGGGGGAATAAAGTTACTGAGTCTCTCTGTGACGTTAAATCCATGACCTCACTAAGGCCTGAAGAACCGCTGTTTGTACCTTCCTCTTGCCAACAAGCTGTCAATAGAGATACCTCGGTTGACACGGCCACATTTGGAAATGTAGAAGTACAGAGAGATGGTAATAGAACGTTTTCTCCAACACCCTGTCATGTTTTTTAGGTCCAGACTAGTCGGCGCGATTATTACTTGGGAACTACGCATCCCGATGGATGATTTCTCGGGGATCGCCTTCCTCAGGAAAGCTTCAAAGAGGTGATCAAATTTCCCACAGTAGCAGGTCTGGTCTTCTTCTACAGACGATGACCAAAGATCCCTGGTCATCAACGTGAAAATACTTACGAAGAGATTTGAAGGCCTTTCGATCTAACATGAGGTCAAATCTTCACTCCCAGCGCAGTCAGGATTACAACTACATTGGTTCCTAACTCGAATTAGAGGCCTCATATATTTATATAATGAAACTGTAAGCGATCTGTGATTGCAAAGGAAATATTTGTCGCAGATTGCTTCCACAACGCAGAGAATAAATCACTAAGTTCAGACTCGAACATCGGAGGCAGAAAGAAATGCCAAAAACTCGATTCGCAGGTACTATCTCACAAAACCCAATGCACACAACCAGTCAGAAAAATAACTCACTCTCCGACAAACGCAGTAGCCAAAATACCCGAATTGTCTCTCCCCGATTCGAGAACACCAACTGCTTTTATCGGCCGAGCAAATTTTCCATTCGTCGACAAATAGGAGAGGACGCTCAATTTTTACATATCAAAATACTTTTATAGCGACTCTTGCGACGGACTTTAATTTAAATATTCAGTCTTCAGCATGTCATGCGGAATACGTGCCCTTTTGTTTTCGATCAGTAATTTTCTTTTTCGCCATATTTTCCGTCGTAGAATACACGTGACGCGCTGTCACTTGGTTTGACGAGGTAAGTCGCCGTTTTCTTCGCTATAGAAACATTGATTCTTCATTGGCCTTGATATTTCACATCGTATGCATTTGCTTTACTTTCCAAATATTTTCTTCTTCAGGGTCACACAATCATTAGCATAAGCAACAGTATACACTACATGGGGAAAGTCGTGTCTTTTACGCAAACTTGACAATGATTTTATCAAACGACTATTATTATATTTTTCATTTAACAATTTCAATTTGTTTTTCTCTCAAATAATAACAGATATTTTTTCCACGGCCTTCAATTCGATCAGATCAATCAGAAACCCATCTTCGTTTACTAAATACAGGAATCCCTCGATTACTGCGACGAATGTTTTACCGTACAAATCGAATATTATGTATGCACTAATCGAATTTTGGTATATAAAAATATTAAGGATTGACTACCTCAGGCGTGTAAATGCAGTCATCCGAGGGAAAGAATCTCCTCAGTCACGTGGGGGAATTGTTGTAGGTATTTTTTTAGTTGGTGTTTGTTATCTACCATTCTTTTATTCTCATCTTTCTTTTTGTTCGGTTTCATTTTCGTATTTTCTTAGATTTCCTCTTCCAAATTCTCTTTTTCGGGATTTCAAAATAAGACGTTTGTGGCGTTACCGACTTCTTTGTCGGTCATATCAAAACCGCAAAATTCCTCTTCTTTTATGTGCCATCATTCTTCAAGACGTCGATGACATAGGTGATCATGGTGTGACATGCACCGGTCTATCCTGGTCACGGCCGCCGGTGGTCGCGGTCGCGGTCCAACACGTGACACCCACTGGTGTGGTCGCCGCGCCAATATGTGACGTCCACTGGCCGCGTTGCCAATATATGACACTGCGCCGTCAACTCCCAGTTGCGGTGCGAAGCTGTAAGGTTTCTTCCACCAGCGTTTTGGGGTTGAATCCTTGTCGCTGCCACCAGTCTGTGTCCCGATCGATCCGGTCGTTCCCGGTTCGATACCAGCTTTGTCGTTCTCAGCTCGCCTCCAACGCCTGGTCACCGAAGTAACTGCTTTGATCTCAAGTCTAACTTATCCACGTTGTGACTTTGATCTTAGGTAGACGATATCAATCAGGCGTCGGGCCGTAGTTCAAGCTGAATACGGGGTAAAGGTTATATTGCACAAGCGTAAGTAAAAAAAAAAAACAAACTCAAGAGGTTCAAATATGTTGAGAAATAACAATTATCTTTATCTGTCTGTTGAATACGGGAGTGTGTTTCTCTCCCGGCCCATTTCTATGGACTCGTGACACTTTTTGCGTTTCTTAAGCGACTTATGGTATCTTAAATCGTTCGTCAATAAAAACTTGCTTTTGGTAGGAAGACTAAGTCGAGATGTTGTGGAAATCTTTCGGTCAGCTTCTGCGAGGCAACACTCTCCAACTTCTCGAACTAACTCCAAACTTAAACTGTCTGGAACTCTCTACTCATATGCCTCGAGACGTTCGTTTATATGGACACTGACCAAAATCCGGTGTGGGGGGGCCTGACGTGGTTTGGGTTCCTTGATAATTCTCTATTCTCAACAAGAATTCTCTTTGTTCTTAGGCCAGGAAAATTAATTACTTACCATTTTTGAAAGATTAATCAGTTTCCACTTCGAGGGTTCCTCTCTCGTCCGTGAGGGAAGGTCGGAGGAGAGTTATCCTCCTAGACTCTTCCTCTCTCACATTGGTATCTCATACCAATCCCCTCAGTGGGTGTTAACAACTTCTCCGTCTTTCTCATACATTCACCTCCGCCTATCACCCATGCTGCCATTTGGCCAATGATCTCTCGGCAGGGTGGGTGTGGCTAGACTGGCCCTCTTAGAATTATTCCAGAATTTTGTTTACAAAATCCTTTTTTTCTTTTTCCTTTTCCTTCGGCCAAAACATTTACAAGTCCCAGATTACCGAATAATTCTTATCACATCTTGATTTTGGGGACACTCAAAAATCCACTTAGCCCGGACCTCTACCGACTCATTAATCACTGTCAAAACCCGACACCTGGTCTCTCCGCTAGTCAACATTTAACTGGGTGGTCGTGTTTACCTGAGAATCAAATCTTTATTTTTCTCACGCCTTAAAATTCTCTTATCACCAGATGCTCATTTTCGAGACGCTATGTTTGGCGTCAACAGTTTGAATAAGCAATAATAATGATTCCCTTTTCGATTTTCCTTCTCATGCCAAGATTCGTGCATATACCAGATGGCTTTCTTCGCTGGAACCAAGAATTAAAGTTAAATGATATCTCTGAAAGATAATTAATATCGATTTTCCCTGCCTGTACCACGGCTTTGTTCGAGTCAAAATGTTTTTATGGCTGCCCTGTGTGGCCGGTTCTGCTTCTCTGTCTGAATTCGGTTTCGTTTGGCGCGTCACTCCCTTATCGTGACATTAATTAATTTTGACAGAATCACAATCTCGCTTTTTCTTACGGATTTTCTGTCTTTTGCGAAAAGTATCTTTTTTTGTAAATAAAATAAATTCTTCTTTTTAATGTCACTCAGTCTATCTTTCGATATAGCTCTTTCTCGCCTTAAGTATTTCCCGTTTTTAATTTCTATGGTTGATTAGTTAGCCAATTAACAGAGCTAAATAGTGTCACAATGGCCCTATCATGGCGACCTCTTCCTGTCCCTTGTAGCTCTTAATAAGTTTTGTCTTTTTGTTATTTCTTTTAAACCATGTTCTGCTATCCATGTGCTCAAGCCCATTAAGTATGTCACGCGTTGCTTTTCCCTGTCCTTCTTTCCCTCTATCCGTCCTCTGAATATCAGATTTTCCAAGCCCTCCTTCATCATTACGTGTCCCAGAAATTTCAGCTGCCTCTTCCTGATGTTAAGTATAAGTTTTCTCTTTGTTTCCATTATCTCCAAAACCTCGGCTCATCTTGTAATATAAACGAAGAACTACGTGACTATGTTGGTACGGGTTTAATTCATTCAAACAGTATAAATATCTATGTTAAAAAGAGACGTACTTCGTAAAGAGAATTCGAGTAGGTTTTTGGAGGTTCTTCTTCTGCAACAGTAGCAGCAGTCGAAGTAATCTTTATCCTTTCAAGGTAATCCTTTCCCCAGATAACCGAACTGATCCTTTTCGCCAGATGACTGACCTTACACGCCAGAGACGATCAATTCTTTCATCAGCAACAGCAGCAGACTTTACACGCCTGAGATGGCCAATCCTGACTCTCCAGATCACAACTTTCATGTCCGGATATGGTCTATCCCTTTCTTTGAAAAGAAAACCGTGTTAGTAGCATACTAATTTTTTTCATAAATGTTTCATGCAATTGTAATATTATCTTTTTTATTAAATTTTTGCATGAAGTTGTAGCATTTCATTTACGTGCACGAGTGTATTCGTTTAAAAATCTAAATTATTTTTTTTCGTTTTTTATTTATATATCCCTTAAAGTTCTGGCAATTTTGCCGGGAAAGTTTCAAAATAATATTAAGCACAACCCCCAGGAGACCATCCCCACAAGCAGTACCTCTCCTTCGGGAAGGTTTGGGGTCATTAGATGGCAACTGAGGCGTCCCCAAATGCGGAAGTGCCGAGAGGGCTTGAACAATTTTTTCCACGGTTTTGCCGTTAAACCACACTTTAAAACTCGACTTTGTGTCACATTCGACAGCGACGTGGGCGCCCTGAAAAATTCACTTCAAACTAAAGCGTACACAGATTAAATCATATTTTTTACTCTTATAATTGATGTGTATCTGGACGTGAGTTATTTAGACACACTATGTGTAAAAATAGCGGTGTTAAAAAATTCCGAACATTTAGTTTCATCAAATAACAATTAAATGAAAGAACAAGTACTAGTAAATCGAGTAAGTGGAAATTTTAATCAGTGGCTAGAGAAAGTATAATTCTTTAGATTTCGTTATGGCTTCCAACTGGATATTTCAAAACAAAACTTTCTAACGATATTACTGTAGAGCTCATTCGCTTTTATTGTGTCGGATGTTAGTTTTTTACTTTTCGTTATAAAATCTGATAGCGTGTTTGAAGTTGTTATTTATTATGCTGAAAAATCCGCTACTGACGCATATGGTTTTAGTGCATTTTCAGATTATTAGACTTACTATCCATAATTTACTTAATTCGATACAGCGGACCGACACCATTTTCACAGACATTCAGTCCCACATTTAAACATCCTCCCCTGTGTTTAACCGTTGCAGAGTGAGTGTTACTCTTCTTCGCCTACACTTTTTCTCATGTAGGCATTTATCCGCGCGACCGACCATCAGATTCAAAGAGGAGAAGAGAAGAAGAGGAAAGAAAGAGGGCGTTAAAGAGGAAAGGTGGGTTACAAGAAATCACGAGAAAGAATAAGAAAGTGAAAGAGGGGCGGAGGAGGAAAAGTAGGAGGTAACAAATCGAGAGAAGAAGTAAAAGAAAACTGCGTGAAATGAAAAAATAATAGAGAGATGAAAACAAAAGAAAGTAATAGAGAAAGAAACCATGTTGGTTGGATATGAAGAAACAATGAACAAAATAGTAACAGGCAACTAAAGATGAAAACGCATCAAAATCGTGATACATTACATTGGAGAGATAGAGAGCAAAAGAAAGATTAAAGAGTGGATGTTGTAGAAAATATTTGGACATTTCTTATTCTTAAAAATCGAATCCATGCTTGCATAAAATTTAGATTAAAAAAAAAAAAAACATGAAGATTTTTTCAATCAGCATGGCTTATGCTAACCTCCAAGAAAGTGTGGAGGTTAACGCGGAATGTTGGATTTTATATACGAAATAAATAAACGCCGAGCGAACGTTGTTTTGGAAGTTGTTTTTTTTTTTTGTATACAAATACAAACTTGTGTCCTTGTGAGGCAGATTTCGTAACACACACACACGGATATATATATATATATATATATATATATATATAAAGAGAGAGAGAGAGAGAGAGAGAGAGAGAGAGAGAGAGAGAGAGAGCGAAACCCTTCCTTCTTTGTAGTAAAAAGTCGTCCTAATTAGTTCTTTGGTGGTTAAAGGAGTGGACCAGCCCGCCTCGCTTTCTGACGAAAGAGGAGACTTCTTTCCTGGGTATATATTGATTTCTGGGAGCGCGGTGGTGTATGTAGGATTGTACCTTACTTTGGTGCAGGATCTTTGATCTTTCGTTTTGCTTATCTAAGCATCTGGTTTCAGAAATAAAGTTAGCTGATTGAGCTGTCCTTAGGAATGCCGAAGTTAATGTTAATGAGGCATTAAGGAGATAATAAGTAAGTGATAATTTTCAAGGAATTTAAGAAATTTTAGTTTATTTATTAAACTTTACCTACCAATACAAGAGCAACTTACTGTACCATCTTGGTTTTAAATGTTTCATTGACACAAAGTGGAATGGTTATATGGAATTAATTACTAAGTCTACTTCTTAGGAAATCTGTTCACTATGTCGTACAAGACAATTTTTCTCACCAGAATATAACTTGCACATTTAGAAGTTTAGTATTCGGCTGTGCCTCGAATATCGTTTCCACATGCTTGTTTTATATCCAGAGATTCTTTTAAAAAAAGTCAAGGAAAAATCGACAACTTTATCAGTCCTGATCTGGCATCTTGGGTCCATTCAGTTTCCTACTGGCGTAACATATCTGTGCATTTTCTATAAATATTTTCACGGTATTTGTTCTGATGAGCTTTCCCCGTTGGAATATCGACTTCTCAAATTTAAGCGCACTACTAAAGTGGCAGTTAGGTCTCATAATTTCACTGTTGAAATTGCTAGATGTAACTGTGTAAGTTCTATGCTAATAGTTTCTTCTCTTTAAATTCACGCTTGTGGAACTATCTTCCGGCTTCTTGCTTTCCTATCAACTACGATTTTCAGAATTTTAAATGCAATATGAATTATCATCTTCGGTCTTTTTGAAACCTGTTCTTGCATTGTCTTATGTGTTTCTTTCACTCTGGGTAAACCATTGAATCCTTTTGGCTTTTGTTATATACCGTACCTATGAACACTAATGGGTATATCCCAATCCTAAAAAACACATTGGACACTATTTTAAGTGGGGGTAATATGCTGTCTAAGTCGTCCACCACTAGCAGTGGTTTACCTACTTCACGCCGCTGTCGAGTATTCTATTTTGTTGATGTTATAAAGATTATCATTTCATTTCCAACCTCCGTTTTGGTTATTCTTTATTCAGTAACCCTTCCTAGGTTACAACAGCTTTTATGGCTTTGCGTGGGGCAAAATTATTACAAAAAACAAAACAAAAATATTGGAAGGGATAAGGGAGAAAATGAGAGGATACAGGTAAAAAACAAAGGCATGAGATGATGGATAATTTTTAATACCTGCGAAATTTCCGTGGCTCTAGGAAAGAATCCGATTCGAAATCATATTCGTTTTTCAGGAGCAAAAAATTGATAATAATTGACACTTCTTTAATAATATATTCTAGATAATATTATTTATATGTATGGGCGGTGGAGTAATGTATTGCGGCTCGGAAAGAGAAATCGGAGAGACGAGTTCGAATTCCACTTGAATTCGTTACATTCACATCGTTACTTTCACTTATGGGAAAGTTATGGATCTATCGCTTCTGCTCGTCAACCAGCTCTGAGTAAATAGAAGGGCAAACTGGTCACTGTAGCCTTGATTGGCAACCAGTCTAGAAGGAAAAGAGAGAATTCAAACCAGCCTAGAGATATTTGGGCTCCACCCAGCTATTTTGCCCAAGACACACCACTGCTGCTAAGGTTGTAGTACATGTACTAATGGGTTACGGAATTCCTGATCGTGAAAGTTTCATACGTCCCTGGACGTCTTAAATTTAATTTCGGTTTGTTTATTGATAACTTAATATCTCTGAATATCATTTATTTCCTACGTTTTCCAGTGTTACTTTAGTACAAATTTCTGTTACCGAACTGTAAATCTATCATTATTCATTTCTAAAGCGAATTTCCAAATGACAAATCAGAAACGTGACACTAAGCTATTCTCAGTCGATAAAGTATGGGCACATTTCTTGTTACACCCCTTAGACACACACATATACACAGCCTAAAATTACATTACTCTTCTTATTTACACACACACACACACACACACACACACACACACACACACATCGATCCCGGCTTGAAGAAATCGCATGTCTATCCACACTGATGATCTGTGATACAGCGAAACAGTCTGTCTGTGGATGACTATATACGTCTCCTCTCGTAGGTTGAGCACTTTGGAAGAAAGGGAATTTATCGTCTGCTAATAATTAACGCTAAAATATTTCCGCTATGAATTGAGCACTCTGGTAGCCGGTACTGCTTATAGCACGTATATAATGTGTTAAAAATCCTCTTTCTCCGCTGTGTGCACTGATAGCCTCAGGATGAAATACTCCAACTTAAATCAGTCGAGTTTCGATCCCGGCTTAAAGCAATCGCATGTCTTTCCACACTGATGAGCTGTGATACAGCGAAACAGTCTATTTGTGGATGACTATATATATATATATATATATATATATATATATATATATATATATATATATCAGTGAACACTGTAGTCAGCACCCACCCAAAGGCGACAGGTCTGAAGATTGCGTCTACCATGAAACAGCCTGAGTTTCTGAATGCTGACTTCAATGTTCACTTTTATATTTACATACGCTCTATCTCTGATATTGAGCACGTTATCCCATAAATATAGCACACTACTTTAAAACTATATATATATATATATATATATATAAATTGTGTATATTTAGGCAGGAATTTTTCATTAATGCATGTTTTATCAAATAATGTAAACAAGTTTTGTCTATTTATTTTAAGTAAGTTCCTTTCATGTTGTCTGATAAGCTTAATCACATTATCGTTGAAATACTAAAGGAAAACACCATATTGATACATGTTTAAATCCAATCTAAGCTTTCAGCTTACACAAGCCATTATCAAAGATGACAATTTCAATAAATCAAAAACCAACGGACGAAACAACAATGATAGTCCACCCTTGCTGTATGAAATTTTCCAAGTAACGACAAACTCGTGTATACGAGATGCGGAAGCGAAAATCGCGTCGCAGATCGTGACGTCACACATGACCACGTGAGAGTGAAAAACGAGAAGTATTAAGTATGGTTACAACTCATAATTTTTTGTTTCCAATGATACAGAGAAATCCAATCATTTAGACAGGGGCGGTATGAATTGTATATGCGCTTAAAACTCAGTAAATTTAAAGATAAGTTATCCCAAAATTCGGTTGAAGATGAAACAGAACTAATGCTTTTAATTTAATTATATAATTAAATTTGATGCTTTTATCTTCGGATTTTGAAACATGGTAATTCCTGTGTAGCGAAGAAAGCATATTTTAAATCAGTTAATTTATAATATTTATGCTCTGTAAATTCACATTGAGCACGGTTTTGTAAAAATAAAAATATCAATAAGAACACTGGATTATATATCTTACTGCCCTTTCTTTTTTTTATTATAACACACACACACACACACACACACACACACACACACACACACACATATATATATATATATATATATATATATATATATATATATATTTCTTCTCCCGATGATGGCCATTTTGGCCGAAACTAGTCGAGGAATCTAAATGAAATAATAATAAAAAAAAAACGAAAGAATATTAATCTACAACCCAGTGTATCTGAAGATTTTAATTTTTTAATATTTTTTTTATTGTTCAATATATATATATATATATATATATATATATACACTCACACACGCACGCATAAACCCATAAATATGCCTATATACACACAATGCTGGAGTGTTTCCCAGTTTATCCGATATTTTAGAGACAAATCTTGAGAAAAATGTCACTAACTCACTCCCATCAGTATTCTTGGCATTTATTATTTCCATATTAAAACTTGAGTAGCAATGCTTGCATCAAATGTGACTGGGAATCCAGTAAAATTGATACACAATCTGGGAGAAAGCAAGAAAGTTGAACATCCAAAAGGTTTGCGCATATGTATAAGTAGATCTGGGGATTCTTTTGACTGTCCAAAAACATTCAGCCATTTTCCTATTTGGGTTCACATGACTAAAATTTCCACTGAAATGACGTGTAAGAGATTAAGGAGAATGTGATGCAGCAGGTGACAGAGATCCTAAAAGAGAATTTTGGAGACTGTTTTAAGTAGAGGAAGGGATGTTGGATTAAATGTATGACATCCCATGGGGAATTCTTTAAAGAGCATGTTCTTTTTTATTGCACCTTAGGTAGGTTACTTTTTTTTATTAACATTAGGTGGATAGATCATTTACAAACACACACAAACACATGCATATATATATATATATATATATATATATATATATATATATATATATATATATAGTCTTAAGGTGTGCTATATTTATGGGATAAAGTGCTCAATATATATATATATATTTTACGATTCCGATGGAATAAATTATGACCATGGAATATTAGTGTTTAAGCCTTTTTATTATATCCTTACTCTGTCTTGGACATTGAGTTCTACCTGAATTCTATCCTCTTGGATTTATTTTTTATACAAATATATATGTATGTGTATGTACGTATGTATATATATTTATATATATTTTACATATATATGATTGTATAAGTATGTGTATATTTACCACTAATATTATATATATATATAATTATTTTTATTATAAAAGATTATAATAAAAACATATTGAAATCGCTACACAAAAACTTTCACGTTTCAATACTTTCATTGTACTTCTTCAGGCGATGGTAAATAACAGGTGATTAACTGATTTTTAAGGGAGATGTAACAATTGGTTTTTAAATTTCCTTAAAAATCATTTTCCTCTGTTTATAATTTGGTTGGTGATCTTCCAGAATTCACGGAATATAATTTGTTACTTTTCAGGCTCGGCCCGGACAGTTTGCGCGTAGCTGCACTTTGCTTTTTCTAGAACTCTTTTACAGCGATTTGCAAGTGTTCTAAAAGTAATAAGGGTCATATTACACCGCTACTTGTGATAAGTTTTGAAGTAGTAATTCCGGTCAGCTATGGTTACTGCGCATTTAATGGTAAACCAGGGCTGGCTGGCTGGTTTTCGCTGGAATTATTTTTTGGCGTGTATAAAACACTGAATTCCAGAAAGCATCCACTCTGAGATTTGGGCAGCAGTTTTGGGGGCAGCATGTTTGAAGAAGGTTGGGAGAGGAACTTCGGTCATATGGAACCGGAAGCTATTCCAGTCTGACTCCGCATAGCGAAAAACCGTTCTATGAAATGGTAAATCAGGGGATATGTATTTGGTTTGGAGTCAATCAGGACATTGACTAGGGAATGGTCTGGTCTGCTAATGGTCGACAAAACTTTTGCTGAGCATTTTTCAGGACAGAAAAAAAGTTCGAGGAGGTTTGCCTGTTGTCCTGTCGCACCCGGGACTCGGTTGGGTCCTTTAATGATCTGGGTTAGTTCATAGGCGATGGTGAAGTCTCTGCAATATCTGCCTTCCTCATCGGTTTTGTTTGAGTGGACTAACCATATTTTGTGGTGAACGTTGAAGTCACCGCATATGTGAAAGGTGTCCGAGGGAAATTCGAGGGGATAATGTGAATCGTCTCTGATATTCGATCGAAGATAACCGATCCTTCATCCTGAGGACGATTCAGAGCAATGAATGTGGTACAATGGATAAGAGTTTATGGACTTTTCTAAGGAGAGAAAGGTAGCCAGGAATCGAGAAATCATAGGATGGGATTGAAGAGTTATGATCAATTTCGTAAAGAGCCAGGATGTCCGAAGACTTTTGTAGGAACGATTCCACGCTGCAGAATTGGTACGAAACCACAAATGATGGAAAGAAATGTTAAAAGGTTGAGATGCTATTTGTTGGACTGGTTTAGGTTTATATCTTTGGTTTGGTGTGTTATATTGGTAAAGGAAAAGGCATAGTGTAGTAGTAGTGATCTGTCACCTAATGTAGCATTTGCAGGAAGGGAACTGGTGCAGACTCCAACATACTGTGGCTTCAAGGGTTGCTCACCGGAGATACTTGCAGGGAGACACACCTCAATGATCTGGGTTGGTTCATATGAGATGGAGACATCTCCGAAATATTTGCCTTTTTCATCGGTTTTGTTTGAGCGGACGAACCACTCCTTGTGGTGAACATTGATGTTACCGAATATGTGAAGGTGTCTGAGGGAAATTCGGTGGGGATAGTGTCAATCCACTCTGATATTTGATTGAAGATTACCGGCCCTTAATCCTGCTGAGGGCGAAGGTTGTACTATGGATAAGTGCCACACGGAAACACATATACAGGAGATCAGGGTCCTCGTTTTCTTTTTGTGTCCCTGACACAGGGAAGCCCTTCCTTGATGTAGGCATCGAGTCCGTGACCGTGAGGATTTAGGCGGTCGTATTTTGTTACAATGGGGGTGAGCAGCCCGGGATTGGGAGCTCCTGCAATGGGATTAAGGGTTTTTTTTAGGTTGGTGTTTCTAATTTTGTTCATTTTTCAATTTGATTGCTTTTATGTTTATTTTGGTTTGTTTGGTAGATGACTAGTAAGCAGTGAAACATTGAAAATGTACGCATAAAAAAAACCTGGGTTGACTCGCCCGGAGATACTGCCGTAACTGCATCCATCATCATGGCATCGAGAGGCCCCACCAGAGACTATTGCCCGGTCCAGAAACCATTCGCGTCAGCTTGCTATTGTTTTTGGAATAACTAACGGCTTAGAGGTTTAAACGTAAATAGTCTAATTTGATTGGTTAATTAATTAATATGAATGACCCCCTGGTGTATTCTCTAAGCAGATCGCCAGATATCAATTGGTCCGATTTTCTTCCAGAAACCATGTACGACTCTATTTTTAAAGGTCTCTGATTGGTTGCTATCTAGTTGTGATATTTCTTGCTATTGGCTGTTGTGTGGAGACATATGTGTGTATACCTCACAAACATAGAGAAGGCCAGAGAATACAATAGTCTAAACACCGTGATGATAACACCCAAGACTATTATACTAGTCCGAACAAATCACGGTATAATAATTTATTTAGTAATTCCCAAAAGCACTAAACAGTCATAATGGACAGGTCTATAGAAATTAAACTCTATTTCCAACACAATGACATGCCAACATACATACCATATTAAAATACGTCCAAAATATTAGTTGCTACCCAATAACAGACAATATTGCAAACATACCAAAAAGATTCCACAATACAACAGACGCCGTTTAAATCAAAATGTCAGAAATTAATATCACCATGTGAAATATTTGACCAATCAGAGAAAACATGTTGTTCCAATTTTGGCATAAGGCCGAATGGGAAGTGGGGTAAACATTAACTATCGTAGACCTAGCTAATCAGATTCACAACCTATTCATTCATTACAATTTAGTCATTCACCACAAGAACTCATCTGTCACCATTCAATCCTACATGTACCAAAATACCACATATTCACAGGGGAACTACAAAACACTCCATGTTGTAAAAATTTATAATGTCTTTATAATGTCTTTTTTGGTATTTGTCTTTTTTCTTTTTTTACAAAAATATATAAAATGTTATATCATAAGGAAAATGATGGGGGAGGGCATGATCCCAAAATCAAAACTAAAGAATGAAACAAAAACAAACTAAAACAAAACAGATGTTAGTAGGGCCCGTCCATCCTTCAAAATTATGAGGGAGGCCATTGTATTCTGCCGTTGAACAGAATCAAGAAGCACACTCACTAATGAAGTGGGGAAGGAAAAAAATAAACAGTGGAATGGGAAAAAAACAAAATCTGATCGAACCGAGATGAAAAAAAGGGGACAAAACCAAACTGGAGAGGTTGGGAATCTTGACATGGCTCATACCAAAAGAGAATGCCTGGAATAGGCTGGGAACAACACTTATTCGCATTAACTAGGAAAACATAAAACAGTCTAATTTAACCAGGGTAGGGTTCTCAGGAAATCGCTCCGTTTTGCTCAAGGGGACTTAAAGGAGAAAATCAAGGCTAGCCCCATTCACGCGAACCGGGTTCGCCATCGATACTCACCGTTCGCTGAAATCTGTTGATATCAAACGCTTTCTGTCAGATGTGATCTTCATCCTCACCTGATGCCCAAAGAATCCAACCAGATCCTGATGAGAATAACACTCATATCGCAAGATTCCCTGCATTCGCGACGTCCATACGACAATTCTTGCCATGGCTAGCACCGTGAGAAACACCATCCGTTCACCCCGGAGAACAAGGGCGACACATTGTCACATTTACACGAGATCAATGGACACAATCTGATCGGGAGCAATATGAGCCGACATAGTCCCAGAAAAAGCGCACCTGAGGACAATGTTAGAAGGCATACGAAGCCGTTTCTTCTAAACCAAGGTCACATCGATGACAGTCGGGCAAATCCGCCAAGCGTCATTCTGAATGCTACGTCACCGAGAGGCAAAATGTTACGAATCAATCGCCAGGTAAGCGAAAATTCAAGGTTGCTGAGATAGTTCGCCACTGGAGCTCAAAAGCAGAAACAGCGTAACTCTAATGCTGACAAGCCGAGCCGGTCACAAAGGCGATCCGTCACAACCCCCTCTAAATCACGATACAATAGCCTACGAGGCCATGAAAGGTCACTGGACCGAGGAAGAGCCCTTAAGTCCTCCTGACACTCTCGCAGGAATTTCGATTGATACCAAGGCTTGCGGTGGCGCTCAGCCTCGGGAACGAGTTTATTCTAGGCAAGGCGTCCCTAACATTCTCTTCCAAAATCGACATGGACAAGATCCACCCTCGCATCCACTCCTACCTTGAGCTGTTTCTTGTTCGCTTCACGCTGGCGAAGCGGGCACAGATTGGGTTCTGGCGGCTACCAGGGCTTTCTCCGCCGCACTCCGCCCTACTCCGACCAGCTTTCTTCTTCTTTTTCACGTATATCAGATTCTCTTCATCCTTTTCTGCGTCGAGGAACGAGGTGGAGGCATTTCCTTCACCTTCATTAATAAATCCAGTTGTGTTAGGTCTACTTCCACCTGCTCGGGTTGCTGGTTTTGCTGGATCTTCTGCTGCTTGCCTTCCAGCTGTTGCTGCTCTGGCTGCTGCTACTGCTGCTGCTTGTGTTGCTGCTGCCGCAGCTGTTCTAACTTTTGCTGCTGCTTGTGTTGCTGTTGTGGTTTTTGCTGCTGCTGATGATAATGATGAAGCTGTGTCTCAAGCTGCTTCTGTAGTTGCTGATGTTGCTGCTGCAGATGATGATGATGACGGTGTTGCTTAGGCTGAGTGGGCATTGGCTCATTTTGCTGGGAAGACTTGACCATTGTGGTCCTAGCCTCAACAAAACACAAAACAAAAAATTTCCATCAAAAACGGAGTGTACAAATTCATACAGTAAAATAAGTAAGACACGTCAAAACAACAGTGACAAATATAACAAAAATAACACTCACAATAACAAGGCTTCCAACCAACGTAAAACTTATTCCAACAAAGATTTTAAATCAAATCCCAACGGGGGAAGGGAAATGATACAATCTGAATGGGAATGATTGCAAATCACTTTTCCCTCTCCAATTTATATTCAGAAGCACACGAATGCATGCTGGGATTTTTTCTTAACCAATAAAATACGCTTGTTCTTCGTTTCAATGATTCAATCCCGATCTGTCTTGTCTTGAAGTCAGAACGCTACTTTCGTTCATCCGAATTTGCTTTGTTCTGCCATGTATTTACACTTCACCATAGCCACTAACGCTACAAAAAAAACAAAAAACAAAAACAAAAAAACAAAAAAAACTAAAACCCTATTTTCTCGAGCCTACATTCATGAAAAAAATTACCAGATTTCGACTTTCAAAGAGCCAATGTGCAACTGTGACTACATAGCTTTTTTCCCCAGCGCATGCTGAAAGAATCGTGTGTCGGCAACGTCAAAAGAATCATTTCAAATAACAGGTTGCCCAGTTAGTGAATCTTCGCTGGTAGCCAGTCGGAAACTTCGAACTTCACCTCTAGCAACAATAATAACAACAATGATGGTCAGTAGATTTTTGCTTCAACTACAGATTTTTTTTTGTGGGGACCAACTATTTAAAAGTATTTTTAAACTATAGCTATTTTCTGTGTACTAACTACTCAAAAACTCAACTAAAATCTATTTTTTACTTCTTGAACTCATGTACATATCTTTATATATTTCTGAGATTAGGTATTGTAATTATTACACATTATTTACATTGTTTGGATTGTTGTCCTCATCTTCGTTGGCGACGTTCAGACGAGTGGAATTTCGAACTGAACCCTTTATTTCGTTCACCTGGGTAGATTGTTCTAGTTCCACGTGCCATTATCATGTCCAAGTATCATTTATTTCCCTTTAACTCAACAAGCTTTTTCCACTTCTACTCTAGGCAGGTATTGAACTCACAACTCTTTGGGTCAAGTCACTAGATTCAACCAGAGCTTTTATCCACTGGGACATGTATCCCTGAGGAAATCAGTGTATAAATTTTGGGGACATGTAAACTTAATGTTTCAGTAATCATTTTTTACTAGAGCTTATACAGAGAAACCTCAGTTCACGAATTTAATTCGTTCCTGAAAGACGTTCGCAATCCGAAATGTTCATAAACCGAAACTATTTTACGAATAGGAATCAATGTAGAGAACAAAAAAAGTCACAGTACAATAAAATTGAAAAAAAAAGCACAACGCAACAAAAAATATACGCAACACGGTGGTCGAATGTTGTTCGAGAACTGAAACTGTGTTCGATAACCGAGGCATTTTCAGCTCGAATTTTCTGTTCGAAAACCGATTTGTTCGATATGTGAGATGTTCGAGAACCGAGGTTGCTCTGTATTACAATTCTGTTGTTATTTTTCTCTATAGGCACGTAGCCGAGTGGCTAGAACATTCGCATTCTGACCATTAGACTCAGGTTCGAATCTCAACATGGTCGATTTGTCAGAAAGAAGGGGTTGATCCCAGCGTACGGCACCTTTGGAAAGTGCCTGAAAACCATACCACGGGTTGAAACAAGCCGTGATATGGTTTTGCTAGCATCCAAGTTGATGGAACCCTTGGGTTCTAGCAGGAAGTCACAAGTCTTCGTGGCCTTGAAGGCTTGAGCGGGCTGGCCTCGTTCAAACTGTTGATCACGTTAGGTAACGCTCTCTTTCCCAGAAACTGTAACTAATGTCTGCTCAGCATAGTTGGAGTATAAACCATAGGTGTGCTCTGTGGGTATTGAAAAAAAAAAAACACACAAATGCGCCTGAGCAACGTGTATCCTCGAATACGAGTGGCCAGCTATATATATTTCTTTAGCGATCCGTATTCAGTCGTTAATATGGAAATGAAGATGAGGACAACAGTTCGAACAATGTAAATAATGGGAATAATTACAATACCTCATCTAAGAAATATAGACAGGTCCTGAAGAAGACAACAGTGACCGAAACGTCGTAAATATGACAATAAAGATGAAACAACAGTTCGAACAATGTAAATAATGTGAATAATTACAATACCTCATCTAAGAAATATAGACAGGTCCTGAAGAAGACAGGAGCATACAATGACCGAAACGTCGTAAATATGACAATAAAGATGAGGACAACAGTTCGAACAATGTAAATAATGTGAATAATTACAATACCTCATCTAAGAAATATAGACAGGTCCTGAAGAAGACAGGAGCATACAATGACCGAAACGTCGTAAATATGACAATAAAGATGATTTTTAATATAAGAAAAACATGGACGAGTGAATTTCCTACGGACCTTCTTCCATTTGGAAGATTGCCTTTATTTTATTTGCCTTCTGCCATACTGAACTAAACTTAATAAATATGTGTAATTGAGGGCATCGAATCAAGAACACATTGACTGAATATCGAAAGATCTCTTTGACGAAAAGTTAGCCAATGGCCGGCGTTCTCAATGAGGCTAGTTTTGAAATCCAATCTCAAAGCGTGGGACGTTACCGTCCATATCTGAGAGAAGATAACACTAAACTGTTCAGATAGGCGAAAGATCTTCCGCCGCATCGATCAACTTCAAGAGCGTCGACTTCAAGAGCGTCGACTTCAAGAGCGCCGACTGCATTTCTAATTTTTCTTCAGCCCGAATCTTATCAAGTGCACTTATAAGGATAAATGTCTCAATAATTATTGAAGCAGCAAGATGACTAATGGAAACATAATTGCAAACTTACATATTAAATATCTACAATAATGGCTCATACACTACCAGCATATTTTTAACGAGATAGGAAAACATTAAAATTTAGGTTCAATATGACATTGTTATCCATAGTCAGTGTCGGACTAACATTTTTGGGCTCTCAAGCGTGAACAGATATGTGAGCGCTTTCGCAACAAGCAACAACAGATTCAACGATCCAACTGCCAAAATGTAGGCTATAAATAGATTCTGTCGAGCTCAACGAACTATACAGCTGCAGGTTCGGGTGCTGCAAACCCCACAAAACAATTTTTTAAATTTTACCAATTACAGGGGGATTTTGATGCCATATGAAATGGATATTATAGCATATTCTAAGGTCAACATTAGCCACTTCAACCCATTGGCCTATGATTCTATCACTAAAATGGCCATAAAACAATCCCTAAAAAAAAAAAAAACAAAAAAAAACAATCGATTTTGTTGAAAAGTTCACTAAAAAGTTGCGTCAGGGGCCATTCTGGGATTAGGGGCCCTGAAGCTTAAACTTCATTTGTTTCATAGTGGATCTGCCATTGCTCACGCCACATGTTCCAATATAATGGTGAAATTTAGGTGCATCCAAACATTTTGACTCTACAACTTCTGCCGTATAATAAGAGAGGGGACACAACTCTCCCGCTAAGAAATATATTTGAATTACGTATCAAACCAACTAAAAACAAAATGATAGCAATTCTGAATTTCTGGAATGAGAAGCTATTATTTACACTATTTACATGAGGACTATTGTCCTCATCTTTGTTGTTGTTATCACAGCGTTTCAGCCGCTGTGCTCTCCGGCCTTCATCAGATGTATATTAATCCGGGTATCTAACAGGGCTTTCCAAACTTAATCCATTATTTAATCTACGGGGGTAGAGTGTTCTCGAACCGCCAGCAATGTCTTGTAGGAATATCTCATCTAGATCTTCAACAGCAGCAGCAGCTATAACAAAAGAGAAAAGCCTCAGTGAGTGCAGTCAAGCATGGCAAGCAGCATCACTCAACAGGTAGGTTAGGTTTAAGGCTCCAAGTTCAGAAAATTGTCCCACTGGACAATAACCTAGTAGATTAAAGCGTAGTTTCGTGAATTTGGTGGCATAGTAATTGTGAGTTCAATCTCTGAACCGGGCAGAGTGAATTTGGACTCAGTGGTCAGGGCGAGCAATAACTGAGCATTACTAAAAATAAGAATTAGACGCGATATCACTAGACATGGGCAGTGGGACGAGAACAGTCTCCCTCCATAGATTAAATAAAGGATCCAGTTCAATCCCTGGACCGGGCAGTGTGTACTTGGGCTTAGTAGTAAAAGGTTGAGCAATAACTGAGCAGTACTAGACGAGATGTCATGGGCAATAGAACGAGAACAATCGACCCAGGTAGATTAAATAAAGCGTTCAGTTCGAAATTCCTTGTTGTTTACCCGGATCGACACACACCTGACAAAAGCCAGGGAAGGGGGTACAGCGGTCGAGACTGTGATAATAACAACAAAAATGTGGACAATATTAATATGAGATTGACTCAGTTTTTGATGCTTTTCAAAAAACATTTATTAAAAATTTGTCTATGACTTTTTCTGCTTAGATTTTACTCTCCTGGAAAATGTTTTGCGAAGTAGTTTAAAAATTATTATTTTTTACTAACACAAGGCACAAAAGCCACTCAAGGTAGAGGGTTACTGTGTGGAGTTATATTAACTTAGGAAATGATTGTTGATTCAAAAGGTTGTTACGCAATGCCATAAATGAAACTTCCTTCCCAGTGTCAGTCAAAATCAAAGTAACGTTGATTCGTATAAAATGCTGTTAGAGTTTGTCAAAAAAGCGCCTATTTTATGATTGAAGCAACAATTACACTTCAGGCTTTGCTTCTTATGAACCTCACAGAATTTCCTCAAACTGCGCGGAGTGAACCCCACGGCCTTAGCAGGAATTTGATTTCAGCAAGCCAGTTTCCATTTTCCGCTCCAATAACTGTTACAACATCCTAAAGTTCATCAGGTGAGAGGAGGTATGTGGTGTATGTGTGGTGATGTGGAACTGCTAAAAATATTATTAACAACGATGAATGTAACTAAAATTCCATGCTTGTAAGTAATCAATATCAGAGGTGTGTGCATTATTACTTATATTTCTATTTGAACCATTGAAAAAATGAGAGAAAGAGAAAAGGAGCAAGATTTTTTAATCTCTTATTTTTTCCTTTTGTAAATACTTTTAAAGGCGCTAACGGAAAGGCAATAAGACTCTTACACCGAGTGAAATTTGCAAAGAAGCAAACATTTATCAATGAGACGAAACTATTTTACAATATACATATTATATAAAATACAATATAAGCCTTGCACAAATTTTACCTTGTGCGCCTCAAACTATCAAGGCAGGTTAATAGATTTTTTCACAATACAAATCTGTTTTCTCTTAGAAAGCAAAAGTTCATGTAAAAAATATTTTACTTAACAACAAAGGATTTTAACAAGTTTATTTTAAAGCAACTGTCTATATAAATCACTTTCCTAGCAACAAAAGAAACTTACTTAATACGAAAAGTTCACAAATAAAAAATGTCGAAGTTTGACGGGCAGGGGGTGAGAAAAGGTGACCTTTAGACAAAATATTCAGGGTTTCGGAACAAGCGTTCTCAAATATGAGATAAACTCTCACAGGTTTAGAAAATACATTCGAATGGTATAAATTCATAAGTTTAGAAAGATATTTGAATATCAAATTGAGAAGATTCTCTTTTTTTTCACCAGTAGTTGTAGTAAATGCAGTAGTCTTTTATGATCCCAAGTCGCAGCCTTCTCGCTCGAGTGGTTGAATCATTTCTCGCTTGAAGTGATTTTTCTCATCCCAGATCACAGCCTATACAGCCCTTTCTTCCTAGATCACAGCTGTCTCGTTTGGGGTGGTTTATTTCTTTCTGATTTTCTTAGAACATTTTCCATCTTATATAGCAAACAATTGACTCAAAAATCAACTCTGTATGTTGGTGGCATAACATTTTTATCCCAATTAGTTAAAAACTCGACAATGACTTTCCAATCAAACTGCGCCCGTTTGCAATTTAATTTTAACTGGTTTTATACAACATCAAAGTCGAGTCCATTTTCAGAATGTCTAAACTGTCTGGCTTCATTTGGGCAGTTGTTTTTAATAGACCATCTAGCTTCATTTGGGTACCTCGACATGGTGTAATGGTTGTCAAGCTTGTCTTGCTAGACCAATTATGACTGAGTAGTGAGTTCGATTCTCACAGGGTGTCTTATACTTTCGGTCTTGTTCCACGTCTAAGTTGCGCTTAGAAACTCCTCATGTAGCTTCAATTTGACGAATATTTTACAACATCAATTTGGAGCCTTTTTCAAATCTTTCAGTCAGTTATGTGCCATGCGTGATCATGTATCTTCGTCAGTCATGTATCTTTCGATACATGACTGACGAGGCAGATTTTTTCCCGTGGTAGGTTGCCATTTCTTTCTGCTGGTAGATCTGTTGCCATTCAAGGCTATAGAACCCGATCGGTTTTACTATTTACCCATAGCTGGAGGGAGAAGAGGATTCATACCTTTCCCAAGGGCATTAGCACGTAAGTGAATGTAATGGATTCGAATGGAATTCGAACTCGGCTCTCTGATTCGCCAATCCGAGCCACTATCCATTACTCCACCATTATTGTTTTTAAATAAACCATCTGGCTTCATTTTGGCGGTTTCTTTGAAAAAGAAACCATGTTAATAATATTCTATTTCTTTTAATTAGTTTTTCATTATATTCAATATTATCTATTATTTTAAAAATAATTTTTATATTAAATTTAACACAATTTCAACACCCATATATATATATATATATATATATATATATATATATGATAAGCAAATATAAATGGATATAAATCCGACAGAATGAAGAAAATATCTGGAAAAACAAAACAAAAATCCTTAAAATGCGATTATGTTGTTTTAATATGAATGAAATGTCGACGTCTGACGTTTCGGTTTAATAACCTTCTTCAGGACAATATTCATTAAAAATACAATTAACATAATCAGTATAACACGACGAAAACGATGGACATAAAAACAAGTCTTATCCAAAACAGATAAATGAAAATTTTAAATGATCAGCTTTCCGTTTGAGCGTGGTCACGTTTGTCATCATATATATATATATATATATATATATATATATATATATATATATATATATATATATATATTATTATTATTATTATTTTAATATTGAAACTTATACTCTGGCGGTGTGAAAAAACCTGGATAATACAATTTGTAAATAAAAGTATATTTGAACAAACTGATACTGTAGTGGGCGCCTGCATACACCACGCCCACAAATTACTCAACAGTAATTGGGGGGGGATAAACTATACCTTTTGTACAGACAATTTACGCATCGCACGAGCCACATAAAAATCAATATCCTTCCCGCGCTCGTTCCTGGTGCCACCTTACATCTATAAAAAGCAGAAATTCGGCGTGGTGTAATGGTTAGCAAGCTTGTCTCGCTAGATGAGTTACAACTGAAAAAGTGAGTTCGATCCTAACTTGATGCCCCATACTTTCGGCCTTGTGCCACATCTAAGCTACGCTTGGAAAATAACTATACATTTTCACAATCACGTGTGAATCATTTTCACGTACGTGTATTTTCAATTTTCTACTCACAAACACACAAAGACATAAACTACACTCACACGACACAGTGAACTGTCTGTTTTCAAGGCAAGTGAACTTTTCGAAACTATATCATTCTTCTGCACAAATATTTCAACTTTCAAACTCAAACATCAAAAGACATTATTACAACATACATTTGTTCTTCACACAATAGAATGGAAACCACTTCGTGTTACTTAATCTTTATTGTCATTAACGGAATTATATGTATATACTTGTTTCAATACATGTTTTGCTTGTTGATTTTCATTGATCTCTCGTCATTCCTTTTTGTGTTTTCTTTACAAATTTAATGTGGAATGTTAATGTAAAAACGCAAACTTGATCAAAAACCCTTCTGATCCTTTTCTAACCAACATCATTAGCTACCCCACAATACCAGGGAAAAAAATCAGTAAAAAAAAAGGAAAGACTAAAGCCATCCATGTTGGTCGAAAATAATCAATTAGCACCGCAATGCTTCGTCAAAAGAAAAAACACTGACAAAGCTAATTAAGTAAAAACGTATAAGTGCTCAATACACTAAGTAATGCAAAATCTAAAAAGAGAACACACACACACACACACACACACACACACACACACACACACACATATACACACATATATATATATATATATATATATATATATATACCCAAGTATATGATTGGTGTATACGGAATAAATTCCAATAACCAACAATTACTATTCTTAAAAGTAATATATATACTTCTTTTTTTGATTGGTTATTTCAGCTCACGTAACAGTGTTTCCCCTTACAAGGGGTAGTTAATTAATTTGAACCTTTTAAAACCTTTATTCTACATTCAACATCATCACTTGATAAGACACCAGAGGTGTTGAAACAAAATAGCTATTTTTGTAGTGATTTATAGCACGTTATAATTTTTATAAAATAAATAATTATATATATATATATATATATATATATATATACCAGTAAACGACTATTTCAGAAAACTCATATCTCAAAATCGACTGATGAAAGAAAGCTCTAGAACTGACCATTGCGAAAACATTCAAAACTTTAGCATTTAAAAGAATAATTCCTATATTTGTGACGCGATAAAATACTTTCCTTTGACAACGAAGAATTTATAATAAAATGCAAAATTTATTAAAATATCTAGCGTGTCAAAGTTTCAGAAGTATGGCAAATAACGGCACGAAAAAAAGAATCAGCATCTATCAAAATTCAGACGCCATAAAAAAAAATCATGAAGACGCCATAAAAAAAAATCCGTTAAAAATTAAATCGAGAATAAGATTTAAAATTTACGGACGTCGTAAAAAGAGATATCACCAGAATATATTTAAAATAAAAACTTCAAGGTTTTATCTCTAGGAAAAGAGATAAATACGAAACTTTGCAAGAAGTCGCCGTCAGTCAACTATAAAAATGCCAGCAAGAAACTCTTTCTCTCCCCCGTCAAAAAAAAATAAAAAATAAAAAAATAAAATAAAAAAAATGATACGAAGTGTCTAGTGGTCTTAAAAGACACACTAACAATTAAAATTTCATGCTTCTATATCCTTTTCTCTTAGGAAGAAAGAAAATATATATTCATTTTCTTTTCTCGTATCACATGTCGTATCACATTTCAAATGAAATGAATATTTCTCATTCCGTACCGCTATCAATGATCTATCCACAAACATCGACTTACCCATAATTTTGCATACAAAATATATGTTTTAATTATGTGTATAAATTGCAGTTTTAAATTTTCTTAAAACTCGAACGATAACCTCATTTACTATATGAATTATTATGACAATGACTAGTAAACACCTACGCTGCTATAAATTTATACTAAGTAGAGAGGAAACATTATCAACCAATAGGATTTTTTTTATAAGTCTTCTTGTCCTTATCTTGATTATGGCGATGCTGTGTCTGACTCAAGGAATGTACCTGAAAGAAAGGACCGTGAAGAAAACTCATCCTCTGAATTTGTCCATCAATTATCGCAGGTTTCTAATTCAATTAGAAACCTGCGATAATTTTGAAAAGATAGCTTCGTGAGATTGCTAATGCAAATATAAGCAAGGTCATCGGCTGGTTAAATTGCTGTTCATTCTCGATAACTAAGAGTGAAGTCAGAACAGATAGTGTCAAGTGGATCAATTAACATTTTCAGTACTAAAGAGAAAAAGACTCCGAGATACCACGTGACCGGCCAATGACTCTCGGCAACAAACGAAACTTAATGCAGGCAATTTTTTACATGTGTAACAAACACAGCAAGTTTTACTCTATTATATAAAACAACTTATTGTTAGTGTTACCATCATTTTACAAATCTATACCAGCTTCAACAAATTTACCGTAACGACTTTCACCCAGTATTTCTTATTGACGGTTTGAATACGTTGACCTACCGACCCCAGTCAAATCAAAACGCTAAAACAATTCCTACTTTATCATAAAGCTTTTTCATTGCCTAGATTAATTCTAATTATGCACTTTTTGACTGAGTAAGTCTCTCCACAGAAATGATTGCAAATAAGAAAATTTTATCTGTTTTTTCTTTTACTTTAGTTTTCATTTTTCAGTGAGTCTTGTTTTTATTGTGCGCTTAAAATTCAATGAATTGATATAAGGGAAAATCCCCACTGTTCTGATTTGTGAAACTAATAAATTAATAATTACTTCACTTGTATTCTGTTCCATGGGATGAAAACATTTGTATTCTAAGCGCGTCTTTGCTGGTACGTATTCATATACAATTACAACAATTTTGAGATCTCTACATTTGAAATTTTATTTTGAATAGTCGGGATGAGTGTTTAGCATAAATCAAGCCATTGGATATTTTTTTCTGCACGAGTATGGTTAATCAGCAGCATTGTTAAAAAAAAATGTGTACAATGTACATGGTTACTGGCTGGTATTGGCTTTACTCACCTGTCACCGGATGCAATTTTTCATTAAAGTGACACCCTTCCATTGCACTAAGTTAACGTTTGTGAGTGTCTATGGTCAACTTATGTGAAGTAATATTTTTTAAACTAGATCAGAATTCTTCCGGGTCAAGTGAATGATTCAATCAATTCAATTACCGTTGATACTAAAAAAAAAAAAAAAAAAAAAAGTATGATAAATAACTAACTAAATAAAAAGAAAGTATGATAAATAACTAAAAAAAAAAAAATGTTAGTAGATTATCTAGAAGAAACTTGATGGTTCTTCCTGTGTAGTGTCAGTATTATTGATTCAGTGAATTTATCTTACGCCAAGTCAAAAATAAAATTTATTTAAACCGCCGACGCTGATCGATAGTTGTTTTTTTTTTTTCATTCAACGATATTTATATTTCTTTGTTCATAAAAAAGTGTGTATATTTCATTTATCAAGCACAAAATTTTATACTTTTTTTAAACCGATTAAAAAATATAGATAGAAAGAAAAAAGAAAGACAAGGAATAAAGAAAGAGTGAGTGAGAGAAAGAGAAAGAAAAGGAAGAGAGGAAGGAAGGAATGGAGAACGAAAAGGAAGAATGAAAGAAAAGAAAAAATAAAGAAGGATTGTTGTAATTGAGGGCCTTCGTAGTTGTAACTGTGCATATTTGGGCCGAACGTCAGCCAGTTGCTATCTGTTGTCCTCTGTCTAAGTGCTGGGTCATGTGACCACAAATATGGCCGACCATGAGTAGTTGTTTTGTGTTGTTGTTTTACGTGTTTGTCTTATTGTTTACCTTAGGAAAATCCGTGCGCTTTTCTCAAGAGGATTCATGCGATCCAAGTTGTTCAATTTTGGTAAGTAAAGAAACAAAATCATTACAAGTTGCTTGTTGTTCCGTTTTGATGCTAAAACTATAGATGCTTTTTTTCCCTTCCTTCAGATGGTGACAGATCTTTCTCATCTTTTCTTCAAATGAGAGCTTATAATGTTTCGCAACTTCAATTTTAATAAATATCATTATCTTTGGCGACTTCTCTTGTTATCTAATTTGATTAGTAGGTCAGAATCCGTTCTTGATATCCTATGTTGCTTTCTTTTCATTTAAAAGAGAGTCGATTTTCAGGCTGCCCCCAAATTACGGCCAAGTGCGAAAAAATTTCTCCCCCTAAAGAAAAAAGGCGTTTTTACTTTAAGTGATTTTTCTGATAAGAATAATAAACTAAATAAAGACTAAAAAAACACCAGTAACCCTTTCTAGATTCTATAAAGTTCTGTTATTTTATTATTAACCATTACATTTTACTACTTTACTCACTTTGAGAAAGGTTCTTGGAAATAAATTCATCCTTTTTAATATTTTTCCGTTTTTAAATGTTTATTTTTTTTTCTCATCTTTTCCACCAATTCTAATACGCGCAGATGACCACAAAATGGGGGATCTGTTTTCATGTAAACATGAACAGCCAAAAGATCCCCCATTTTTCGGCCCCCCCTTTTCAGGCGAAGACAATGATGTTTATTTATTACTGAGGAAATCAATTAAAGGTTATTTTTTTTCCATACCTTTTTTTGTTCAAAAGACAAGCACTTAAAAAATAAGAAAAAATAAATAAAAGCAGCAAAAATATCATTGGTACAGATTTGATTTATTATAAAATTCAAAAAATGTTTTTTTTAGAAAAAAAGGTAGTTTATTATTCCTATTTTTTTTAAATTGTTTTCTGTTAAAGTCCAGAAGAATCGAACTTAATATTTTTTTTATTGTCACCATTATTGAGGAAACATGTTTCTTTACTTGCATTTATTTTTCTGATTTAATAATTAATATTTAAAAAAAAAAATTAAGTCATCAATTGTACTTTTTTGATTCATCTTTCTGCCTTCTTTATTTTAATTTTTTAAATTATTTTACCGATTTATTTAATTCTTTATAAAATTACTTAAATCTGGGAATTATGAAAAAAATCAGGTCAATTTTTTCTTTTTTTTTTCTTTTTTTTTTCTTTTTATGAAAAAGTTTAAAAAAAAAATCAGTCTTTGAGAATGAAATCTTTTCACCCCCGCCCCCAGTTGGCTGTTCCCGTCTTCACCGTCATTAAGAAAAAATCGCCAGATCGATCTTTTATGTGTGGTCATTAGCAATATGAATTTTCAAAATCACATTTTTACGTTTCATAAAAGTAATTTGGTGTTAAAATTACCTATGATTTTCTTTTTAAAAAGTGTTTAGTAGAGAGTGGACCTTGGAAAACCTTTACCACCCACTCATTCTGACACCTAATGACGGTCGGAATATACACCGATCGAATTATCAGGAAACAGTGTAAGTAACCTTAATGAAAACGTATAGATTACAATATTAGGTTTAGTTATGATGATGAATGATAACCGATTGTATATAGATGAATATATAGAACTCTGTACTGTATTTCTTTTTACAAGCGCATGATTGATATAGAGAAGAAGACTAAGAGGAACCGCAAAAAGGGAATTATTTTTAAAAAATTAAATCCCTTTTTGGCAATTATTAGGGCTGTGATAAAGAGCATCACTAAACCAGAAACCTGAAACCAGACAAATAAACCAATTAAGATTTCATAAAAATGTTTTTTAAAACGTTTTAAAAATTAAAACTCCGTGAAGAAAGGAGACATAAGGACAACAAAAACAACAACCAAAAAAAAACAGGATTTGTTTGTTGAATAAAAAAAATAAAATGCTATATATACCTATGTATATTTATTTTGATTTAGAAAAATATTTTAAATCCATTTTCATAGAAATTGTAAAATTAAAGCCTAAAAACTTAGTGGTGCGCGTGTAGCAAGTAACAGCGGTTTTGAAGACACATCAAAAATGATTTTTTTTTTGTCTACCTGCTTGATTAACTGTTCACGTGCTTTAGTAAGCATCACATGCATTGAATAAAACGTCGTTATCCTCATGTCTTTCAGTGGCTATGTCTTCTTTATCAGGCATTTCCACATCCTTTTAAAACAGATTGTAAAATAATACCTATCTCACGACCTCATTCCATTTGTTTGTAGTAAATCTGTTTCACCATATCCTCTATCTATCTATATTTATAAATAAAATTACAAGATTGATCAGATACTTAAAAAAAACCCCAAAAACTCATTTTTCTCATTACATTTTTATGCATCTTTTAAACATGGGAAATAGTTAAAACCCCACATTAGATTAATAATAAAAAAAGTTGTACAAAAGAAAACTCTTACTTACTACAGATAATGCATTAATCTGGAAAAAAATATTATTTTATTTTTACTAATATATTTTTCAAAATTTTTAGCTGATCCATTATTCAGCCATCTTCAATCAGATTTTTAGCACGTATTTTTTTTTTGTTTTTAATTTTCCTAAGATTATCTGGTCTATTTTTTGTGGATTTTTTTACAAGATGAGTGATGTATTTGGTTAAAAAAAAAACCATGAAAAGTAACTTTCTTCAGTTATGAAATGGTCATATTCAGATGAGAAAGGTAATCATATAAATGTTGAGAGAGATTTACTTCAATTTCATCTTAAAATGCAAATAATAACACATCTCAAATTTAATTGAAACCAAATTTATTCTGAAATAGATTGAACTTCACGAGATGTTTTTTCTTTTTAATATTGACAGATTTATTTATTTTCTCAAATAGTTACCTTTCAATTATTGACTAGGTACAATATTATTTATTAAACTTTAATTATCAACGGAAATGAATATTGCAGAAATGCATACATGTGGTTATTATTATTATTATTATTAGAATTGTACCCATAAAAAATGAAAAGATTATTTATGTATCGACTGGGAATTCTGTGTGTTCTGCTGAGAACCCAAGTGTCTCTTGCAAGGATCAGTGCTCTCTATGAAAAGTGTGACACACTCACACAAAATATATATATGGTTACACATTGCATTGTAATATGTTGATAGATTATCATAAGTGTTATTGCTGATCAAATGCATTTGCTTTTTGTAAGTGGTTTTGTACTGCTTCCTTTGTTTTCATCTTGTTTGTTCATGTTGTTTCAGTTGTGTAGTATCTGGCCTTCTTCAGGTGTTTGTTGCATTTTTAGCAAATACCCTAGAAAGATCATAGGATGCATAAATAAAATGTTACAAAAGGAAACGAAAAAGAAGAAAATTAGTATAAGCCAATCTATATACAAACATTGTCTTGCAAAATTCAGATAAGAATTTACTGTGTATGTGATATATATTTTAGTATTTATCAATAAAAAAAACTATGTAGCGATAATAATGAGGACCAACTGAAAAGTTTTCAGCCTAACCGATTTCCAAAAATCTGTATTCTGGTGTTTGGTCATTAAAGAACTGATTTTTGAGAAGTGGATCATGTTGAGAACTCCCCTTGTACATAACATAATGACAGATTTATTTCTAAATTCTCTTCTATGAGTTTCTACATAAAAATGATAAAACTTGACTATGATGTAAATAAAGACATTGAAATGTTTATTTCTTTAATAAGATTTTCTTACTATGAAATTAATCTTTTACCCATGGATATATAATTATGGGTATTGTATATTCAGTTTACATTTTTATTGAAGGCTTATTATTATTATTATTATTTATTTTTAATTATCTAATTAATTAACTCTTATTTGGAGCTGCATATATGTTTCTAAAAATATATTTATTAAGTTTTAATAATGATATTGAAATGGATATTTATAGAATGTTGCCATGTGCAAACTTTGGGCCTGTGTTGCATTTGTAAAATATTCAGAGAGTAATGAACTCACTGACAATGGCTTGTGAAGCTGGTCTGTTACCCATCATAATTCTCTTCATTTTATCCCAATGAAGAAGGTAATAAACAGCCAAATGATAAGAAATTTCCTATTTATTTGAGAAAATATATCAAAATAAATATTATTTTAATATCAATTCTATTTCATTATTTAGTTATATATCTAAAACTCATAATTTATATATATATATATATATATATATATATATGTGTGTGAGGTCTGATTAAAAAGTATGGCATTTAATCTCTTTTGAAATAGCCCACTTCTGAAGCCACCCACTTTATCCAGTGTTGCTTCTGTTGATGGAACCATTCCTGGAACTCCTCTTGGGGGATAGCAAGCAGCTTTGTCACATACACTTGGATTTGTCATCTGTTTTGACTGTTTTAAAAACATTTTCATTTTCCTTGTCACATGATCTGCGCAGCTGAAACCCAATTTTCTTTTTAGTCACCTGAAAGCAGTTTTAGCACAAAACTTGGAAGACGCCTGTTTCCTACCCAAATCTTCAGTGATAATGGACTGAACTGAACTGTAATTAATATTCATATACTCCAACAACTCTTGCCCAGTGATTTGAATGTTTTTCCAAACAGCTTCATGTACATCTACAATGTTTTGATCAGTTCTGTTGGTTGTGGGGTCTCCAAGAACATGCAGTGCTGCTGACATTTTGTCTGCCATCTTTGAAATGTTTGAACCACTCATATCCACAACTCATAATACACTCCTCTCTCTATACAGTTTCTGAAACTTTTGCCTACGTCTATGTGCAGGCATCACAAAGCTTTTGCCAAAATTTCATGAAGATTCAATATGCTCTGCCATAGTCACTGATGGAAACACTGTTGTGTAGTGAGATGACCACACTACACACTTTCCTTCCAACCACTGCTATAAGCAACAGAAATGAGCAAGAAGATTATAACATAGTGTGTATGTGCGACAGTGTAAGGTCTGTGCCAGGCAGCTTCATCAATATTACTTGACCATAATTTAACAAAATTTAGTCTCCATACTTTAATCTTCAATACATTTCTATCATAAAACCACATGAAATTTTTTTCTATAGCAAAACTAGCAATGCATTTACAGGGAACAGGCAGTGTGTTGGTACATGAAAAGTAAAATTTGTATCATTTTTCTATAAGAAATTAACTTCATTTAATTTTTTTAACAAATTACTTTAATGTTTAATTTTTTTTAAACTTCTAAATCACCAATTATCTTTTTCTTGATGGGAAAGCAAATCTGTAAAGATAACCACTCCTGAGAATGATTGAATTCTGTCCAAAGTTGAGGATCTCTTTTTGTTTGCAAATGAAGTTTCTGTGATGATCCTGGAAAGATGTAGGAGTTGAACACTTTCAGAGAAAACAGACAAGAAACCCAGTTTATGAAGTAACTCTAAAATTGCACTTGTTTGACCTGTACATTTTTTTTAATCATTGTTATTATACAAATACTTGGGCTCATTTACTAAGGATTTGCAATCAATCATAACCAGGTATTCATAATGAAAAGCATCTCTATATTGCATAGGTAATATATGGACAAACCTTTCAAATCTCTTCACATCAAATCATTTCAAATAGAGTAACCCCCCCCGGTTTACAACAGTCCTGACCTATGAGGATTTCTGATTATGACATAATTTCTGTTAATCTTGTTTCAACTTATGCCATTTGTATATTTCATTATATGTATTAATATCTATGTCCTCCATGTGTTATTTTTTGAGTCCTAATTATGACATTCTGGGTAAGATGATAAACCACACCCAAGGCCTTTGATCAGGAGGTTTTGAGGAGTGTGGAACCACCTCCTTAATTGCTGGTATTCCCAGGTCCACCCTGATCTGTGGTAGAAGCACCTGTTAGGGTCCCAGCTATGGGCAAATAGTTCACTCCCAAACTGGGGTCAAAACACTATGAAAGTGTAAAAATAGGTTTTAATACCAGCAATAAATTTTTGGAAAAAAATATTACCAGCAATACATTTAAAAAAAAAAAAAAAATATTGCCAGCAATAAAAATCTTGTTGGCATTAAATAACCCATTGAGGTGTTGATATGCCGTAAAACAAACCAAAACCTAATTATGTCATAGAAATTTGTTATGTCCTAGATTATTACTTTATTATTGCATTAGCACAGGTGAGTGATGTAAGTATTTATTCACAGAAAATTGTGGATATGTTATGACGGACAGAGAAAATTGTATTATGATGCATCATAGGAATGGAACTCTGTCATAACTTAAGGACCTCCTGTATAAAAAAAATCCCCAACGTGAGTGAATTGCTTATTCAGTTACAGTAAAATGCTTTGAACTGTTTTGAAATATTTCATTTTATGGTACATTTGCTGTCCCCTAATTCTTTTTGTGATGAGTTCTGTGTCATTTAAATGGTTCAATGGCTGCCATTGTTTCTTGGACAGTATTTTCATAATATTCGTTATAATAGTTTTCAACATATTGAATAAAATCACTTGTTTTATCCTTAACGTACTTCAACTCAATTTCTTGATGTTGTATAATGTCAAATAGTTTCTCAGCCTGTGAAAGCATTGTAAGAAAATAGTTTTTGAAAAACATGAAAGTCATTCATTTTTGATAAAAGATTTCTAGTGAGTGTATTTTCCTGTCTCCTTTCATTACAATCCAAAATATGCACTTTTTAAGTTTCCATGCAACCTTTTTTTATAGCTGACAAAGTTTTGTTGCAAAATGTGATGGGATGCTGATATTAAAATCTCTAGATACTTTTCTGCTTTGTACTCAAAGATGCAAATTTACTATTGCTGTGTAAATGTGAAAAAGTACTTGAACTTAACTTTCTCAACAATTTTACTCAAAACTAATGTGCAAATCAATGAATGAAATTGTCATTTCTCCTTCAAATTTGTACCCCATTCTGTCCACCTGTCATCACTAGTTTTAGCATTGATAGAGGAGTTTAAAACATTTTCTATCTTATCAACCAACCTTGATGCATTTTTATCATTCTTGAAGGGACACAGGTGATCATAGCCCTCCACATCTTCCTGTCCCTTGTAGCTCATAATAAGTTTTGTCTTTTTGTTATTTCTCCCAAACCCTGTTCTGCCATCCATTTGCTCAAGCCCATCAAGTATTATGTTATGCATTGTTTTCTTTTGTCCCTCTTTCCTTCAGTCTTGTGAGCATCAGATTTTCCAAGCCCTCCTTCCTCATTACATGCTCCAGAAATTCAACTGCCTCTTCCTTAAGTATGTTTCCTTTTGGTTTCTCCAAAACCTTATTGTTACTCACATGTTTGGCCCATAGTATCCTCAGCATCTTTCTGTAGAACATTTCTGTTGCTTCAAGTCTTGTCTTCATCTTTGAGAAGATTGTCCAGCATTCACTGTCATACAGGAGGACAGATATCACATAACAGTTCAGTACTCTTTTCTTTATTTCCAATAAAATTTTCCTGCCTCTTAATGCTCTGCTTAGCTTTTATAATGCATCTTTGGCCATCCCAATACATCTTTGGATCTCAGTGTTGCACTTTCCATCCTCTGTTAGAACACTTCCCAGATATTTGTGTACCACCTGTATTTTATAGATTATGCAAAGGCATTTAGCAAAGAACACCACAAATATTTGTTAGAGCTGCTCAGCAACCTTGACATATTTGGGAAAGACATTAGAATAATCAAGAATCTACACTGGCAGCAAACTGCCTGCATATGAACAGAAAATGAGTTCAGAAGATATACAAAAATAGAAAGGGGCCTAAGACAAGGAGGTGTCTTTTCACTGGATTTATTCAACCTATTGTTATATAGGAGTAAAGTGTCATTGCCGACATTTGAGTTTGAACATAGATGGTCAGTGAGCAAACACAGGCGATCCCATTATTGAATTAAGTAGACTACATGACCATAGAGGAAACGCATATATGGGAAGTTGTGTGACATCTAGAGGTTTGTTATTTCTAGTCTATCCTCTATTACTATTCAGATCGTTATTCCTACTCTATCCTCTATTACTATACAGACCGCTATTATCTACTCTATTCACTATACTATTTCTCTATTCAGATCACTATACGGATTACCATTAAAGCAAGTATTATCAGTGCAAGTGATATTTGAAGGTGTCTGACACCAATATTGTTCAATGGTGTACTATAGTTGTATCTGCAATTACAAAGTCTCTACTAAAACAAGAATTACGAAAGTGACAACGAGTATTCGTTAACATTACAAAAGTGTCAAACGAGTGTTCGTTAAGATCATAAAACCTATACAGCAAGCAATTCTGAAAGAATTAGTGCCTTCAGTAATTGGTGCTAGAAAGGGGGCAGAAAATTGTGTAGAGCTGTGATTGCCTATGTCCTGAAGAGATATGACACATAGAAAATGGAGAAGAAGTGACATAATCACTTGGGTTACAATTTTAAAGATTAAACTCATATCTAATAACAATATAAAACCATCAGAAAGTAATGACCTAATGAAGAAGTTGATATTCCACCATCTCAAAATCTTTGGAAAGGTAGTTACGTTAATACTGGAAAGAGCAATAACAGTTACTGGACTTGAGAAAGCTATTTCTCAGACAAATCTTTTAACATTGACAGAAACATTAATTTAATAAAAGTTCTACCAGGATTCATTACTGGCGGTCGACATCTTAACAATATAAGATATACAAATGACATAGTGCTGATAACAGACATGGAAAACAAACTACTGAAGGAAAGTGAGAAAGGACTAAGCATAAACTACAAGAAAATGGAATGCATGGTTATCAACTAAAGGATGAGCCGAAAATGCAAATTACAGGTTGGGAATACTAAAATCAAACGGGTACAGAAATTTAAATATCTTTTTATTTTTTTATCATTGCTTACATCACAAAAACATTTATTTAATTTGCATTCAATCAGATAGCTGACGTAACAGTGTTTCATCTTGTTGCACTGAAATAAATGGCAAACTTTCATCTTCAGTTGAATTACATGAGCTATTACACGATCACTTGCAGATATAATGTCGTTTTGTATTGTACTTGAAACTCCTGAAAAATGTTTACATCGTTCTTTGCTAGAAAGGCTTGATGCAAAGATGCAATCTATTTCAGCAGTACAATCCAATAACTCACAATAATTACCTTTTGTTTAGGCCAACTCTTCCTTCACCATAACCACACAATGGTAGTTTTTGTTTGTAAAGGCATAAGTGTTTTCTAATTGTTTTAAATATTGTCTGTTCTCTTCAACTAATTTGTTATTCTGTTCCTTTTCAAGTTTTGAAGACATGTTAATAGCAATTACAATGTCATATATGGCTGAAATATATGATATTTGATTTAGAATGGCTATGTGTCTACTTTAGTTTTTAGTGGAGGACTAGATCATCCTGATTTGATAATCTTTCGCTTTTCAACAATATTCATTTCCCCAAATTATTTTATTTTCTTTTACATCTAACACTATATCCTTCTACATTATGGATAAATTTATTTTCATTTCATCAACAGCCTAAGTGACTTTTTGGCAACAAGCGACATGTCCATAAAAATGAACAAAACTTTAAAATATTTATGTCACTAGAGGAAGAAAGTTGAAAAGTGCCATTGCATAGAGGAAAGTGATGTAAACAACTTTGGAATACCATAAGATGATATTTATTGGTAAACATGAAGAAGAATTAAATTCCTGCAGGAAGTAATATGTTGATGTGAAATAAATGTTTCCAAAGTCATTGATATTTCAAACCTTGAGTAAATTCTCCAGTTTAAAAAAAAAAAGAAAAGTTTCTTTGGAATAAAAGATACAATAACTGGAGAAATTATTTCTACTTACAGAGAAGTAGAAAAGTACAAGCATGTGTGTTGTGTTTGAGAAAAATGATGTCATTGAAAGAAATATGGAATAATATTTACAAATGGAATAAAAATAACTTACATAGCAAAATGATCTTTGTTAGAAGATTGATCATGATGTGTTTCTATTGCCAATCTTCTTGTATTTGTTTCAAGACCCATAACAATTGAAAACTTTAAAATTGTGACTTTTCAAACTTTTTCACTTGTAACCCCTTTTGATAAGAAAGTTTCTTTTGTGACTCTACTAATTGTTATAAAAGTAACACTACTGACACTTCTACCATACTTACTATTTTGATGTAATTTTACAGGAAGCAATAAATATTTGTGGAAAATATGCAATCAAAAATTTAATCTATAAGTCCATTAAAATAAATTTCTAAAAGTAAAACCAAAAATGAAATTTATTTAAAAAATTAAAAAAAAACATTTAGTGTATAGCATTGCACTTTATTCCATTGAATGCCAGAAATGAGTAAGACATCTTTGAAAAAAAAAAAAAAACAGCTTAGTAAGTTTTTGGGATTCAGTAGTAGTACTTTTATGGACACCACTTGTGCTACCCACGTTTGGAACCACTGCTGTATACTTATTTCCCAGAACTCATTACCAAATCTTAAATTTTAATTCACATAACTTTGTTTTTTGTTGTATATATATATATATATATATATATATATATATATATATATATATATATATATATATATATATATACTATGAAAATCAAAAAAAATTTCATCAATGAAAACTGCATATAGAAAAGAAAAATCAAGAAGTATAAGCAGTCAATTGCTGATACCCCCTGACAAGTGGACAATGATTCCTGGAGGTTTCCTCTACAAAACTGTAGTTAGGATGCTGATGGTAACATCATTCAGCTAAGTGACAAACCTTTTACTTGTATTAATTATATATGTGTGAGAGAGAGAGAGAGAGAGACAATATGTCTTCAAGAAAGTGAAAAGTAAAAATTAAACTCAGCATTTATTTATATTGCTTTTGGAACTTAAAAGATCATGATACTTCCTCAGAAAATTCTGGCTGTTTTGATCCCATGTTTCTACTTCCTGCTTTAAAATCATTGTTTATTGGAATTTGAATGCAAAATATCCTTTTCTTTTTTGAGAGGAAACCAAATTTTAATGAAATCCTAGTTTTTTGTAGGATAGTATTGTTTTGTATATAGAGATTTTGATTTTGGAAATTATTTACAACCTTAAATTGAACAATTTTGGATGACTGAATTATTTAAATTTTAATAATCTGATATACAGGGTTATAAATCCAACTGCAATTTCAAGCAAAATCAAAATCATGAAACAGAAGTTACAGTATAACATTATCCTGTGGTACCAAAAAATATGAAGGAAGGAAAGTTACAATTTTGGTTTCTGGGTATGACTAAAAGTCTGGATTGTTTTTGGAGTTGAGACGAAAGTTACTGGGAAAAATTTTTATTTTTTTTAAAGACTCCTTTTAGTAGGAAGAATAACTATAACATCAGGAAATACTTTATATATATGTTATCAATAATTTTTTATAATATAAATACATGCCTTATCTATCTATATACTCAACAAAGGACAGCTTGAGTCGCTACTCAAGTTTCACACTCTTGTGATCTTCAGGCAACTAGAATATTCTAGGCATTCTAGTCACCTGAAGATCGCAAGAGTGTGAAACTTGAGTAGTGACTTGAGCTGTCCTTTATTGTGTGTTGATGTTGTGAAATGTTTTTTTGCTCTGTTTAGATAGTCTAGATATTGTGCAATTCAATTTACTATGTAGGTAGGTGTTTATCTTTTTTTCTTGTCTAAGGTTTTCTGACAGATTGTCTCTTGGTCACACCAACATTGCTATATATATATATATATATATATATATATATATATATATATATATATATATAGTGTGTGTGTGTGTGCACACTGCAATCTTAGGCAATAAAAATAGATTTTGTACTTGCTTAAAAAAATAACGGAATAATGGAAATATTAATTAAGGTTTAATGAAAAAAAAAAATTTTCTATTGAGTGTTTTTATCATTTTTATCTGTTACCATTTATCTTTCCTAATCTTTGTGGCATAATTTCAACATATGTGAACAAAATTTGTTTTTCAATACAAATGCCAGAGAATTTGGATTTGTTGTCATTATGCTTGTTTGGATGTAAATTTATCCCTTGGTAACTTTTAAATTGCTTCAGGCCCACACTTGTCCAATAAGAGTTATGTCTTGATTTTGAAGTTGTCAGTCCATGAGATACAACCCTCTTTGATTCAGTTTTTATTTTTATTTTTCCAGATAAGCCATACACAGATTAGAACTGTGCATTGGATCATCTCCATAAACCAATAAATTAAAGATCTCTTTTTGTAGCTGTTGGTTACTCTGGATCTTTTTATACTTTCTGCTGTCCAGATATGAGGCAGACATCTTTCAGGAGAGCCCCCAGATCATAATATTGCCTCTACCAGGATTAATAGTAGGGGGATAATAAAGCTTTCCTTTTCTTTTCTGAACTCATTGCCTTCGATAATAAGCAAACATTTCAATTTTGAATTTGTCTGTTTAAAGAACTTCTTTTTCCACTGCTCAAGGTTTCATTTTCTGTATTCTTTTTAGGAAGTGTTTATGGCTGCAGTTTCTCCAGATAAGCCATACATTACTAAGATTTTAATACAGTTAACCTGGAAATTCTATTATGGTCCATTTGCTCAACCTTATGCACACATTTTTTTCTGTTCTGTAGGCTCAATTGTTAAAAATATTTAATGAATTTAGTTTAGGAGGTCCTCCTACACTTGCTCAATCTGCTTCTTGATTTCATTTGATCTTTGGTTTATTTTCTACGACCCAGACTAATACCCAACATCCTCATGTCTTTTTTTTCCTAATCTTTTCAAAATAACATCATCTGTTTCATCAGATGATCATTTCTTATTAGCTACCCTGTTGATTCCATCAGTAATGTCTGTCATTTGCAGTTGAGACACAAATATAAAGATTGCCATAGGTCATAAGAAAAAAAACAAACTGAAAAGAAAACGAAGATATTGTAAAGTTACTGAATTATGGGAACATGATGTTGGAAATTAGGAAAAAGTTAAACAAAGAAGAAATTGAAAACAGACAGAACATTCTGTTAACTGTGAAATCAGTTTTCATGTACTACTTCAGCCAATTTAGATGTTTCACTTTGGGATGTTTGCTTAAGTTTGGTAGTTAGCCAATGTTTTTAATATTCTGCATCTTTAACATTTTGCAGCACCAGCTTCTTTAAATATTCTTTTGCCAGTCTATCTGCATTTCTTTTTTATTACCTTTTTAATTTTTCTCAAATCTCTTTTTCTGACATTTTTAAAGCCAGGTTTTTTTTTATTCTTGTGATTTAATTACCTACTTCCAATTTCTTTTTTGATTGTCCTGTTATTTCTGTTCAACATTTTCACATTTTCCAACATTGTGTTCCCATAACTTAGTAACTTTATATATTTGTTTTCTATTGAGTTTGCCATAGGTTGTAAGAAAGATACAATATTTATATTTTGGAAGTTAAATAATAAATATCAACAACTATACTATTGTATATATTTATTTACAATGTGATGAACAACATTTGAGTTGCATAATAATAAAATTTCACTTCAGCAAGTAAATTATGGTAAATATTTCTGATAAAAAATAATCAGAAATTCATATAGTATATTTATCATAAGTAAATCCTGATAACATTATCAGTATCAGTTGGTTAATATCAGTTTTATTGTAAAAATATTGACTTGCATAATAAAATTTAACCTATTATACAGTGATAATTAGTTGTGGTGGTGACTGTGAGGGTGATATTAAAAGTAAAACTATAAGAGTATTTTGATATCACCCTTCTTCTCAACAATGGCCTTAAAAGCCATTTGAGTCTTCTTTTCTTTATTAATATTGTATTATCAAATTATTTACTGGCTTCCACCTCTTTCTCATCATCATTGTCCTTCTCCTCCTCATTTTCTCCCTACTCCTCTTCATATATTGTTGGTTCTAATGATTGAATTTGCTTTCATCTTTCAAACTGACAAAATTATTAGCAGAATTGAAGACACCCTTTGAAGAAAGGAAGAAAAGAGATAAAATGGTCGAGGGTAGGTAGAGAGAAAATCAAAATGAAACCTCTTGTGTATCGACTAATGCTTGGATTACAAAATTTGATTTTATTCTTTTTTAACCCGTTATTGCATTATTATTGCATCATATTTATATTACGTCATCAATATTGGCAGTTGTCCAAGAAAATTGAATGTAAGGATGTCTGAACAACCAGAAACCCATAACTCCTTCCTCAATGCAAAATCTTGTTAAGCCAGAAAATGATATTGTTCAAGCTGAGATCATAGGCATTTGGAATAAACTCTTCTCCAAAAGACGAATAATGCAACTACCATATAACATTCTCAATATATTATCACAAATGTTTCCTAAAATAAAATAGTTTCAGAAGACCAGAGAATGATTCAGTTGATACATTGTGTAGGTGATCAAGGCTCTCCACCACTTCCTCTTTTATTGTTCTCAGCAATATTTTCTCACTTATGATTCTTCTGTCTCTTTGAACTTTTCAAGTAGGTTTTTTTTTTTTTTTAGCTTTCTTCTACTTCTATTGCTTTCAATGTGACCTGTAAGTGTAAAATTTTCCAAGCCTTCCATCCTCATTAGTTGCAGCTATCTCTTTTGATTGTAGTTCCCACTTTTCTTACAACTTCCTCATTCATCAAATGAATGTGCCATCCATTGTATTTTCAATATTAATCAAAAGACAAACATATTGGTTGTTTTTGTTTTGTTTTTGTGATAATATTGTTCAGCTTTTCCTGTCATATTGGATTAAACAATGTGTTGCAGTCTAGCATTTTTCTCTTTTGTAATGTTTTTTTTTTTTGTACCTTAGTAACTTACAGTTTCTGTAAAGTGTCTTTTGTTTTTGTACCACATTTTCCATAATCTATGAATAATTTAATGCCTTCAATGTGTAACTTACATCTTTGGCTGCTCCTTTTGCTCAATACCCCACCCTCCTACATATACAAAAACTGTGGAAAATCTTCCTTTTATTTTTACATCAAATTTTTTTTTTTATACTTTAATCTCTACTGAAAAAGAAAATGATCTAAGTTCAGTTGCAGTATTTGAATCATGTATTTATGATAAATCCACTTTGTGGGACAGCTTAAGCAATTCATTTCCAAAGTATTGGAAACATTATTAATGATATTTAAGTTGTCTTTCAATATATTTTTTTTTTTTTTTAAGGATTCTTGGTTGACATTTTATTTGGTCTTTGCAAACTATTTGTTTTTAAAACCTAAACAAGTTAATCTCTTTGAGCAGAAGATATTATGTTTGTGCTATTACTTCTTTTGTTAACACCTTTTTTAAAAAAAAAAAAAAAAAATTTGGTCATTATGATCTATGAATCTATCTTATGACAAATTGAATTCTATATAATGGACTCCCCTTAAGCAGATTTAATGCTTTTATCAGAAATTATTTTATTTATTTATATATAAAGTAGTTGAGTTGTTTATATCTACCATTTATATAACTACCGTTCTGTGTTTCTCCCCATGTTTGTCTTGCGACTAGAAGACAAGTAAATAAACAAAATTGACAATTGTTTATCCTCCATTTGGAAAAAAAAATTTAAAGTGCAGCATGAGTCTTTGATATTCATATCTATAATTTCTTTGAAATGAAATTTTGAAAGTTAACTAAAAAAAAAATATTCCAAATTAGATAAATTATTTTGTTGTGATTTCCTTCTCAGAAGCAACATACATGAATGTCTCATAAGATTTTAATTAGAAACAACAAAAATCAATTAGTAATCAAAGATGAAAACTCTGAATTTTGTCATGAAATATTTTTGTAATTAGTTTTTGATGAGAGAAAAACTTTTCAGAAATAAATAACAATATATGTTTGGTTTGTGTTATTGCATGATTAAAGTGTTTTGCTTTTGAAATTGCGAAGCTGGCATTTTGCTCATAAAGGCAAGAAAGACACTTTTTTTAATATTACTAACATTCATATTTTTGAAAAGGCTATTAATATCATTTTAATTTTTCTCAATGCATAAATCTTTTAGTTGTGTTCTGTACCCATTTGGTTTCATTTTTGTTTCAACCCATATAAAGGAAAAGGAAAGATGTTGAAGTTGTCATTCACACAAATAATCAAATCAAGACTACACTTGTGTTCCAAATACACCTGCCGGGCACCGTTAAATTATTTTCACATTGCCATCAATCAGATCTTCCAAATTTATTTATTTTTATAAAACAACTAAACGTTTTTATTTATTTATTTATTTTTTTTTATAAACATTGAAGGATATTTTGTATATAATCTTTCTTTATGAAGTGGTTCACATGAGCATCCTTTTCTTTATTCTTACTTTAAAAAATATTTACCTGGCCTGATATTGTGAACAGATATTTGTTAAAGCTTAGCCTTCTTTAGGCTTCCACAAATTAAAGAATAAGATTATTTCCATTAGCAACAACTATATCTATTTCAATATTTGCAATTGCTGTTCAAGCAATTTTCTCTCAAATTTTAATATCCAAATAAATAATTATATAAACGCAAATTGAATTCAACTTGTTTGGTTTTGAAAATGCACATTTCCATTTACTAAATACAAGTAATTTGAAGTCAAGTTTAAAAAAAAAATCAGTTTGTAAAATTAAAATGTAAAATTTCCAATAACATTGATATCTTATCATAAAATACCTATTGAAATATTTTCTACATTAAGTCTCTTTAATGACAAAAAAACTTCCACAAAACAGAACTGATAGGATCAAGGAGTCACTTTAAAACTAAAAGCAAGTCATTCAGTAAAAGGTTTTCCTAAATCAAATCTGAGTTAACTGTAATTTAAAAAAAAAATCTCATAACCAATGAACTTAAAATTTATGAAACAAAAATGAATAAATAAATCAAATAAAAAGTAATTTTATTAGTAGATAGAAAAGGTCATTCTATTCTGAACTAGCCAAACTACTAAATCATTGGGTCAATCAGAACATTTCCTTGCCTTTTAGAAGTATCTTATTTATTTTATTTTCTCAGCTGAAGGATTATATGTGTAATACATGCATTTTTAGACCATTTACTAAATACAAGTAATTTGAAGTCAAGTTTTAAACAAAACAAAACAAAAACAAGATTCTTTTATATGTAAATTTTACTTTTTTAGAATTCTAAAGTTAGTATATTTTCTACATCTAAAAACTTGTTTTTATGACATTTATTTTATTGTAATTGTTTGATTTCAGGAAAGGAAAACAAATTTATTTTATTTTTATGGAAATAGATATAAAACCTCAAATATGAAAGTTATCCTGATTACTCTTTTCTCCTATTTTAAATATGTTTGGTTAAACTATGTAGTAGATAAGGAAAAAAAAATAAGTAAAAGAAAAAATATGCCAGTATAAATTTAAAAAAAAGGTCATTTTAAGCATTAATTCTATTTTTTGTTAAGTGACAATGAATAAATATTTGCTGGATAGAAACATTTCAATTTCAGTAACACAAAGAAGATATTGTTAGACACAAAAGAAAAAATAAACTCCCTCATTTGCAAACCTTTCTTTAATCCTAATAATAGGACATATACATTTCAATAGTTTTTTTTTTCTTTCTTTCTTTTGCACACTTTCTCCACACTTGATGAAAAAAAAAACTTTCTGTTTTCAAAACTCACTGAATCTAAAGATCAATGTTTTATTGAGAGTTTTCTAGTGTTAAAACATAATTATCTGTCTTCGACTTGGCTATAATTTATGCATGATAGAAGCATGAAATGTAAATCCCCTTGTTAGTTAATACCACTTTCATGAAACAATTGAATGTTTTACTTAAGCCTTTCAATTTTGCTTGCTGTTCATGGCCTAGTCACAATATATGAACAAACCAACTATCAAGTAAAATGTTAATTCAATTCTCTTTTCTTTTCAATATCTGCTAAACCAACTACTTTAACCAACTATTATCATATTCAAGTTCTGTTAATAAAGTATTTTCTCTCAAATATATACATATGTACATGTGAGTCTGTTTTCACCTATGAACTAAGTGTGTTACCATATTGTTGGTATGGTAATACTTATGTTGGGATGGTAGGGTAAATTTATCTCTGTCAGTTGTTCTAATAATCTTATAATCTCATTAAAATGAAATAAAAAATATTTAAAAATTTGTTTGTGTTAAAATCGGATCAAAAGTTTTAATAAAATGTAAGATATCTTGGTGAATTAATAAGTAAACAACAAATAATAAGGAAAATAAAAGATTTTTCTTTAAAGGCTTCATGATGGAACTTGTCGTTTACTCATTTAATTATTTTTTTTTTCACTCTTTGTTGTTAGGATTTGTAACTTTGCTTGATTGTTTCTCTGAGTGTTTGTTACTAAAAATAAAGTGAAAAAAATGAGTTATATCTTTAATTCAGAACTTTAAAAATACCTTAAGCAGTAATATCACTCACATTAGAGCTTAAATCTTTAATGATAAAACAAATAACACCCTTTAATTATAGGAGTTAGAGGGGGAGGTTTTTTTTTACTTCATTTGACATTTGAGGGTTTTTTTTTTCTTTTTATTAGACTTCACTTTCAAAAACTGTAATTATAAAATATGAAAGCCTAAAAGCAAAAACATCAAGTTGCTTACTTTTTTTTTTCCCCTTGCAGACTAGAAACTGAATTTATTAATTTTGGATTAAATTGTAACAGCAATTTGATTTTCAATCATGTTCAATTTTGTATATCTTTTTAGGTAGGTTCCTTACCAGTCTAGATATCAGATTTATGCAGTTACATTCAAAGGAGAGAATAGTGCTGTCAAAAGTTTGAAATAAGAATAAAATTACTAATATAAGGCATTGTGTTTTGAGTAAATTTTGATCACACCAGAATTTTCATGGTTAGTAGGAATTGATATGTTTTAGTTTTATTTTGTTAATCTCCAACTGCAGTGATTTTTTTTTTTTTTTTTAATGTGGTTAACCTCTTGTGTTCTACCAAAGTAAAATTTTTATTTTTATTTTTATTTTTTTTTGTTTTTGAAATGTAAGAAATTCTTGACTTTGCTTTTCTGCAAAATTCTTTAATTTTTGTACTGAATTATATACTGGAAAAAAATTTAGTTTTAAAATCAAGCCAAATTGTAGGTGGAATAGAAGTCAAGTGGGTGGTAGTTGTTATAGTGTGAAAATTTAGATGTTAGGATTAAGATTTTTTTTTTCTTTTTAATTTTGGTTATTTAATCTTGACACTTAAAATTTATTTTTGACTTTTTAAATAAATTGCCAAGCACATGAAAGTATCAATTTTTTTGAGTAGGCAAATTTTGGCACAAGGCCATATTGCAAGAGTGTTTAGTAATCTTCAAAAATGTTTTTTTTTTTTTTTTTTTAAAATCTTTCTCTTCACTAAAGAAGCCCCAAAGAATTCCTGATACAACAAAATATATCAAAGATATCATCTGAAATATACCTCTTCATTCTTATATAAGTTTTTGCAAGTTTGTTATAGAATATTAATAGATTATTATAGCATATATATATGTGTGTGTGTGTGTGTAATGTATTCGTGATGAACTCTCCTGTTGTCTTTGATGTATGATGATCCAACAGTGCAACTTTTAGAACTGAATAACCAGCACACCCTGCATATGTAATTTGACTATAGTGGGGAAGGCTTATGCAGAACTAGCTGTATATTTTATATATAACATCTTAATAATTTTAAATTACTTGAATACAGAGAAGTGATTCACATAATGTGACATGTCTACCAACAGCCATCTTCACATTTTGAATGCAGTTGTCTTTTCTTAGACTGGTTGTCAACCTAGGCTAAAGAGCCCAATTTGCTTTACTATTTAACCCATCGTTGGGGGTTAGAGTAAAGATGGATTCATACATTTGCAAAGGGTGTTTGTGCAAAAGTGAATGTAACAATCACTAGGGGAATTCAATATATATTAGTACATTCCACATTAAACAGAAAATATTGGAATTTTGATTCCTATAAGCAATTGTATCTTTTAAACAGATTTGTAACAAAAGGATTTAACAAAGGTCATTAGAATATTCATGGATTCAGTGGAATTTCATCTGGGCCTGGATTTCTACTGCACTTATATATAATGTCTGTGTGTATGTGTTTTAATGCATATATGAGACTTGTTGAAAAGTTCCACTTTCCAAAATCTGATGAAATAGCAAATTTGGCATTTCCAATTCCTTCTAAAGTCTTCTTCAACTCTATACTTCTAATGTCTCTGCTTGAACTCTGAAATTTTATTTACTAAATATTTATTTTTCTTCTCAGTAGAAGTAGATAGGTTTTCCTATCATTTGGTTTTTGAACAAGAATAGAGATTTGTTTGCTGTTTAAAGATTGGGTTTCCAGTTTTTTCTGAAGTTTTTTCATTCTTCACCATTGCTATCAAAATGAGACTGAATATTTTGTTGAAAACTTGAAAAGTAAGGACTTAAACGTCAATCTTTTAAATGTATTTCCCAGTTATTGTTGTACTTTATTTTTATTCTTTTTATTTTTTGTGGAATTAGCATAAAGGCACTGCCATTGCCAGTGCAAGAGAGATAACTGCATTACAGCAAAAAGCTATAGACATTTCACTCCAATAACTTACAAATGTATTGGCATATATAGATTTCATATTTGTTTCGTACTTGTATTTATTTTTTTAAATAATTAAAGTAAATCTTTTTCGACCATATTTCCCTGATGATAATGCAAATAAACATTAAAATATTTACGAAATTAACTACACTTTACTTTTTCTTTTTTTAGTTTCTTTCATCTTTTACACAATTTGAATTTAGTTTTTAGCTTAGGCGGTACACATTGAAATATTTGATTTAATATTTCAAATAATATTATTTAATCTTAGTATCATTTATTTTGTGTTTGAAATGTTGATGAGAAAATCTTGTCTGTACAATAATTAAAAATGTTTTGACTTAATTAATCTCAAATTCATTTTAGCCACTAGATAAAATGTCATAGCAAAAGAATTTTTTTTTTTTTTTAATCTCCTGTGTGATTTTGAATCTTATGAAATATGCTGTACATAGTGTATCTTTCAATGTACCTAGCCTTTCTGAATATTTTTGATTTACTGGTGATTGGGTTCTCTTGTACCTTGTGTTTTAAATCCTCTTAATTAACAACACATGATCATCAACTTCTAGGTTTTATTTCAAGGGATAAGCACATGTTCCCTTAAAATATTTAAACCAGTTTTGGGGCAGTACAGTCAGATAGTGTTTCATTTTGTTCCACTTCCCAAATTCTACAGTATTCTTTGAGGCTCATTTGAAAATAAGGTTTCAAAGTTGCCAGAATTTCAACCATTATAACATCTGAAACAAAACATCTGTTTTAAATAAATACAGCATCTACTCAAATATGAGTATGCACTAAAAATAACATTTAGAATAATAAAAATGATGGATTAAAAAATAAAATCTATTAATTCTTTAGAAATATATGGGAAAATTCTTGGTGCCCCCCCCCAAAAAAAAATTGACATAATTTTAAAATGTGAATATCTAAGTCCCAGGCAAACAAAATTAAATAGGCTTCATGTTGAATAATAAAAGATTTTATTTATCAAAATTCAAACAAGAAATTCAAAAGGATGTACATTTTATAACCAATTTCACAAAGCTACACAAATTTTTACTTGTGATACGATACACATCAAGTTGGTAATATGACTGCACAGTTATCTTAGATTTTACACATTTTGTTAAAATCTGAGGTCATTTGAGCAAAAATTGGCTATATTATTAGACTACAAAATGATGTCAATTTTTTTTGTTAGGAGGGGGGACATCCTGTAATATAAAATACTTAATTATATTAATAAAGTAGAGGGGGTCATAAATAGTCTTTAGATATGTACATGAAATAAGTTCTGGCATAAATGTCTGCAAAAAAAGAAAAAGAAAATCCTTTTGATACATTCTTATAATCAAACTAATTAATTTATTAAATTGAACCATTTTATGTTTTGGCTTTTAGTGTCTGTATTTTCATGTAGAAATACCAAAGTTCATTTTTGGAATCCACAGCTTACTTTTTAACAGTCAACCAAGTCTGATAGGAAGCCACAAGTGTCTATAAATATGGCAATTAATGTATTAATCATTGGATTAAGTACTTGTTAACTGCAGCTGTTAATTGTGAAGTAATTTTTCTAAATTGCTTGTTGTTGCCAATTATACTTTTCATTTCTTTGTTGATACATGTGGAAAAGTAATAGAAGTTGTTGATAATCAGGAGAAATAAAGTAAAAGGATAGAATTGTGATCAATTCCAAAATTATTCTGGTATATAAGATATTGTTCATTTGTGCGCACTCTCCTACAAAAAGAGACTCAAAATATCTCTTCTCATGCAAAGTTGACATATCTTGTAGGTTAATGTTTACACAGATGCCACAGACTACAAGTAATTGTACATATCCTAACTTCCTAATTCAGTAATATGGTTGAGTGGAAGCTTATCATCATATACTCTATAGTTTGCACCAAGAACATGTTTTTTAATTTAATCAATTAATTTTTATACAGTAGGGCATCCAATGAGAATTGAACTCACTAGCCTGTAGGATTGGCTGTCTAAATTTTGCTCTATGGCAAGTGTTGATTCTACTTGAGGAATATTGGCTCAGAACCATTATATTACCAAAAATATTCAACTATGTTCCCTCACAAATCTATGAAGTGTCTACAAAACTAATAACAGTTCTGATGCTCACCAAAAAAGTTCATTGAACCATTTCTATTATTCCTGTTTTTCTCCTTTGTAAAAACCATTGTATTTTTTCTACCCAGGATCAAACTGTAGATGAAAAGAAAACCAGGTGAAAGGTTTTTTGAAACAAGCTTTATATATATATATATATATATATATATATATACACACACACACACACACACACACAAAAATATAGAAGGACTAGAAATGAAAGAAAAAAAGAGAGACAGGCTTGATGGAATGATATCATTAGGCTCCAGCTAATAGAGAATAAGTGGCATAAGGCATAAAGTTTAGAAAGAAAAAGAACTATGTTTAAAAACAAGATAAATCACATACATATTTTTTTATATATCTATTTCCTTTTCATTTTTGATAAAAAAAAATGATTACACAATTACAACAAACCTATTTGATGTTTGTTATAACATTTTAATTATTTTTCAAATCCGTAAAAAAAAAAATTATTAAATAGGGTTTAAAATTTATTTATTTTCTTTATTTTTTGTTTTTCAAGAGGTTACTGGTAGTGAAAGAGAATAAGACTTTAGTGGAGAAAGGACAATAAAAGAACAGGATTTGGGAAGACAAAAGATTACGATTGATTTTGCATTTAAATTTTGGGTGATTGTAGGTGACAGGGAAGCAAGAAATCAGAATAGAGTTCCACAGGCATGAAGTGCGAAAAAATAAACTATTAGAATAGAACTTATGGTTATATTTAGCCAATTAAGGAGTAAAACATTGCGATTTAGTTGCCAGTTTAGTATTATGTATTTGAAAGGAAAATATTATCACTTTGACTTAACCTATAAATATTAAAATATTACACTGCTTATTATCTAATTTTTATTGTAATCCTAATAGCAATTGCATTTATCTCCCTTGGATCTTCTGAGCGGAATTATTTTCCTTTAACTTAAATAGAGCTTTAAGACCATATCTCTCCTAGTTTTTTTTCTTTAAGACTCTAACCATTTTTGGAATAAATAGATTGATTGCTTGAGATTCTATTTTTAGATAGGTTGTTGTGAAGTTGGTCAAGTGCATAGGAAACCATTTTTTTTTTATACTCCAGATTTCATCTTACTTAACACTTAAAAGAAAAAAAATCAATGTGATGAAATTTTTTTTTTTTTATTGACACTTGAAAAGATGCTAACATATCCGGAAGAATCTTAAAAACATCTAGTCCCAACCAACTTTTTAGACTTGAGTGCATTTATTTGAACTTTGACCTGGCCATTTTCTTGAACACTTTCTTCACTACCATTACTTCTTTCAGTCATTTTTTTCCCCTTTCTGATACTTTAGTTTGAAGAACTACTTTTTGAAATAAACTTGTTCTCTTGAAGATGCTGAATATGAATGTATAAACACTTATACCTACTTGTGTCTATACAAAGGGTTGATGGGAAGCATTTGTAATCATCAAATATACATATATACAGATACGTCTTTATTATTATGTGTGTATGTCTTCATGTATACACATGCCTATTATATGGGTGTATGTCTTCATGTATACACATGCCTATTATATGGGTGTATGTCTTCATGTATACACATGCCTATTATATGGGTGTATGTCTTCATGTATACACATGCCTATTATATGTGTGTATGTCTTCATGTATACACATGCCTATTATATGTGTGTATGTCTTCATGTATACACATGCCTATTATATGGGTGTATGTCTTCATGTATACACATGCCTATTATATGGGTGTATGTCTTCATGTATACACATGCCTATTATATGGGTGTATGTCTTCATGTATACACATGCCTATTATATGTGAAGTGTGGGGACAAAAATTGTTATGGAATAGAATTGGTCTCGATCTATTCACTAGCCTAGAATGGTTTTGTTTTTTTTCATGCATAGAATTTTGTTGCAGTATGAGTTGTGGTGGTTTTTGGATTTTGTCTAAACAATGCATTAAATTGATCATTTTTCATAACTGAATTAGGTTTTTCTCTTGATTTGTATTCAAGACACTCATCTGAACTAAATTTCTGAATCCAACATGGCCTCCAGATGACTTCGGGATCTCCTGCATCTCTTCTGGACAGTCTCCTTGTTTAAGTTGGTGAATTCTGCAATAACCCTTGCCTTCAGTTCATCTTTGGTGTTACAAGGAGTTTTGTTGGTCTCTTGCTCAACTGAACCCCACATAATAGGGATTGCAGACTGGGGAGTTAGCTGGCCAGATGTAAAGGGTGATGTGGTTGCAAAAATTGGCTGACAGCCATGACTGGGTACTCCTGCTTGTGTGGTATGGTACAGAGTCCTGTTGTCAGATATAGGGTCTTCCAGCAGCCACCTTGACCCAGGGCAACACTACCTCCTCAAGGCACTTGATATAGTCCTCTGGGTTGAGTCTGAGGCCCTATGGAAAGATGAATGGAGGCATCACTCCAAACACCATGATGTTGACTGGATATATCATCTAACTCTTATCCTCTTGTATTGTGATAAAAATAACTACAAGTATGAAATAATCATTATAGAGTAATAACACTGGCTTGCTTCCAGAATCCAGACATAAAGATAGAATATTTTGTGTCCCCACAATCCATTCATGCGCTTAAGAGAAAACTGGAAGAAACAAGAAATTGTTCCTGTTTATCATGAGCAGCACTTGACGACAATTTGCTTTATATTAAAAAAAACAAAAAAATGAAATACTCATTTGTGGCTAAGTCAATGATTTTAATTCAAACCTTTTCAAATATTATCTGCTTTTTGTGTCTACTTGGATATTAGAAATTATTTATACCCTTTTGTAATCCCATGATTTTGAAAATTCATTTATCTGAATTAATTTTTGCTAGCTAATCACAATAATGGCTGATTATGGCTTCTTTATTGATTGAAAAATAATTTAATTTCTGGTTTTAACATTTTCTTTTTCATTGTTAAGATGAGGAAATTTCACAAAGTAGATTTAAAAGGATTTAAAAATGAACTCTACCCCAATTCCTCTTATATTGTCTCAAAATGACAAAGCCGCACAAGTACCTTTTTAATTCTGATTTGCAGTTTTTTAGAGCCTTTTAGTCAGCTTGTTTTGTTTTACAGCATATCAACTTCAATGGGACATTTAATGGCGACAAGATTTTTATTGCTGGTAATCCCTCACATATTCATGTCCTTTGATCTGACCACACCAAAGTTTGCACTATAACTACATTTGTATCTGTTCTTTTTGTTTTTTTTGACTACCTTGTTGGTACCAATCTTACTGGGAATGACTGCAAAATACTTTTCCCTCCTTAATTTATAGGCAAAAGCATGTAAATGCATGCTGGGATTTCTTCCTAGCTAATAAGATCGACCACTTGTCAGTTTTATCTGACTCAGTTCTGGTTTGTTTTGCCTTGAAGTCAGAACACTGTATTCGTGCATCTGAATTTGCTCTTGTGTGTCAACTCCAATTCTTAGTTTGTGAACTTTTTGCCCTATTACTGTTGCTTTGTCTTTCATATATTGTTTGCTTGCTTTTTATTATTTTTTGGCTTTGTTCTTTTTTCTTATTGTTGTTTATTGTAAACTTTGTCAATTCTGTTTGTTGGGCAGTTCTGCAATTTATTTACATTTAACTATGGCCACTCACTTTGCATTATTGTGCATAGCTTTCCTTTCCTTGTACTGCCTGTGTAACATGCATGCCCTGGCTGATCCTGGGTTGAACCAGATTAGCAGTGACCAGATAATATGACCCTTGCCTCATACCGCCTATACCAGAAGATGACTTGGTCCTCAGGGTCATAAGCCAATGAGTAGATTGCAGGGTCAATCTCATGCTGGTTGATACTGTTGCTGGTCAATGGGCCATTGGTCACTAGCCACCTCTGTCCACACTTTGCTCTGTCCATGTGTTTCTTGATCACAGAGCAGTGGAGATCAAGCATCATCAGTAATCATAGCGCTGGTTTGAACCATGGCGAAGCTGTGTTATGAAGGAAAAAAATAAATTTTCTCACAGACAAAATAAAAACAAAAAATTCTTCAGGTCAGTTTTTGATTTGGTTTATGTAGTTAATTGTATAACAACATTAAACCTTTCAACTAAAATCTCTATAGTGACACCAATGCCTATTGGTGGTAATTCTTGGAGTAGAACTCAGTCTGAGGTTCTCTTTGCAGCAAGTCACATGGATTTCAGTAGCACCTTCATCTGCTCTTCAACACCTGTCTCGTCTCTCTCTGGGTAGCCTAAGCACTCTGCTTATATTGACTTTGACCCAAGATTGGAGTAGAGCTGACAGTATTTGATGTTCTGGTGATTTCCTGGGTTTCTTTATCGATTTGAACAAATGTTTTTTGTTGTCTGGTTCACAATATTAATTATTTTTCCAAATTTGGGAGGACCATTCACCCTACTGGTGACAGTTGCAAGTATTACCCTGCCCTTATAACTCATTCCTTCTCTTATTTATGCCCCACATCATTACTTCCAAATGAGTGGAGGTAATTTCTCCTTCTTCCTCCTTCTTTCTTAGTATTTCATCTAAGCCCACTGCTTCAGCTGTTTTTTTGACAAATCTGATTTTTAAAATGAGTCCGCAGAAGGGAGGTTCTTACTTTTACTCATTAACTGTAATTATCTTCATTTTCAACAATGAATTTTCTCTGTTTATTTAAGCAGACATTTACCAGCTGTTTTCCCGGCCTGCTATTCGCAAAACTTTTCACTTAATTGTACTCATGAACCTTACAGGTCTGTTTTGTATTTCAATTTCTTTGAATGAAGAATAAATCCTATTTTCTCAATTTGTTTAGATTTCCAAAATTGGTGAAGCTATTTCTGTTCATTGACAGGCAGGCATAAATCAGTTTCTCGATTCTGCTTCTGTCTTCAAAATTACCAAGTATTATAACACAATTGACCCCTTCTTCTGTCTGGTAATCATGAGACATGTTTCTGTAACTTCCACTTTAATTAAGTGGATATAAATCAATTTCTCAATTTCTGCTTCCATTTCCAAAATTCTCAGCTAACCCCAAATGTACTTTTACTATTCCTTCTCAGACTTTGTGGGTTGAAGCTTTCCATATGGCCACTGATAACCTTTCCCAAAACCAAATAAAGTAATTTTCAGGTATGTCTTTTTTTCAAGTTAGATTTTTGATAGGAAACGATTTCATTCGTTCCTTTCAGTTTATATGTTATTCTGTAATTTTAACCCTCACCATGTGTTCCAGTTCATATTTTAAATTAACCGTTTTCCTGTACCAGTGTCACACCTGTACCAATCAGAAATATTCAAGATTTCATAAGCATTTTTACAAATCATCACATAAAACTTGATATTAATCTGCTGCTCCAGATTCATTTTAACTCATTTTCTGCCCAAATTATAACCTGGATTAATATAACTTCTCCTGCTCGACTATGAATGACTCACATCTGGTCTATGTCTCAAGAAAGTAGAAGTTGGAACATGTTCATCTACAAATGTTTACCTTTTACTCATCACTGCACCAACACACTGTAGTCATTCCACACCTCATATATATGTTGAGCTCTAATTTTTCTTACTTAAATATTTGCACTTATCTACGAGTATATTCATAAGTAAAGTAAGATATATATTGCTATTCATTAAACACACAGTATTTACCTGAACAACAGGTACTGACAAAATTTGCATACGAACAATACTGGGCAGGTGTTAGCCAATAGTCTACGTAGGTCTCGGATTGAGGGAGAGTTAGATAACACTAGCTTTTTTTTAATTTGAGAGAAGTGCTCTCGATATGCGGACATGCGGAAAACCAGATAAGATGAACACTCTATTCTGAGCAAAGAATTGCTCTTTGTGTTTTCTGTATTCTAGAGAATTGAATTTCTTTTCCTTAAGTGAATTCTGTTAAAACTGGCATAAATGCTAATCCAAATATTTAATATCTGAATGAGAACGAGTGAAATTTCACCAATCTGTAATAATTTTTAACTGATCACCAAAGAAACATTTTAACATTATTCAAATTGAGTAACTATTAATTGTTATAAAGTATCCACTTTTCATTGCCAGTTACAATCTATTTAAAAACAAAAATAAATTTTTTTTATTATATTTAAGTTGTGAATTACGCATAGAAATTCAGTCCAGCATACTTTTTAATTATTTTTTTTTTTTAAGACTTTTGTAGCAGCCATACATCAAAGTGACTAAAATAACTAAGCTGATACAAATGATTTCCAATATTTGATTTGAATATTTTGAGTATATTGACTATCTCCTATGGCACATGATGTTGATTCTTCATTTTTTTTTTCTTTTTTTTAAACTAATTTTCACCCAATACAAGTCCAAGAGCCACTCAAGGTAGAGGGTTACCAGATGATAGGCAAACATATCTACTCCTTTTAGTGGAGGAGATAAAAAAAAAAAAAGATAAAATAAATAGTAAATAAAATTTCTGAGTTCAGGTGCAGACATTAGTAGTACAGAGATTTATATTGGCTCTGTTTGTATATTTTTCTATTTTATATTGAGCACACTTGTAGCATCCTGGTTTCAACTAATTTATCCTTTTGAGTGCTATTAACCATAATTTGTTTACCAAACCATTTTGTATCATTTAGTGGGAAATGTTCAGCACACAACTTTACAAGCTACTTTTAACATATTTCATTATTCACAATGCTCTTCCATAAACTGCACACTGATTTTTAACTTTCATTAATTAAAACTATAAAATACCAAAAATGTTGCCAATTTTCTTCCAAGCTTTCCACCTAAGTTATAATCTATAAACAAAAAACATCAAAAATAATTTTGGTAAAATATTTTCTAAAAACATATCCAATAATAAGACAGTAATCACAATAAAAATGATTTTTTTTTCTTTTTAATAAATGAATGCTTCTAATGACAAAATCAGAAAGAACTTGGTTAACCCATATTTCCTCTTCTTTTCCCTCTTATCTATTACGTATGAATGCTCTAACCTTCTTTTAATACTAGTAGATTGAACAACTCTAAAATAATTATGTAATTCTCATAATTTCATTATCATTTTTGTCAACCAATAAAATTAACTTCAAGTTGTCCACTGACAAATAAAAATTTGTGGTTTATGATATTTTTTGTATGGTCAGCCAAGAAATGAACTTTTCTTTCTCCCCCACCTTTCTCTCTTCAATTATTATATTTGCAATGGTTTCTCTGCCAAACCTGTGATGTAAACACTTAAACACTCCTGATAAGTTGAGGTCAGATAAAAATTCCTTCAACCAGTTGCTTGCTAGTGCATTGCAAATAATCTCGTAAAAATATTTGTTTACTTTTTGCAGCATTTTAGCTGATTCATTCTCTCTGGCTTCCTTCAGGTAAAATTTTGAGTTTTCTTCTGGTACTGAGCTTTTTCTTGTTGATTGTACTTCTTTTTATTTTTCTGTTGCTTCATGTCTGCGGCTATAAACTTATTCCAGAAAGTGTGGTGTTTTATTTGCGCCTTATATGTGAGCTTCATTTCATACCATAACTGCCTGTGACCATTTCTTACAACATATTTAAGAAGGAAGACCAAACAAGAGAGCAGGGCTGTAGAGTCAGAACACAAAACCTCCAACTCCTCTTTATGTAATTAAGAGATTATGGCCTACAAATCTCAAACTCTATGCATATACTCTTAACTTGAGTTGGCCTATATCATTATAACTGGTTTATATCAAAGAATAGTGATATTGTGACTTTTATAACATACCTATCCATTCTTCAATATTTTCTAACAGAATTAGAGACAAAATCCTTGAAAGAATATAGAAGAAATAACAATAAAAAATAAAAATGCTATAATGTAAGACTTTATATATATATATATGTAGTAATTAGTAGGAGGATTTGATAATTATATTTAATTAATTCATCGACTCTGATAGAAACCTCAACAGAATGCAGAAAGCACTGGATGGCCGTTTCGTCCTATATTTGGGACTCATCAGCAGTGCGCATCCACTACCGAGAATTGAAACCCTGACAGTTAGGTTGTCAATCGAACATCATACCAACTGTTCCAAATGGGTCTCGGTGACGAAGAAATTCCAAATCAGACTCAACTTAGCGCCTGCTCGCTCACATATTCCGTGGCGGAACTCAACTGAGTTCTCTGTAACCATAGGACTGTGCCCCCTTGAGCCACGACTACTCTCACCAAGCCGCTACCAACTGGAGCATTAGAAGCCGGTTCAAGTGATGATAAACACAGATAGTAATTAGTAGGAGGATTTGATAATTATATTTAATTAATTCATCAGGTCTGATAGAAACCTTAACAGAATGCGAAAGCACTGGACGGCCGTTTGGTCCTATATTTGGGACTCATCAGCAAATATAGGATGAAACGGCTGTCCAGTGCTTTCTGCATTCTGTTGAGGTTTCTATAATATATATATATATATATATATATATATATATATATATATATATATATATATATATATATACATATATGTACAGAACAAAAATAAAACTACTTTATAACAGAAGTTGAAATATAATCTTTTACAGGATATAAAAGACATAATGAAAATAAAAATTTGATAATGTAAAAATATTTTTTTTACATATATAGTATTCCAAATACAAAATAACTCCCAAAAATAAAATGATTTTAAAAAAAGAAGTTGAGATGAATTTCTTTAAAGGAAATGGTAAATATACAGTAGAAGAAATAAAAATAAAATTCTATAATGTAAGACTTTTGACATAAAGTGTAAATTCATCTGGAGTCTGAGTTGGTAAAACTATACCGACTTGGACTTGAGTGATTCTTTAGTTGTTTCTGACTCCACGACTCCGACTCTGACTCAACAGCCCTGCAAGAGAGTAAACAAAATTTCATGCATAAAAACAATATACTCCACCTCTACCAGAATGAGTTGCAGATAAAAGAGAAATGGAAGGAGGAAGCAGAATTGATAAGATAGCAAAGTTAAAAAACATAGTGTGACACCAAAAAGACTACAGAATTAGGCTAGCAACAACTCTGTGCCAGACAAAAATACCAAGAAAGTTGCAGAATGAACCACAGCTAAATTGTGAAATGATCAGGATAGTTACCAGAAAAAAAAAAAAAAAAAAAAAAATTAGGAAGAATTCATTTTAAAATCTGAAACAAAAAATTCTAATCCTCTTGTTTTTTTTTTCCAGAAGCAAATAAGTTTGCCTATATTTTTGAGATGTGGTATTGTAATTATTTACACTATTTACATTGTTTGGACTGTTGTCCTCATCTTTATTGTCATATTCATGTTTCGACCATTGTATGCTCAGGTGATATACATTGGAATTTTGAATCAAACATTTTATTTCGTCCATGAGGGTAGATTGCTCTCGTTCCATGTGCCGGGCCTTTTCTGGATGTCTTAGTTTGAGTTAATTTCCTTTACTAACTCTACATTTTTTTTTTTTTTTCACTTCTGCTGTGGCCAGGTATTGAACTCTTTGTGTCAAGTTGCTGGATTACTTTGACCGAAGCTTTTATCCACTGAGCCATGTGTCTTTGGGAAATAGAACACTCTACCTCCAGGGACTAAATAAAGGGTTCAGTTCAAAATTCCAATATATATAAACTGAAGAAGGTTGGAGCATACAATGGCCGAAACATTGGCAAAGAATTGCTTTTTCAAGTGAAAGCAAGTTTCAGTAGATTACAAAAGTAATGTTAAAGTAAATGATAATTTTTTACCAAATAATTTTCTAATAAGGATAATCTGTTGGATTCTTTATATTTTTGGAGATTCATGAAACAAAACCTAAGAAAGTTGTTCACTGAGTCATGCTAGACAATTTTTCTGATCAGAATCCATCTTGCACATTTATAAATCTACCATTTTTCTGTGCATTGAATATTGCTGCCATACTTGGTCTTGTGCCCTGGCTATGTAGATTCTCAACAAAATACAAAGAAAGGTCTGTAATGCTATTGACCCTGACCTGGCATCTTGACTTCAGCTATTTTCCCACCGCTATAATATGGCTTCCCTCTGTCTTTTCTATAAATATTTTCATGGCAGTTTTTCTAATGAGCTTTCCGTCTTGGTACATCAACCGCATGAATTTAAGCATAATACTAGATTGGCTATTAGGTCTCATCATTTTACTGTTGAATTAGTGAGATGTAACTGTAAGTTCTATTCTAATAGTTTCTTTTCTTGCACTTCTTTCGATTTCTTGCTTCCCTGCCACCTACAATCTTCTAAAATTTAAATGCAACATTAATCGTAATCTTCTGTTTTCCTGAACCTTGTTCTTTTATTGTCCTTTCTCCTTACTAAAGTCTTCTCATTCTCTTTCACTCCCAGCAACACTCTGCGTCCTAGTGGCATTATTTGCCTTGCTTGAGGTGAAATGATTAAAAAAGAAAAAGAATGTTTTTGCTTTGTATTTACCATGTGAAATTGGTATTTAAACTAGTGAAACAATTTTCTACTTTGTTGAGTAACTTGTTTGTTGTAGACCTGAATGCTTTTCTTAATAACAATAAGGATGTCTCTTAATATTGAACTATTTTTGTTATCAGATGAGATGTTTTTTTTTCACCTCCTACCCCCCCCAAAGTTTAATGATTTTTGTAACATTTTGACACTCTAGAAAATAGAAGTCTGTTTAATAATCAATTTATCAGGAAATTATAAATTCTTCACTGAGTTTTGAGAAAGCAATCTCTGGCAATCATTACAAGACTGATACCATATACTAAATTCCCTGTTGATATTTTAGCTACTATAGAATATATGGTCTTTGGAACAACAAAAATATTTTAAATTCTTTTTGAAGCTTTTTGGTTTGAATTTATTTAATCTATCTCTAAAATAAATTCCTGTAATTATTGAAACCATTTGTATGTTGCAGATTTTACAAGTATCAGATTTATCATGTGTATCAAAATGTTTTCAGTAGACTGAGTTTAATATCAGAACTTTCTTTTTATTTGTTGTGTGAATAAAGAAATGTAGTTTTATGGAACATTCACTCATAATGGTCATATAGAACCAAACAAAACATTTTGTTAGATTTTGCTTTATATGCCAGGCAATTTTTCAGTTCTCTACATGACACAAGCCTTTCTCTGATATGTTTGTGAGGGGTTTATAGTTTAGACATAGCCTTCTTCAACACGGGCACCTTGAGGCGGTGTAATGGTTAGCAAGCTTGTCTCGCTAAAAAAATTACAAATGAGTAGTGAGTTCGATCCTCACTGGGTGCCCTATACTTTCGGCCTTTTGCCATATCTAAGCTATGCTTGGAAAATTGCTATCCTTCTCCAACACTGGTTGCCCTATGTATATTAATGAACTTGGTCTGCCCTCTTATTTTACCTATAATTGGGGATTAGAAGAGAGAGAGATTAATACCTTTCCTAATAATGTTAGTATAAAGTGAATGTAACAGCTTTAGCTAGTATTTGAACTTGGTTTGCTGTTTCCATTTTCTGCATCAGTAACCAAACCATTATGCCACTTGCACTTCTTTTATCTATAAATATAAAATGAAAAATTTAAAGGGTATAGTTCTGAGAGAAAAATCTAATCCATTCTGTATAAATATTATTAATCTGCTTCCTTCAAGATGGAAGAATGAACCTTAACACTTTAAGACTTTTAATCCAGTGTCTTATCATTTAGCTTTACCTGCTGAAAACCTGTAATTATGAAAGCAAAGTTCAACAATCATTGTAACATTTGTGCTGCTGAATGCAGAGGTTCTTGGTGTCTATTTTCAACATTGTCTTTGCTTTCTTTGTCACAGTTTTGATAAAACAAGATGGAATCATGTTGCAATTGTTATTGAAGTCTGCTAATAGGCATACATTTATAATGAACAGACATAGAGCCATAATTCCAAAGGGATGACATTTGCCTTTGGGGTATCATGGATGAGATTTAATCTCTTCAGATCTGAAACTCAAGCTAGCTATTTTTTGTGTCCCTAAAGAACACTCATCTCCAGAAAAAAAAAAGGCAAGGCATCATAAACTTGTAAAGAATGTACATTTTTTTTTTTTTTTCATTTATGTCATGAATTTGTTTTTGTGTATCTGTTGGCAACATCTAAAAAATGACGTCTTTGTCTCTCTCTTTTCTTGGTAGATATTAAGCTAATTGTAAGACCTATCTTGATAAGATCTTAACTGCCAATATTAACCAATCATAATCTCAAATGAGAATTGAACTTATTGCAGAGTAACAAATAGGCACCATCAGTTTTGTTCTCATTGGCACATGAGTCATATTAACTAAACCGTTACAAATTGCTGCCTGGCTAAAATCTTTTGATATGTGAAATTTGAACAAATGTTTCTTTTAATTTTTGCCTAAATAATTTGAATATCATATTCTGGAATTAATTAAGGCAAATAAAAACATTTTAAAAGAAAATTTTTTTATTTTATTTTTTTTTAATTTTTTTTTTTATAGAAGATAGTTTCAAAGGTAAATTTTTCATTGTCTATTTACTGATTTGCCACTTTGATTACAGAAGATACTACTAGGGTTTTATATTGTCCTTTGATGAAAAAAAAAATATTAAGAAAAATTATCTTGAAGTAGAATTGAACCTGCTTTTGATAAGGAAAGCAGGTTCAAATCTACTTTGACATAGATTGTGTTTTTTCACAAATCATTGTTTAGTTTAGCAGAAGAAAATTTTGAATTTTAATATTATCTTTTTTAAATGACATTTTTTTTTCCTTAAGTAACCCTCTCCATTTGACTCTTATGAGGGCCACAATTTTGAAATGAAAAAGTTTCCAGCACCTTCTTTTTTTTTATTTTTTAAAACTGAACTGAATATACAGTAAGTGAATTTTTTTAATAATATTACTAAAATTTTTGCTCACGAAAAGGAAGTCAGTATATTTCAAAATGTTTTAGTTGACCAAACTTTTAACAATATTGAAATAAGCAGAAATTTTGTATTATGAATATTTGAAATAAAATAACAAGTGTGTGCAAAAGTTCCAAGCATTCCCCATTCCACTTTTTATTTATTTATTCATTTTTTTTCAAAAATTAAAAATCACTGGAAATGTTTTGTAAACACTTAATTAAAAGTGCTCTGGGTGGTTGAAATTGCTCTCTTCATCATTGGACATATGCTGTTACATTTTACTGATTGACACTGATGAGTTAAATTTTCTTAATATTCTTCAAATTATTGTTTTTCTTTTTATCTGCCATGATCATTTACATGTTATATCTGTGAAAAATCAACATTGATAATGTTGGCTCCAGATTTTTTTTTTCTGTAACAGCTCACTAAACATGTGTAGAAATACAGGACAAAGCCTTAGATATTCATCCAAGAATATTCATTATGCCTAAAGCTTGACTCTCATGTCTTTGAGGAAAAAAAAACATTCTGTATAAATGGGTGTATAAAGGCAAACAATATTTAACCAAATCATGGTCATTTTGGTTTTTGAATTCTATCAAAGCTGTTTTCTTTGGTTTGTACTTAAGATCCCTTTCTTGGCTTTGTATTTTTTTTTTAAAAAGATATATAAAAAAGGGTGACCAAGTGTGTAGGTCTATAAAATAACCTTGGTTAACTGTCCTGAGTTAGCATTAGAGTAATATGTAGAAACCTGGGGTTAGAGTAAAGTAAAATTTTGGATATGAAGCTAGAGAATTAACCATGTTTGAAATAACTTGCTCACTATACAGAAGACTGTAAACCATAAAAAATTCTTTCATTTTTCAAATAATCTGGATGAGAATAATTAATTACTCTTCATTTTTGACACCTTTACAAGATAATTATGAAAAAATATTTCTATCTATTTTATATTGCTGTTTCTTTACTTGACTATCATTTTGTAATTACTTTGCTTTGAAAAATAAAAAAAATAAATAAATAAAGGTTATATGTGGCTATAACAAGTATATGCCAACATTTGGTCATGAGTCTTTTACATTAGGTCTTCCTTGTTGATAGAATCATCAATAGATCCATGAGCTGTAAGGTAACTTGTACATAGTTTTGAGGATGTATAAGAGCATTATACACAGCAAATATCTGTAGACATAAATATGTGTATTGTTGTTGTATAGAAAGCATAAAGGTCTGAATAATTTTATGACAAGCCAAGCAGTTTGTCCTTCATCAATTGTGAACCCTTGATATTTCCTCTAGCTGCAAGGAAAGCACCAAGGCCCATTGAGTCTTGTTGCACCTGTGTCCATTTATTCAGTAGTCATCTAAATGTTTGAGTCAGCCACACATCTTTGCAGATTGTATCTCCTTAGGCTCTGATAAAATGCTAGTTTCCTTGGTTACACAGGAAATGGACAATTTTCTACCTGACTGATCTAACTGACTTCATAATTTGGAATTTCTCTTCTTTGGGGAAACATTTTCTATCATGCTTATTATTATGGTGCTGTCCTTAGAATTACTCGCTCTTTATGCAACTGACAGATCTCTGTGATATGAATGTGTGCACACAGACACACATATATATATATATATATATATATATATATATATATATGTGTGTGTGTGTGTGGATATTTATGTTCATATGTACATATATTTCTATCTAATAATATGCAGTGTTAGTATATTTATATTTACCAAATTGCACATTATATGTTGGTCAATTTGGTGGTTCTTGCTTAATGAAGATAACAATTTTGCATATTCAAAATTAAAAATCAATTATTTTTTTGTTACTCATTTTAAACTTGATTTTTATAACTATGCAATTGTTTTGTTGCTAACTTTCATAATTAAAATACTTGGTTCTTCAAATAAGGCCATTATTCTGCCTTGAAAGGGGTAATGACCTTAGCATTTAGATCACAGCTTGGGAGCAAAGGAAAGTTAAGCAATGTATAAAAGGAAGTAAGTGATGTTGAGATTTTTAATGGTATATTTTGAAAATCTAATATGCACTCATATCTCAGTATTACAGACTTCACTTTAACTGATATCTGGAGCAGCCAACTCAGTTTATAAGTGCCGTGTAGTATGGACAGAGTTGTGGCAACACTGAATACAAGCCACTGCTTTGTGAGCTGACTGCTAGTTGGAAGGCCGTCACTTTGTTTACATCCGTGTAACCACATGTGTAGCTTATTGTTCCCTTTTTTTATATGCCAGTGTCTTTAATTGGTTTTATATTCATCATTTTCTATGACCATGCTATCTGGAAGAAGAGTAGAAAAACAGAAAATAGTTTACAATGTACAGACATTTTACAGTGTCAGATTGGATAGTGTGCTTGTTTAAATGTAAAATACTATTTCTCTTTCTTTTGTAATATAATTGGTATTAGCCACTACAAACTTAGTGTTGGTAAATACAATCAGCATTCATGGGCTAATTCTTCCCTCCTTTTATCCATTTAGATAATACACTGATTCTAGGCATAATAACTTCAGAATAAAATTTTGATCTGTGGCAGAGGACATAGATACTATATTCTAATCTTAGGTAGAGGGACAGAGTGGCACTTTCATCCTAGGTAGAGCACACAGATACTACACTAAGACAGAAGTACCTTTATATATGTAAATAACCCCATCATTTTTGACAGGTATTCTACTAATGTTTTCTTTTTAAATATCTATTTGTTTCTGTTATTGTGTTGTGTTTTTAGTCAGTACCTAAATATACTTGCAAAATCTGAAATAAACAAAACTGATAGTTCCAAGAAAAGAAAAATAAGAAAGTTAACCAAAGTTCAGACTTCATTATCTTCTAATTAGAAAAGGTCAACTAATCTTTCTATCACAATAGCAAATTTCACTGTCATTCTGCCCAAAGACATGTGTAAATATTAACAAGTAAATGGTTGGTGAATATGCAAACACACACAAGCTGCCAAAATTAGTATGGGTATCATTGATAAATCAAAGAAAAATGTTAACATTCATCTGAATGGAAAAGAATGAAAGAGATTAATAATGATTTAAAATTTTGTAATGAATTCTGGTTTGAATTTTATAGATAGGTTTTTGTATGCATCTTGTTTACATCGTCAATTTCTATTTCGATAAAATGGAATTTATTTTACCTTACTACTCACGGATCCTCGTATAGCATGGCCCAACAAACTTAGAATATGATGAAGTCTCCATTGATAAATCTTTGATTTAATTCATTAAGATTAAGAACATAAATTCACTGATTTCTTGTGTTTTAATCAACATAACAAAGGAAAGCTGCATATTTTGTGTTCTAAATGATGCATGTTTTAAATTGTAAATTTATTAATTTTCAGAAAATAAGAGGGAAAAATGTATTTTTCATATGTATTTTGATCTGCTTTGTCCAAAAATGATTCACATTTCCAGAAATATTACATTTTTGATAAAAAATTTTATTTTCATCTGGGATTATGTGAAGTGGCTCTAAAGTGGGTATTTGATTTACATTACTAAACTGAACCCTCATTTTGTATATGTCTTCATGATAGAAGATTTTCATTTTTCAATGAAAATGAATGTTAAACTGTAATTTTGTGTCTAAGTACAAATGTTGGTGTAAATTTACTTCTGAAGCCATTTAAAAAAAAAAAAAAGAAAAAAAGTATGATTTTTTTTCTTACCATCTCCACACAAAAAAGTAACTTGTGGTTAGGTCTTTCATAATATAATAAACTGAGTTGCTAGTCATAAAGAAAAAGAAAGAAACTTCATCTTTTTGTTCTTTTTAGCCTTCCATACTTCGATATAATTATGTACAAACGAAAAAGATATGTAACTGTAAATTGAACCTCTCCAAAAATATCAAAACTTCACCCTTATTTCCTTATGGTGTTGAAATATAATTTAATGCATTTTATTGAACCAATACTATAGGCCAAGTCACTTTGTCTCCAAGGACACATGATTCAGTGGATAAAGCATGGATTGAAGTAATCCAAAAGTGACTTGACCCAAAGAGTTGTGAGCCACAGCAGAAGTGAACCAAAACTTGGAGAGTTGAGTTACTAAAGGGAAATAACTGAAACTAAGATATCCAGAAAAGGCATGTGGAACTAGAACCATCTACCCTTGTGGACTAAAAGGGTTTGGTTCAAAATTCCAACATATATTACCTGAAGTAAAGCTGGAGCATACAATTATTGAAATGTCATGGAGATTACAATAAAGATGATGACAACAGTATGGACAATGTAAATGGTTATAATACCTCATCTCAGAAATGTAGACAGATACAAGAGGATGTTGACAGGTTCTTAGAAGAAGCCTTCTCTAGCAAAAAAAAAAAAAAATCTGTGTGGTCATTTGATCAGATTTGGAGCTGAGAACTTTTCAACATCCCCTGTATTTGCTAATTAGTTGTAGTTTTCCTTAAACAAGCTGAGGAATTTTTTTTAACAAGGAAGATTTACCCCCCCCCCCCCTTCTCTGAGACTCGGTCACTAACAAGATAAAAACTTTTCTTGAAGCAACAGAGGTAACATTTTCTTTATCTTTCAGTAGATGTTCGTTTTCACATAGTCATTTCTTATCTTGAAGTCAGCCTGATTATATTATTATTTCTTTTTGTTTGAAAGCTGAAGTAATATTGCTAAGAGCATTATTCAGTTGAGACTATGGAAAGAAATAAAATTAAAAATTCTTTTCGAAGTACATCAAGTATTATATGTGTGTGTGTATTCTAAAATCTTTAATACCCACAAAACCTGGCTCTCCCTATACTTTAATATCCATAAATTGTGTATTGACTTGATTGTTCTTGGGAATATTTCCCCTTTGTCTTTTTCTATCTTAACTTTTATTAACTCCCTATATCTGTTCTTATGATTGTTCTAGTAATATCATCATAATTTTATTTTTAAAATGAATTGTTGTCAACCCTTATTAATTAGGTGAAAGAAATACTTACCAAAAATCACTGAACATAATAAATCTTTTCTTGTATTTCTTTGTTGTTATTTCAAATGTTAAGCAAAAGGTCATTTTAGCTCCTCTTTGAAAGTTTTCAGTTTAAAAATGAAATCCATATTTAACACAGCATAAGTATTGTATTTTTATATTCATAAAACCAATGTCCATTGCTTTGTTATGCACAAAACATGTCACGCCATGTTTTTGTTCATATCTAAGAATGTAAGCCAGGTATATAATAATTTCTATGTTCATCTTATTGACTTGGTAAAAACTGAAAATAAATTATAACAGTGCTCATACACACTTATAAAAATGTTAAAACATTTGAAGTTTTAATTTTTGTTTTTAATTTCCTGCCTCCCCAAATACTTGTGTATATTTAAGGTTGGTTTTAGATTGTTTTTAATATCAGTTTATATCATCAAAATTAACTTTCACTACAATATGAGTGATGTCTACTGACAGAAAAATTTAAATTCTGTAATTACAAATCTTCAAAAAATAAAGTAGCCATTGTAGAACTATTTGTTAATTTAAAAATTATTTAACCAAATTTTAAACAAATATTAATTACATTTTAATTAAAATATATTTGTTTACATTGAGTGCCTGTTATGTCAACTCATTTCAAATTTCAAGTAAGTCAGTGCGAAGTAAGCTTTCATAACCACTAGGTAATGAAAACCTGCTTAAATTTATAAGTATCTCATGGGATAGTTGACAGTATGAGTGTAGTATGGTTAAAAAACCTGATTTGACAATGGCAGAAGCATATTCCCAACATTGAATTAACGTCATGATTGTCAGTACTAATAATCTTTTATGTGCTGTGTTCCTCCAGGACTTTGGCAGTCATGGCTCTCCACAATTTCCTATCCTTTGTAGCTCTTAATAAATTTTGTCTTTTTGTTATCTCTTCTAAATCTTGTTCAACCATCCATTTACTCAAAATCACTAGGTGGGTTATGCATGGTTTTCCTCTGTCCTGTGAGTATCAAATTTTCTATGCCCTCTTTCCTCATTATGTGCCCTAGAAATTTCAACTGTCTCTTCCTGATGTTAATTATAATTGTTCTTTTTGTTTCCATTTTCTCTAAAACTTCATTGTTACTCACATGTTTGGTCCATGGTAGCCTCAGCATCCTTCTGTAGAGCCAGATTTCTGTTGCATCATGTCTCTTCATCTGTCAAGAGATATTCTAAGACTGATAATACAATAACAGTTCAGTACTCTTTTCTTTGTTTCTAACAAAATTTTCCTATTTAATACTTTGCTTAACTTTTGGTAGACATTGTTCACTATTTCAATACACCTTTGAATTTCAGTGTCACACCTTCTATCCTTTGTTAAAACACTTCCCAGATACAGTGTAACCCGGATATAAGAGAGATCCTTTCTGGTCCCAAATTAGAGCCTGTGTTAATGTATATAAAATAGACCAAACCTGGATATAAGAGAAACCCGGATATAAGAGATTTCTTCTCCGGTCCCAACAACTCTCTTATATCCGGGTTACACTGTATTTAAATTTTTGTACTTGTTTGATTTTGATATCTCCAATTTGTAATGCACATGTTTGGCTGTTCCTTTTGCTAACAGCCATGCATTCCATCTTGCAATTGACATTTAGTCCTTTCTTCTTGCTTTCCTTCACTACCTTCTGTAGGAATTCTTGTTGTTTCCTTTGTGTGTCTGCTATTTAACACTGTGTCATCTGCATATCTTAAGTTGTTAAGATTGTGACTGCATTTTCAAGGCAATCTTCATTTTTTTTTTTTTAATTGATAGCTGTGCAGGGTTGCCTAGGATGAGGCTTGTCACACATATTACTGTTGTCACTGCCTAACTATGCTCACATCTATTGTTTGGTTTCTTTAAACATTCATCAATGTTGAATGTCAATGGGTGAAATTTTTTTTTCAGCCTGAAGGAATTCAATGACATACTTTTGCTTCATATAGATTTTCATATCAGACACTGTTTTTCCAGACTGCTGCAAGGATACTATTTGTAATAAAGTAAAAAAAGAAAATTATAGATTATTAGCAGGAAGATTCAACATCTGTCTCCATGCCACCAACATCCACTTCTGATGTTGTAGGCAAACAATAAAATGAGAACCATTATTTAAAACTTTTTTTTTTCTAGAAATTATTGAGCTAATTTGAATTGAGTGAAAAGAACTGGTTGCAGCATCCTTGATGTAACTAGGCAACCAACCAGGGCGACCTTACTGCACATGCATAAACACTCTCCCATGAGGTTACTCGTTCAGTCATGTGATGTCATTGAGTGAGTTTGTAGAACATGTGACGCTTGTATTCACTGAATATACATAAAATCTTGTTTGAAACTTGGACATTTGTTTGCAGGAACTGTATGAATGATTTAATGATTATTCAATAAGTGAAGCCTAGATAAAATTTTGGTACAAATGCATCAAACTTGATAGGGAAATATTGAAAATATTTACATTCTGGAAGACCTTCAACAAGCAGTATACATGAAAATGTTCAGTGCAGGCTGCAGTCAATGGAAATTAGTGATTGACCTTGAAAGAATTATAGCTGAGGATCTAACCATTTTGACTCTATTCCACACATTTCATGCAGAGTCTTTTATCAAAATCTTGCAATACCAAGATCTGTCAGCCCCACTATGTTCCAAATTTGGTTCCCTGGGGCTTCTTTTTTTTTTTTTTTTAATTACTGTGGAAAGGGATGAGATTAAGGTGAATGGGACAAAGCAGATGATTGTATAATCCTCTTTCAGGATTGCTATCTGTTTGGAAAGTGGAAGACAGTGGAATAAGTGTGTGATATTCCAAAGGGAACTATAGCATTATTGCCCTTGGTAAGCTTTTTTTTTTCTTTTTAAAGTATTAAATAGCAGGATCATTTTGGAAGAGGCTTTGTTAATGTTATTCAATGTTATTTCAGTTATTGCTATGTTTTAAAGATTTTTATTTTCATTTCATATCTCTTCTCAGTATTTGTCTTTATCTTTTGTTAAAAACAACAATTATGAAGGCAATAATAAATGCTTTTTATCTCAGAATTCGAGAAAATAATTGCTTTTCAATGTTACATTGGATTTTGGTCTGTGAGGCTTTGTAAGAATCTATGAATGTTTAGGAAAATAAGTTTGATTTCTTTACGATAGTAGGATTGTCTTTTCTTCAGCCCTTCAGTCTTCCAAGGACAATTGAAAAAAGTATTTGAATATTTTGTGTAGAAATAAATGGTCTTCTAGAATCTGTTTGAAGATTGTTTAGCAGAATCAATAAATTCTATTTGGCATTTATATTGGCATTTTTTTTTTTTTTTTTGTTACTGATTAATTTTGTTTTTAAATAGTTGAACCCAATCATATGAAGTAGTGTTAGTTCTTCATGGTCATAGTAAATAGTAACATTGATTCTTGTCTGTTTCACCTCCAAGGTTAAAACACCAGTGTGATTGGTTAATATTGATCTGAGAATATAAAGTTCTAAACAAAAAAGAAATAATTACATCCCATGGCACCAGGTCTGCCAACCATAAATTTTGTAATTTTTACACACATTTAGGTTACCTTTACAGCTATTCTGTCAATTTTATTTGTGAATATTCCTATTTTTGTTTCAAAAAGTATGAAAATGAAATTCCTTTGAGTTTATTTTCTTTGTCTGCAAAATAAACTTCTACTTAAAAATATTTTGTTACATGTCAACTCTAATGATATTTATTTACACTATTTACATGCTAACGATTGTCTTCATCTTTGTTGTTTATCACATTGTTTTACCTGTTGTGCCCCTTTGACCTTCCTCAGGTGTATGTCAGTCTGGGTATCCTACAGGGAATTCTGAACTGAACTCTTTATTTAATCTACATGGGTAGACTATACTCATCCTACTGCCCATATTTAAGGATATTTCAACTAGAGAGTACCCCCCTTTTCCCGCCAAAAAAAAAAAAAAAAATTTGGTAGATTTTTATCTGATTGTTGCAATTTTTGTTACAGTTATTTGAAAGAAAAGCAAAAGATAAAAATTTAGTAGCTTAAAACAGAATGAAAACATAAATGTTAGATGTGCAGTTCAAACTAAAGAAAGAACTTTGGTAAATTTTCTTAAAGAGAACAATCACCTCACATTTAAAATTTGATAACTGTGGCATCCTGGAACAACAAATGATTATAGAATTTGATATGTTAGTGAATTTCTTTCAGTTCATTCGTATAGTAAAATATATAGTTAATTTTTTTTTTTTCATCATATAGTAAATCTAAAATTTCCTGTTTTTTTTTTTTTTTGTTTTTAGTACCACTTAGTTATTGCTTACTACACTGCCATGACCCAGCACTTTAATCCACTAGGCTATTGTCCTGTGTAAACATTGTGATAACAGCAGCAAAGATGAAGACAATAGTCCGCATGTAAATAGTGTGAATAATAATAACTCCTCATCCTAGAAATTTAGACAATAACTAATGACACTTTTTTTATTCAACTTTAGTGCTTTGTTTTCAAATTTTGTTTTTGTTTTTACATTAAAGTTTACCCTTTACAAGGCCTGTGAACCACTTGAGGTAGAGGGTTATAGTAGGAGGCCATTTGTGTGTATAGGAGTTGGAGATAACGGTTAATCCAAGCCATGAACAGGTTAAAATTGTAGTGATCGGAGAAACATCCTGTTGGGAGTCGGTTCCACAGGGTAGTGGTTTGCAGGAAAAAACTACTTGAGTGGAATGTTACTCTATTTACCAATGGAATATAGAAGGAATGTGGGTGGTTTACTATTATTCACTAATGATTTAACAATATAAACTAATATATATAAAGTGGAAACAGTATTTTTGTACAAATTGACAGTTTTTTCAATATGAAATGGTTACTCAAATGAACTGTACATATTTACAGATGACCAATGATCTTTTTTGGCTCTGAGTATTGTGCCTTATTTTGGTTTGCTGTCTTTGATCATTCTAAATAACAAATTAAATTAAAATGATCATTTACAAGCAAAATATTTTAGTAACCCTTTATTATAACAAACATTAATGTGATATAATAAGCTAAACTGTATTTTTCAGCCATTGACAGACTATAATTACTTGGCATAGAAATGGTCTATATATTGACCAAGGCAGTATCTATACTGCCAAAAATGTCTTCAGCAAAATGACACAGAATGAAACAGGTTAAAATTTTATGAAATATTTACCCCCTAAAAATAGAAAAGTCTTTGCCTTTCATTAACAACAGAGTATGAATCCAAATGTTTATGTTTCTGAACAAAGTAAAGGACTTTTTAATGACTGGCTGAAGGGTATTTTTTTTTTTTTTTAAGGCACTAGTAAACTGTTGCTATTACTATATATTTCTTCTATCCAATTGTCTATTTCATAACCTAAACTCAGTATATCATTAATTAAAAATGATTCTGAGAAACATGCTCATATTTAATCAAAATATTAAGGCAAAAATGATGAAATGTGAATACTCTATAAAAAGAACAGCTAGTGTTTAAATATAACCTCTGTTTGTAATTTTTTGTTGGGTTTGAATGTATTTGCAAATTATTGAAATCATTTACAAATATTTGAAGACACATTATCATTTAGACTTACAGCCATATCACTTTGAAACACTGGTTCTTGTATGAACATCAAAGTTAAGCAATGTTAAGCCTGGTCAGTACCTAGGTTGTTGACTGATTGGGAATACCAGGTGCTGTATGTTTGGATGTGCAGGTGATGTAATGTATAATAGCTTGGAATGGGAAATCACAGAGTTCAATTCCAAATCCAATCAGATTTATTATATTCACTTATGCACAGATATTATTGGAGAAAGGTATGAATCTACCTCTTCTCCCCTCCAGCTATGGATTAATTAGTAGGACTTATATCAGTAAATCATCATTATATCCAAAAAAATTTTACAATTTAATTTCTGGATCTAATTTAATACCTGCAAAAGGCTGATAAGCCATAAGAAAGAATCAATCAAACATTATCATTTACATTACATTTGTATGTTTTCCATAATGGAAAGACTGATAGCCATATTGAAAAGGACACTTTTTATGCTATCAGTAGAATACACTCGATATTTTTTTTATAAACTGTGCTATATGATTTTCTTTTTTTGTAATTAGTTTTTATAATTTCATAAATCTACCTGTTACTTCTTTATGGCAGTTGGCGTGAGGGTTGTAAATGAAGTAATTTTTACTTGAATGCAAATGACATTGAACACTACAATGAAAATTTGAATTTAATATTTCATTTTCAGAACTTTTATATCTATTTTTATATTGTGTATTTGGTATTGTTTTATAAACAATTGTTTGAGACAAACTTAGCTTGCTTTTTAGTGTAAATAAATTTGATTTAAAAATAACAGTTGTCATTTTTTCTGCATTCATGAAAAGATAGTGAATGCCAAATTTTGGGAAACAATTTGGTGTTGACAGTTTTAAAGCAAAAATTGCAAATTGGAATTTGTCAAAAAATGTTTCCTTTCAAAGAAATCTTGGAATTATATTTTTTTGTGTCTTTTCATGTAGCATTGTCTTTTAAATCTTTTTTGACTTCAAGAGATATTTTTTTCTTTTAATGGTGTGTGTGTGTGTGTGTCTCACCCACCAGACAGCTCAAAACCTGTTTTAAAGAATTATGGCAATCTTGATGTAATTAGGTTCTGGTCTTGGAGGTCAGGGATACAGACAAAAGATCCACCTGGAAAAATCTCTTCAGTTAAAAGGGCAAAGTAGAACAAAATTTTCTTGTTTAATTGAAACACGGCAAAGATTCAAATCATTTGTAACAGTATTACATTATTTTTACTTTCCTTTTTCTTGCTTAAGAAAATGTGTTTATCTGAACTTGTATGCTAATACATTTTTTAGTGTTAACTTCTTGAAATTTTTTAATTCAAGATTCTCAATTTGTTTTATTGAAATTTATTTTATTCTAATTACTTTTTGGTAGCAAAAAAGAAAAGAATTTGTAAGAAAAAAAGATAAATTTATAGAAATAAAATCTCAAATATGAATGTGGCTTTTCTCTCCATTATTTATTTACAGAAAATATGGACAGGGAAAATATTTAATTCTGCATTAATGCTGTCAATTGTTTTTCTTAAAAGACAAAATCTAAGTAGCAAGGGATAAATCTGTACCAGGTAGAAAACCTTTTGTAATTTTGTTTGTTGCTTCATTATCATGACAGTTACACCCTCATAAATAATGGACTATTCTGTTTTGATCAAATGGAAAGACGGATAAGACATATCAGAGGCACTACTTGGTTTCACTGAAAAAAAAAAAAAAGAAGGGAAGGTAGAAGTATTTAATGTCCTTGGCTAATACCACATAAATAATGGACTATTCCTTTTTGATTGCTGTGGAAAACTGGAAAAGACATATCAGAGATGCTATTTAGTTTCAGTGAGAAAATGAAAGAAAGAAGGTTTGGTTTGGTTTATTTTGTTTTACAGCATATCAACACCTCAATGGGTTATTTAATGCTGACAACATTTTTAGGATAGATTTGTATGAATAGAATATGTACCTTTTGGTTTAGATTGGTTTGGTTTATTTTGTTTTATGGCATATCAACCTCAATGGGTTATTTAATGCCAACAAAATTTTTTATTGCTGGTAATATTTTGTTTTGTCAAAAATCTGTTTCTAGTATTATATATTTCCTTGAAAATTGTATTGCTGGTAATAATTTGTTTCAAAAAAGTATTGCTGGTAATAGTTAACTATTTGCTTATAGCTGGGACCCTAACAGGTGCTACCACCAAGGGTCAGGGTGGACCTGGGAACACCAGCAATTAAGAGGTGGTTCCACGCTCCTCAGAACCTCCTGATTGGAGACCTTGCTGCTGGACGTAGTTTAACATCTTACCCAGGACGGGAAAGAAAGAATGGAAGGTAGAAGTGTTTAATGGCCATTTCAGTGAAATGGAAAAAGTTGTTCATTTAAAATCTTTTCATCTGTACACTCTTATGACCAGCATTCATATTTATGATTGTTATTGTAATATTTGGTTAAAGTTGTTAAATTCAAATATTTAATGAGGTGATGGGGAATTTCTATGGATATTTTATCACCATGAGCTTATTCAAGAATTAAGATTGAACAGAAAATTCAAATAAGAAAACTGAAATTTTCATGAATACTTTTAGTTTCACTATAATGTAAAAAAGATATAGTAATAAACCTAAAAAGATTATTTTGTGTTTTAAAACACATTTAGGATTTAAAGAGAAGTATTTATTGGAGATCTCATGAAGGCATTAATATAAAATTAAAAAAATATTTAAAAAAAAAATATTTGAAGTTGAAAAGATTAATGAATATAATATTTTACATCTTAGAGAATTAATAAATAAACCACAATTAATAGAACAACTAAAAATTTTGTGTTGAAAAATTCTGTATATTATTCTTTCTCTAGTTTTTTGTCTTACATCCAGGATGGAAAAGTACCTACTGAAAGGAAACCATAATGTGCAGTTTTCATTCTTTAAGAGAATTTCAGGGATAAGGAGTTGTCATTATTTACACTATTTATATTTGTACTATTATTCTCAGCTTTGTTGTTGTTATCGTTTCAGCTGTTGTACCCTTTGGCCTTCTTCAGGTGTATATTGATCTGGGTAACTCACAGGGAATTCTGAACTGAACCCTTTATTTAATCTATAGGGATAGGCTGTTCTTGTTACACTTCTCAAGTCTGGGGATATTGTCTAGCTCTTAGTTTTATTTAGTATTGCTCAGTTATTGCTTGCTCTTTTCCACTGCCCAAATTGGGGATTGAACTCACAATCACTATGTTACCAAATTTCAGAAACCAATGCTTTAACTACTTGGCCAATATCAATGTGTTTTTTAAATTTAAAAAAAAAATAATATGGAATCCCTGTATACTTTTGATTTGTTTGTTTTTATGGGTCTTCTTATTGGTCATTTAATGCTGAAAATTTAATTTTCTTGGGAGTTTTAAATTAATGATGTATGTTATTCTGCTTTCACAATTGAATACATGGTAATTGATACTTATCTTTTATACATATACATATAATTACAAGATGCAGTGATATGTGTGTTTTATGTTGTAGTTTTGTTGAAGCTATATTTTGGAATATAATTTGATTTCTTTAAGAAATTTAGGATATTATATGGATTAATGTATTATTGGTGATTTTTTTTTTATATAAAAATATATTGCTGGTATTTTTAATATGACAATGTATTTTCATACTTTCATAGGGTTTTGTTTTTTGTTTAGAGGGTTCACCATTTCCAATAGCTGGAACCCTAACAGGTGCTACCACTCTGGGTCAAGGTCAACCTGGAAAGAACAGCAATTAAGAGGTGGTTTCATGCCCCTCAAAATCTCCAGAGGCTTTGCTGCCAGATGTAGTTTACTGTCATACCCAGGATTTGTATACTTTTGAAAAGAGGGATAATTTGTAGAAATGTTTTGCATTGTTTTTAAGAAGATAGAGCTTTGGTTTGATATTTTAATTCTCCAAACCGTATTTCTTATCTTTGAATCAACAACGAAAATGCAAATATATTCACAAATTCAAACGGACTGATGCACACTGAGGAGTAGGAGTGTGACAACATATGGGTGTACCAGTGACTAGAAGTTGGTTAGAAATAGGTTAAGTATCATGTTACAATGTGTAAACATCATTTCATAGCCACATAGAATTAATCATACTACTAGACATGTGAGTACTAGTAATATCAAAAAATCATATGCATATCTGATTAAAAGATTTTAATTATCAAAATATTATTTTGAAGACAATGAGGAACAGGAAGATAATTTCAAAAACCACATTTTGTTTTTGTTTTATACTGTTTTCATATTCCATATTTTATGACTCAGACTGAAAACAAATCTTTGACAGAATAAGGAAGAAAAAAACAAACATTACCTGAATTAGGTACAAAGTAATTATCTGAAAAACTAATTAAGATGCCAATAATAAGGAATGGTGCCAGCTGAAAGAATTATTTCTTTTTTAAAAGCATCTTTTTATCTTTCTTGTTTTCTTTCAAAATGACTTCTTCAATTCAACATTCAATCAAACCCAAGATCCCAATTTACACACACTGAAAATATTTTTATATTAGTGGTTATCAAATATATTTTCATTTTTTCTAATTCAAAGTTTATTTAATGTACATAATGACTACCTATAGTTCCACTATATTGGGTTTATTTGGGTGGATAGATATTTTTTTCCTAACATTTCAGACATGATTTCAACATGCACCTACTGCAACAGGATAATAAAAAATGACATTTATTATCAACAAAATGTTTTAACTTGCTGGGATTCATTCGATTGTCAAACGAAATTGAGAAAGGTGTCGATTCACAGGTGTTGTTTGTTTCTGGTTTGTTTAGAAGATAATTCAGTTTTATAAACTGAGATAAGATAACTTTTGTCGGTACCTCAAATATTATGACAAAATCAGTGTTAGTATTGTGACAAACCTTCACAAACAACTACAGAAGGATAACCGTATACGTCTCTAAATTTCATCTTTTCTTCTCTTACTTCCTTGTTATCGACGACACAGTTTTGCTTAGATCCAGTTGACTCCTCTGCTTATATGACAAACCACATTTCGAAAATAGCTCTAAAATTTGATACTATTGGATTGCAAAATATCTCACTTCAAACCCTATCTGCTTGGAAAGTTTTTATGGTGGGTTATTGCTGTTATTGTTGAATTCTTTTTGTCTGCTATACTGTCAAACGTCCATGAACTAAAATACCTCAGTCTTTCTCCTGCTAATAGGAGAATATGGTTATCTTCCTTTTTCTATCGGATTACCATATACAGAGAAGTACAAGTTGGGTTTTTGTTGGAAGAATTTGAATAATTCCATCACATTTGACATCGTTCAAAACAGTAGTTTCAATGGTACTTTTCTGTTTTGTTAAACTCATTAAAATAAGCAATAAGATTGTTGCAGACATCGTTACAATTTTACAAAATAATGAGGGTCCTGTTCTGATGGCGCATGACAATAAAAAAAGAAAATTTAAATAACATAAAATATGGAATATATATATTTCCCTCTAATAAATAGAGATATTTATTCAAAATTGTAAATGTTCACTGAGATTTCCATTAGGTTGTAGATCAAAAATCAACTCAGTACATTTAACTGGTCAGCTGTCCCTTGTCAAAAGAGGAAGAGTTTCTAAATTGTCTGCCAAGGTAGAAACGAGGCAGGATTGTCATTGGCTCATCTATTAACCAATCAGAGGTCATGTTGCAGCAATGGTGTTAAAGAGACATCTGGAGTACCGATTTCCTTTATTGTCTTAAGAGAAGCCGATAAAAAAAGCACCCCAGAGCACAGCCTGCTAATAATAAAAATAATCATTCTCTTTCTTCCAAGAAACTGTTTTACCTGATTTACTTTTAGGCTTCCTGGAAGTGAGATCTTCCACATTGTTTTCATCGCTTGGTGTTGGGTGGATTTGTTGGTTAATCTTGTTTCTCCCTAACATGCTTCCCTGGTATTTAGTGTTTTGCTTCTCTGTTTTAATGAATGGTTTTAATCTATCAATGGTTACTTGGATTTGTACGTCATCATTCCTTTTTATCAGATAATATTTTGGCATCTGTTCAAGAACATCAAAAGGACCTCTACATGGTGCTTCTACTCTAATCCAAACTTTGCTGCAAGTTTCAAGTTTGTCTGGAATATACGCATTCTTTAAATTGCTATGTTTATCAGTAACATTATTCAAGTTGAACTTTGATATTGTTTTGTGTAGATCTCTTGCAGACAGTTGGGTTAAATTTGTATCACTAGTATTCTCTTCAATGTGTGTATACATATGTTGTTGAAGAAGTGAATTTTTAGAAAACGTAAATCCACAAATATCACAGAGGAATGGTTTCTCTCCAGTGTGTATATTCATATGTCGTTTGAGATCTGCATTTTGAGAAAATTTGAATCCACAGATTTCACAGTGGAAAGTGTGTGTTAACATGTGTTTTTTGAAATTTCCATTCAGGGAAAATTTCAATCCACAGATTTTACAGTGGAAATGTTTCCCTTCATTGTGTGATAACATGTGTCGTTTAAGAATTGTATTACGAGAGCACTTAAATCCACAGATTTCACAGTGAAATGGTTTCTCTCCAGTGTGTGTCAAAATATGTAATTTGAGAGTAGAATTGTGGGCAAACTTCAATCCACAGATTTCACAGTGGTATCGTTTCTCTCCAGTGTGTGTTAACATATGGTTGTTGAGATTTGATTTTTGTGCAAACTTAAATCCACAGATTTCACAGTGGAAACGTTTCTCCCCAGTGTGTGTCAACATGTGTTTTTTGAGGTTGCCATTCTGCGAAAATTTAAATCCACATATTTCACAGTGGAAAGGTTTCTCTCCAGTGTGTGTTAACATGTGTATTTTGAGATGTGACTTTTGGGAACACTTATATCCACAGATTTCACAGTGGATGGTTTTCTCTTTAGTGTGTGTTAACATGTGTCTTTTGAGAATTGAATGGTCTGAACATTGCAATCCACAGATTTCACAGTGAAATCCTTTCTCTTCTCTGTGTGTTAATATATGTGTGTTGAGACAGGAATTGTGAGAACTCTTCCATCCACAGATTCCACAGTGAAAATCTTTCTGGTCACTATGAGTTTTCATTTTTGTTTTGAGATTTGAATTCATGTCAAATGAAACACCACAGATTTTATAGGAAATGCTTTCTTCCATATTCATTTTGTCTGATGTCTCTCTTTTGTAGACATAAAGTTAACTAATAATTCATTAATTCAACAGTGTAAGAAGGCCATCTTCCTCTTGAATAGTCATTGTGGTTTCAGGTTCTCTCAAAGATGCTAACTGAAAAAAGAGAAATATCTTAACTGAGCAATGGTGTAAGAAAAAACATTATGTAGTGTCATGAAATAGGTTTATAAAAAATGCATTTTCTAATTAATTCTTAAAGCTGCTCCTAAAACTTTAAAAATTGCACGATTACACTATATGTTGATCAAACAAAAATATGTAATTTGTTAATTGAAAAAGATTTGTAATCAACTAGACTTTTAAATACAAAAATGAAGGTAAAAAGAATGATGAATTATTTTTTAAAATCTAACACATAATACAGTTCATTGAGATAGAAATCAACTCTATAAAGCAAATTCTGTCTAGAAAGCAAAGGAAATGACTCATATTTCTTTAAAACTTTGCTGTCTTCATAAGATGATGAATTAATTGATGTATCTCCAGGGTGCCTTTATAAAGTTTATGCATTATCTTTGGGAACACTGTGGCAGACTGGGGCATTATCTGCAAATTTACCAAAAAATTAACTTAAAATATATAGTAAAATATAATGTAAAAAAGAAAAGTAAAAATTTTGAAAATGCAACGGTGGCCTGTCAGTCAAAGAATTCAACAAATGCTAGCCAAAAGGAAAACAAAAAATTTCTGAGGCCTGTCAAAAAAATTTTTTAATTCATTTTTCGCATATTCAAAAATATTTTTAAAATACCTATGTGTCGCAGATTGAATTAAATAACTATGTATCGCAGCTTTCAAATTTATAATCTATAAAAATAAATCTACTTAGCATTTCCTAAAGGGCAAAAATTCAAACTTAATTTTAAAATATTTAAAAATTTTATCACATTCTTTTTAAATTTGAAAAAAAAGAAAATTCTTGTAAAATTCATTTTTCATCGGAAAAATATTTTGGCTTCAGAAAATAGTGTCATTAACAAATATTATTCATAAAAGCCTTTAAAGGCTTTTATATTAAAATATTGTCTTAGTCTTGTTAGATTTTGTATTTTACAGTTCAGAGAAGAATTTCGAAAAGCTACATATTTCGATTTTGCAAAGAAAGTCTTCAAAGTCTTCTTTTAAATAATATAATCATTAAATGGCACAATGTAGAATTTCTCGAGGTTCCATAAAATTAAGTAAAAAGTGGTGCTGAACAGATGTAAAAAAATATCTTTACAATAAAATAAAAAAAAAAAAATATCTGAAATAACCCCATTCATTAAAATCCAACAATTTGTGAATTTTGCAAGAACTTCCAAATCCATGTGATTTTCATAGATATGTTTAATACTTCACTAAAAAGAGCATACCCTGAAGAAAAAAGGCTCCAAACTTGATTAAACAATTTTTATTGTGAAAATGTTTATGTTACCATTAAGAGAAAAGACCAAAGTATTTTAAAAATATTAAAAAATTTTTTTTAATCCTTTCGTGCACGTTCGAAATTTTAGTTAAAAATCTCGTTTTTTTAATCACCAAAATTGACATAAAATCGATCATGTAAACCATTTTTGACAAATTTGTTAAAAAAGTGAAATTCTACGTTTAAAAATCTTGTAAAAATCAAGTATACTTTTATCATAATTTATTTTAGGAAAATCTGAAAATTTAAAGTATACTTAATGTAATTTGAAACGAAGATTTCTTAATTTTTTAGCAGAAAGAATTTAGTTGGAAATAAGAGAAGCATTTCTAACCGTGCTGATTGGTTTTGGAGGTGCGAATTTACGTTTAGGTCAATGTATCGACAACTAACGTCAGGGCAATTTAACGGACGGAAGGGCAGAAGTGACAGCATTTTAATTGAGCCAGCTTATTTAACTATAAGTAATTCTTAAAAACTGAATACTTTCAAAAGTCTAATATTTTATTGATTATTAGTTACTTTTTTAACGAACATATGTCCAAAGTCTGCACAGTCTTCCTCCCTAAAATTGAATCTAAAAAAGAAAACATTAATAATTGCAGTATATCACTTACTGAAAAAGTAATAATTGATTATATTTAAAAAATGAAAAGAAAATATTTTAAAATATTTATCAATAATATGTAAAAAAAAAAAAATTGAAAATTTTGAAAATGCGACGATGATGGTCGGTTAGTCAGAAAATTTGACACGAAACCAACGCAATTTATGAGGCCAGATTCTTGCTCTCAGGAGAAACATCACTTAAAACACGGGACATTATTTCTGAATTGTGCCTCCGTAGTTTTGCCGGAAACGTTTTTTAATACATTTTGTTGGCATATTAAAAAAATTATTGTAAAAATAGAGATTTAAATAAGAGCATTTCCTGAGATACTTATAATCAAACTTAATTTTTAATATTTAACAACTTTATCACATTTTGTATTTAAAATTGAAAGAAAAGAAAACAATTCTTGTAAAAATTGATTTTTCATCCAAAAAATATTTTGGCTTCAGGCAATAATGTCCATAATCCATATTATTCAGAAAAGCCATTAAAAGATATTTTAATGACTCTAAAAGTTATTTTAATTAAGTAATGTCTTAGTTTTATTGGGTTTTGTATTTTATAATTCAGAGCTAAAGTTTGGGTAGAAACGCACTTCGATTTACAAAAATATCGATGATTTATATTCTTCGAAGTCTTCTGCATTTAATTAAAAATTTTCAAAGATGCACATTTTCGAGTTTTCTTAAAATTATCTAAATGGGTTGTAACAGATGTAAAAAAAAAGTACCATGATTTTCTAAAAACAAACATTTCTAAAATAATTTTATTCATTTTTGTTGGTTGCCTCATCTTTCAAACTTTAAAAAAAAAACACTCTTGACACTCAGCTTTTCCATTATACATAACCAGAAATGCACAGTGCATCAATCCAGATGGATATGCCTGACTGGTCAAGGTCAGGTAATTGACAAGCAAATTTGTGGTATAGAACAAAATTTTACTGCTGCCCATCTTAATTTGCCAAGACAAAACATACACATTTCTAATCAATTAAGAAAGACATGCCTTGTGTAGCACCATTCTTCTACTTCTTTTTCTTCATCTTTGTGTTGTTTTTTTTTTCCTCTTCTTTCATAAAGGTTTTCATTTCCAACTGGAGATCTTGTATTGTTGTTCATCAAGTTGTACAAGCCTCAAACAGATAGCACCTTTTACAGAAACTTGATGCAAGTAATAGTAACCTACAAGATTTGAGTAAGCCTTGGCCTACCAGATATGTCAACTTTGCATATATAAGACATAGACAAATGGGACATTCATCAGATATTGGTAATTGCTAACTTTCTTTGTATGGTATCATTCTGCCTTCTTCACAAAGTTGATGTACTTACGATCGAACTCACCTTTCAAAAAGAAAGAGGAATTTATTTATTAACCCTTTTATCCGCTATGTCTCATAAAAATAGTTTTATAATTGTTTTACAGCAAAACAACACCTTATGGGTCATTTAATGTTGAAATTAAATTTTCTTGGAAGCTTTGAAGTAATAAATATGTTATTTTTGCTTTTACAATTGAGTACATTGTAGATGATACACAGTTTTCGTGCATATACATGTTTGTGTGGACATAATTACTAGAAGCAGTTTTATTGACGTTATATTTTGGAATACAGTTTGATTTCTTTAAGAAATTGTCTGATATTATATGGATTAATGTCATGAAAGAATTCTTTCATGTTAGTTGTTTGGTAGATTTTATCTAGCGGATCAACCTGTATGGGTCATTTAAAGCTGAAATATAAATATTTTGAATCTAATTGCATGTCTTCAAATACAGATAAAATGTATTGCTGGTCATTTTGCTATAAAAATGTATTTTTATACTTTCATAGTATTTTGTTTTTGTTTGGGCTTTCACTATTTGCCAGTAGCTAGGACCATAATAGGTTTCACAATCCGAGGTCAGGGTAGATCTGGGAACAACAGAAATTAAGTGGTGGTTCCATGCTCCTCAAAACCTCCAATCACATGTGTGACATCCCCCCCGGTGTTGCTGCACCAATCATGACGTCTGCCTGGCCGCGCCCGCCGTGCTATCCTGGTCACGGCACCACCAGATGTCCCCGGTGTCGCTAAGCATGTCGTGACGCGTCTGCCTGGCGCACCTGCCGTGCTGTCCTGGTCCGCGGCGCCACCAGACGATCACCCGTCTGTCTCCGCTATTAAATGCCGCCCGTTCTATCCTGTCCTGTGACGACCAATGTGACTTGGTATTTTGCGGCACCAAATGTGACGTTCTAACCTTTGCTGATTCGGATGGGAATCTGGTTGAATTCCGTATCCAGCCTTGTGCTTTAGCTCGCCTCAATGTCTGGTTACTGAAGTAACTATTTTGATTTCTAGTCTAACCTACCCGCGTTGTAGATTTGATCTTAGGTAAAGGCGAAATCAATCAGTTAACCGAAGCCGTAATGCAAGTCGAATCCTAACAAGGTAACACCGCACAAGTATATATAAAAGAAAATAAAGTAATAACTCGAAAAGTTCAAATGTGTTAAAAGGAATAACAATATTTTATATCTGGTTGCTGAATACAGGACATCTTTTCTCCCAAACCACTAATATGGATACGTGACACTTTGTGTTTTGTTAGGCTAGTCTTAACATCTTAAGTTTTTTTTCTTTAGAAAACTGGTTCTTGGTGTATCTTCAGGCTATATTAAAAAAAACTTGTTTTGTGTGTGGTGAGTCTAAGTCGTTCTTCAAAAATAAATTGTTCTTGGTTAGAAGTTGAGGTCGTGAATGCATGGGATCTTTCAGTCAGGTTCCTGTGAGGCAGGTCTCACTCTGCAAACTGCAACTCAGCTCCAACTCAACTCAATTCAACTGCGAACTCAACTGCCACAACTCGTTGCGACTCTGCTTATATGGATGCCGACCAAAACTGGGGTGGGCCTGTCAGGGTTTGAAGTTCCTTGATAATTCTAAATCCGCATTAAGAATTTTCTTTGTTTTTGGTCAGGAAAATCCACCACTTCAGGGGCATCAACTGGTTTCCCCTCTCTCTCACGGTGGCATCTCACACCAATCCCTTCAGGGGCGTCAACAGGCCTCCCCTCCTTCTTCACATGATTACCTTCACCTACCGCTCATGCCACCATTCAGCCAATGGCGCTCAGCCCAGCGTCCCGTGGGTGTGGCGGACTAGCCTCGGTTTAAAAATCTTGCTCAAAGAAAAAAAATTATCTTCCTTTTTCTTTTCTTTTCTTTCTTTTTTCTTCTTCTCGAGCAACAAATCCTTGGGCTCTTATCTTAACGAAGAATGTCACCTGGACTTTATCTTTTCGAGACCTTCGCCAAACAAGTGGGTGGTCATCTGGCGATATCCACAGCCAATTATTCGTTCTGATAAAATAATTTTGCTATCATGGTCGGCTCTTGACACAAAACAGATGTCTTTTCCAAATGACATCTCTGTAGATAGCTAATGGGTCAGTCTTTCTTTCTTTGTAACTCTGTGGTTGGTCCAACGGACATTTTTGTTTTTCACAACCCAATCTCATCTCATCTCTCAGAATTCTGCCCCGTAGGCAACCTGACCGACCTGAAATTTTCAACATTCGGTGCGCCGTCATAAATCAAATGTGACAGATCCGCGACCTTACTTTCTTCGCTAATGAAAATAAAATCTTTATCACTTTTCCTTGTTAGAAAAAAAATAACATTGTCTTTTCGTGATAGATTCTTATCACCTAATTTAATTCTCGCCTCTCTTTTTTTTTTTTCACACAACACTAAATAGTGTCACACATGTTCATAGGCCTTGTTGCCAGATGTAGTAATAATTTTATAACTCTATCATATTTAAAAAAAAGGATTATCAAACTTTTTATTTTTCAAATATCTTGAGGTTCAAAGTTTTTACTCTTTTCATAAAGAGTACAAAAAAAAAAAAAGAAGCAACCTATATTGGTGAGTATAGAATGTGTGCAATGATTGGTGGCTGAGGTAGGTGTGTGATTCATACCTCTACCACTGATCAGTGTTTGGGGCTGTGCAAAATAACTTGGATTTCAAATGTTGATATTTTTTTTTTTTTTTCAAGGAAAGCATATCTTCCTTATTAAAAAGATTGGTGTAATCTTCCTTTCTCTGTGTAGCCTTATGCCAAACTAAGCTAAGCTTCATAAATATCTATAGATACTTGAATATAAGTAGTGTAAGAAGAAGAGGAAATGGACATAACTTTTGATCTGAAAGGAAGATGATTTTGGATCCAGGCCAGTTAATGATCTCGACTGCTTCAGCAATTCTTATTTTTCATGGCTTCCTAGGATATACGCATACATCTCTATGACAACAAGTGCACTAGCTATCCCTCACTCACCCACATCTTCTCTTACTTTCTTGGAGGTAGAATTGCTATTTATGCAAACAAGAAAAAATATTTTGAACGAATGAAAACTGAAATCTATATAAGTCTAAACTATATTATTGAAAAAGTTATTTGGTATGAGATATTAACCATTTCCTGTTTGTGATATCAGAATTAACTGAATAAATTAATATATGGTATGATAAAGTAATACATAATTATAAAAGTTCATTAGTGTTTCAGCAGTATCAGTTAAGCATAGTAAAGTAGTTACTAGTAATTTGTATGGTGACACTAACCAGCTCCTAGGTACTGAGTTTGGGTCCAATGTCTCTTTATTTCATGACAATAAGTGTAGTATTTGTCCCCTTTTCCCACCATCTCTCACTCATTCCCATTTCTCCATGGGGTGGGGAGAGGAAAAGACTTTAGATTTCCAACAAAAGAAAACAAAGTGCTGCATGAAAGCTTTAAAAATAGATGCCTTGTTTTATTTCTATGCTCTAGGAATCAATGTAACTTTTTTGCAAATTTCTTGTTTTTTTCTTTCTTTGTTTTAATCAATTCACCCCAAGGAAGGTAATAATTTCACTAAGATTCAAGGGGTACTGGGGGTAAAATAGAATGAGAACACTTTAGAAGGAGCCACCAACCTAATCCTAAACATGAAACAAGGGATAAACCTCTATTTCTGTTTAAAAGACTGGGAAAGAGTGTGAACCAGGTTATAGGCAAACCTATCAACTCCTATTGAGTAAAATAAATAAATAAATAGTAAATAAAATTTCAGTTTAGCTGGAGATGTTAAAAGTATAGAGTTGAAGTAGACTTTAGAATGAACAGGAAAAACAATCCTGAGCAAGAAACAAGGGATAAACCTGTATTCATTTTCAAAAGATTGAGGAGGAGCATGAACTGGAAGATAGTTATTATCTAAATAAATAAACAATAAATTCTGTGTGTCTGAAACCTCTCTAACTTGGGCCACGCTTGCTTTGTATAGACACATTATACTTTTTGGAATCAGGATGATCCAGGGATTGAAAATCTGCCTTTCATCTAGTGCTTGAACATTCAACATTGGGATTTGTGTCTGGATGGTTAACAATTTAAATTTTAAAATAACTGAAATAAATTAGTGATTTTAAAAGTTTTTAATTTATATTGAGTTGAAAGTAACGCAAAAATTCTGTGCAGACGTTTAAGTTAGCTCCTGCGAAGGGTTAATTGCACCTCTGGCCCAAAACAAATTTGAAATAACTTTGAATTCCTCAATTCACTTCATAGAACTTCAAAACCTCCCTTTAACTCTGCTTTGGGCTATAAGTCCAATACTGGCTGAAATTCCAATTTGGGTCCAAAATTGAGTTCTTCAAATCACAAACTTCATGGAACTTCTAAACCTCATGTCACAAAATCTATCATTTTAATTCTGATTTTTTGGAATTTTGAAGAAATAAAATTGAATTCTTCAATCCACAAAATTTTGGAGAGTTAAAGTGAGGTTTTGAAGTTCCATGGAGTGAAATGAGGAATCCAAAGTTATTTCTTCAAAATTATCATTGCTTCTTTCTAAGCTGGACCAGAGGTCCCTTTAGTTTTGTGCCAGATGCCCAGTTAGCTCTCCACAGGGGCTAGCTTAAAAGTCTGCATGGAGTGTGACTTTTAAGCTTAAATGGTGAACATGTCAAAATGTTAACAAGATTAACAATTATTGATTTAAATTAGAATCAAAACAATTTTTATAAAGAAATCAGAATTTCTTATTAATATAATTATATTGCAAATGACCTTAAGTTCATTAGTATTATAAAGGCACCACATAGTGTAGTGAATGGGGGAAATCACCTACTCCAGAACAGAGTTTGTGTCCTGGGCACAATAAAAAAAAAAAATTTAAATAATAGATAATGACTGCCTCACATATAGTAATATTTTTTTATCCTCCCCAACTAATGTAAACAATTGAAAAATATACCTCCTCAATGAAAGCTATTGCTTTTTCTTGGTTCATGAGCAAGAGTGAGTTTGCTGCGTTAAAATCTGTGAGTTGGATGTTTTACCGTAATTTATTTTGCCTCTTGGACTTTTGACATTGATTTCTGATTTCTATACTACTCGTCTTTCCTGCCTTTTGGATTTATAAGACTGGATTTGGACTTTTTCACCACCCTTCTTGTTTTGAACATTTAACAGATTCATTTAGCCATAACAGCATTGGTGTATTTGGGACAAGATAGCCTGACAGACCCCATTTCTTTACAGGCTAGTTTTGATTTCAAACTTTTCCTTCTCTCATACTAGTTGCTACTTCAATGCAAGAGGGTTCAGTCTGCCTTGATATTTAATCCATAGCTAACGGAAGATGGATTCATGCCTTTTTCAAGGATATTGGTGCAAACTGATCAAAACAGAAATGAATGAGAATTGAACTTAGCATGCCAAATTCATTTTCTATACAGATAACTGTTACACTATCTCAGCCTCTCTATTTTGTTTCTTACTACTTGTATTAGTCATTTTTTCCTTACTACTTAAGTTGTAGCAAATATAATACCCATTTTACCAATATGTAAATATATGGTCCATTGAAAAATGAACGAGCCATTTAATACAATTGAAAAAGTAGTCAATCTGGAGTCAATGGGCTTTTGGTTTGCTTCAAAAACTTCACTTGAGACCTCATTTGCAAGAATTCTTTTACTTATCAAATCAATCTAAAACGTCATCTTTTGGGATCTCCTCATCCATAATCTGAAATCTCCTCCTCCCTTTCTGTAGCAATTTTAGTTTTAGAAAGAGCCAGATTTGAAGTGTAGCAGAATTGGGTTATGCAGTGTTTTGCCAAAATACCCTGCATGAGAGATGAACAGTGAGCAATTGGATCACACTTCTCGTACAGTGCAATATCCCCCCCCCCAGATTCTCTAATTTGTTTACTGTCACTTGCTGATTTCAGTTGATTTAACATTTTTGTGTGTTTAGTTTGTTCAAGGCATTTCAGAACATGAACCATTCTCAGTAGATCCCAGGCCTAGCATGACGTATCAAGATCAAAATTTAATTTGGACTTCACTCAAATTAAGTCCTTCTAGAAAAATGTTTTTAATCATTTGTCTCATTTCTGCAGACAAATATCAAAATTTCAAGCAAATCCTGATACATATTCACTACTATACTTATTTAGATATTGTGGATGTGATGGTGGTACAAATACAAAAGCTCACTCAATTCCATGCCAATTGAGTAACCTCTTGGGAGAGTGTCATTTTAAGCATGTGCAGTAAGGTCTTGTTTGATTTGGTGCCAAGTTATGTCCAAGTCATGTATCTGCTTCTTGAGGTATTCCAAATAGTTGGATACTTTTTGGACAGAACATATATCGATGAAAATGAGTTTGTTTCATGCTTGCCTTTTGTTAAATGAAGTAAATACATTTTAATTAGATTTCTATATAAAGTAAGTGTGAAACCAAGCATGATCTTTTAGTAAATTTGTTTCATCAGTCATTTGTTAGAGGTGTTAACTTTTCACTTTTAATTATGGATCAGTTATTCACATTTGAATTTTTAAAGAAGTCGTATTATAAACTTTATCACAGTCTTTGTGAATGAATTTAGAACATAACAGTTTGTTTCATTATCTTACTATCTATTAAAATGTCCAATTTTCCAAATGATTTTTCTATTCTATTGGCAGATGCAGTGATTCTGTTGGGTTGAAAATCTATGACATTCAAATAATAGCAAATTGGGCCCAAGAACATTTTTCCCATAAAGGGGGTTACATTACAGGGTGTGATGGGTAAATTATATATATTTTTTTTTTAATTTCACTCATGTATGTTGTTTGTTTTTGTTTCTGTCAACTGCACAGTATAGTAGGGTCAGTTGGGCACCATCTATGAAAAAAAGAGCATCAGGACACAATTCCCTTAGCCAGAAATTTGGAAACAGCATGCTGTACTGTTTGGTATTCATGTCAGAAGCTTGAATACGAACAGTTCAGGTGTCAATCTGAGGACAGTGCAAAGGGTTCAGAAAGAATTGGATGAGTCTAACGATGATTACGAAGGTACGACAGTTCGGAAAACTCACTCTGATCATTTTGATGAGAAGAAGAAATCCCAAATTTATTGGGGAGGGCAGCAAACTCAACACAGAGGTCTATATCAAGTGCCTTGAGGAGGTAGTACTGCCCTGGATCAAGAAGGTAGCTGCTGGAATGTCTGCTATGTCTGGAAACAGAACTCTGCACCATGCCACACAAACAACCCAGTCGTGGCTGTGAAACTTTCTGTGACCACATCACTTCTTACATTTGGCCATCTAACTCCCCAAATTGCAAACTCCTAACACCAAAGATGAACTGAACGCAAAGGTTATGTCAGCATTCAACACCTTAAACAAGGTGACCGTCCAAAAGAGTTGCAGGAGATTCCGAAGTCGCCTGTTGATTTTTATTTGTATAAATTTACTCTTTAGTATTTGAAGATATTTTTGTGTAATTTTGGTAAATATACGTGTTAAAATGAGATGTCAGTGTTATTTTTATTTTTGTGTAATTTAGATGACAATTTATCCATCGCACCCTGTATACTTACTCTATTCAGTATTTAGCCACAAGCAATTGTCAGCATTGCAAAGTGTAAGATTTAAAACAGGAGAATTTATTTTTTGTGAAATTTTTTAAATTAAGGGTAATTGATTTTTTTTTTTTTCTCATCAAGCAGATATAAATTCAGAAATGGATTTGCTATTGTTGAAAACACATTTTTTCATTGTTATTAAAATATTTGAATTTCTGAACTATTTTTAAAATGCAAGAATGGTGGAGGAATTTCCATTGGCCCTCTTAGTTTTATTTAGAGGCATTAATTTAAACAAAGTTTTAATCATATTGTATCTTTAAGTGGCTATTAATTAATTTATTTTCCCTGACAATATTATTATATGCAGAAGTTATTGCATGTACATTTCCCCAAGCAAAGTTTTCATGCCATATTGTATGTTTGAAAAGGAATTTTTGTCATCTAATTTAATAAGAAAAATAGAACCTGTTTGACCACACACACACACCCACCTTAGGTTTTATCATTGTTACATCATTTTGTAGAAACTTTTTAAAAGTTCTCTCTTCATTTGTGTAATTATGTTCTTTGTATCAACTTTACTGAATTTTTCTGTTTTATCATAATTCCCTCCTCACAAAATAATTCTTAAATAAGATTTATTATTTTTATATATTGTTAATTATGAAGTTATTCAAATTAATCTTGTATTCTCATTTACACACTCACATTTGGATATGTGTGCACACACTCATATATGTTTCTTTTTATGCATACACTTATTTGAGTAAATGCTTTGTTTTTTAATGATACAGTATTAATTACATTTATTGGCTTGAATGTTCGAGAAATATATATATATGTATTGTTGTAGAGTAGCTGAACACCCCCACAAGATGGACTGGTCTAAGACTATTTATACAGCACTCTCTCTTACTGAGAGAGAGAGAGGAGTTAATTAACTGTTAATCACATTAGTCTGTGTTCTCAACTGTGTACCATATTATTCTCCAGAATAAGCTACTTCTTATTTTCTATATGTGTGCCCACCTTTCCTATTTATGACAACACACACACACACACACACACACACACACACACACACACACACACACACACACACACACACATATATATATATATATATATATATATATATGAACATGACTTTTTCTGTATGTTTTTTTTAATTCAGTCATTTAATTCAGTTATGTGAAATGCAGTCTGATTTGAATATCTATCCTAGAAGTAACCAGTCAAGTGACATAACCCCTGCACCGGTGTTTCACTGTTTGAACAGAATTAGGTACAATGCACTGATACTACACTGATCCTAAGCAGAGGGCCACAGAGCAATGATGAGACAGAAAGCACAGATACTATACTGTTCCTAGGCCAAGATTAATTTGTCTTTTGTTATTTGAACTCCCTTTGCAAATACTTCTGTTATGTTGGGTACTTATTAATAAATTAAGGTAAATGAATTTTATATTTTTAATTCATTAAAATTGTAGTTAAATGGTAGAATGTGTTAACAAGAAATAATTCGGCATTTGAAGTGGCTTACCAGATAATAGGTTTCATTGGGGAATTTGTTGAGGTTGAATAGGATTAAATGATATGAAAAGAAAATACCAATAGTATATCATAGTTACATGTAATATCAGAAACTTCAGAATATATATATTCTACTTATTTTCTGTAAACAAGTATTACTTCTATTACTCTTTCATATGGTTACTGTAATGAGTTTCAGAGTTTGGACCCATGTTTTGAGATTTGTTTTTATTTTGAGAACTCAGTCTTTACTCTCCTTAACCCAAAGAAATTGGAGCTGCCTGTACTAGTAAGATAGCATGGTGATGACATATAACATACCTGATATGTAAATCATGTTTTTCTTTGAGTTAGGAGCTGGTCTTTGGTTTGCAGGCAGCATGAATAATTGTCAAAAAGCTCTTTCATGTTGGCTTGAGTGAGGGAGGGTGAAACTGAATTACAAAATGCCTTGTCCCCCAGTACCAGCTATCTATGCTTCTTTTCTATGTTCTGTGTACTTATTGAAGAATCTATTTCTTTTTCAAGCTGCTTGGCATTATTGTCATGCAAGTAGCTTCAGATTTTTTTTTTCTCTATAGAAACTCAGATCAATCAGTTTTCCAGAATTTGGCATGCTGATAGGAAAACAATGTTGATATTCACATCATGTGGATGTCCTATGATGTCCAGCAAATACAAAAGGAACAAGAAAGAAGTCTTTTACCTGGCTTTGAAAAGACTTTTTTTTTCCCCTGCTGGATAAATTCATGCTAACTTTATATAATATTTTACTCTATAGTAGCTACCTGATTTTAATAAAGAATTATAATCCAATGTTCTATGGTTCAAGACCAGTTCCAATGTTTCTGAAATTGTTTAAAATCTGTTTATTCACTGTACTGTTGATTCATATGTAGAACAATATGTCTTATTATTCTATGTAAAATGTGTGAATGTATTTTATTTTCAGGTGTAATGTAATCTCCAATTTGCATGGAAGGTGTAAAGTGATCAATTTTTAGTTTTGTGCAAAGAATCTGATTTATATATCTTTGGCTGTTGAGGAGGGGGTGGGCAAATATTGAGAGTTACTATCAAGAAAAAGTATTCATAACCAAAAGGGGTCAAATTCATGACAAATGCACATTGCAAGTCATTCTTATCAATAAAAAAAAACAATTGTATATACAAACTAGCTATTTATAAAGGGAGCCATTTTGTACTGTAGTGGGAGACACTATACAGCATGAGCTAGTTTGTTGATACAAGTAAATAAAACAGTCAAAATATTAGTTGTACTCCAATCTTATTTAATTTTTGATTCTGGTAAAGAATTTTTCAAATTGTATATGACCTCTTAATTGCTGTTGTTCCCAGGACCACCCTGACCTGGGCTGATAGTACCCACTATGGTCCCAGCTGTAGACAAATAGTGACCCCCCAAACTGGGGCCGGAACATTATGAAAGTATAAAAATAGATTTTTGTAGTAAGAATACCAGCAATACATTTTCATAGTAAAAAAAAAAAAAAAAAAAATACCTGCAATACTGTGGTGGACATGAGACAGAACCTGGGACGAGCACAACTGGTCGCGACTTGCCTTGTCCCCGCCAAAAAAGAGCCCGTATTTGCTTAGCATGTAAAGCTACTGCAGTTGAAATGAGGGAGAGAAAAAAAGCACTTACCGCTCTGCCGTAATCCATCCTCGCCAGATAACGTAAAAAAGAATGGGGGGGGACTGGCATTGCATTTTATGCAATAACGATGCAATGCATTATGGGACATGGACGCAATGAATTATGGGATCATATGAAGGCGCAAGGGATTATGGGTATATGAACAACTATAAAAGCAACTACTTTTTTCCGAGTCGGGGAGTTCTTGAGGAATGCGTTCACGGTTGTGGCAAGAATGGGCAGTTAGTGTGATTTTGAGACAGAACTCAAGAAGGAACGACTCAAGGTTGAAATACCAGCTGGGAGAGCTTGAATTTACTCGCTGGTTACTATTTTCTTTATTCGCCTCAAAATTGAAAATTGAAAAATCAAGGGAAAAATTACCAGCAATACATTTTTGAAAAAAAAATTACCAAAGCTCCCAAGAAAATTTAAATTTTGGCATTAAATGGCCCATAAGGAATTGATAGACAATTAAACAAACCAAATTGTAGAGTAACAAAATAACTTTGTTATTAACGTGCAGACTGGGACTTGTTTTGTGATTTTCTTCACAAGGTCTCTTGGAATGTGGTTTTTAATCACCTCGTTCAAAAATGTGTGCCTCAGGTTTCCTGTGTTAAAGCTGGCATTGAGGCTTTCATCCCAGCAAGAAAATATAAAGTTAAATTGCACTCATCTCCTTGGTTCTCAGCTGCTTTCGCCTATAGGAATCACTTCTTTTATCTCTACCAAATCGACATGTCTCTTTGTCTCGTAATGAGTGCAAGTGTCCTCAAGGAAGCAAAGTTACTATTTGCTGATAGAATGAAACAACGTATTTCATCTTGCAAGTTTGGTCCTAAAGATTATCAGTGGCTTTGCAAAAGTGTCTTGAACAACAGCAAATCCACAATCCCTCCTCTATTTAATCAATTTACAGTCTTAACTTGCTCAGCTGATAAGGCTGAATACTTTTTGCTTGGAAATTCTTATCCAATTCAACACTCGAGGAGTAACCACACCTGATTTTTCCCTTACAACTGAGGCTCTATTGAGTGAGATGAGCATAACCCCATCGATGATATTGAACATCATCATTAAATTAGACTCTCATAAAGCAAGTGGTGGTGATGGGATACCAGCTGTAGTCCTAAAGAAATGTGCTCCTGAGCTGGTTCCAGTTCTCTTCAAACTATATAACTATTGCCTCACTGACTCTTGCTTTCCAGCCTGTTGAAAGTTCTCATCTGTTGTCCCTGTTTTTAAGAACTCTGGTGACCCTTCTGACCCATCTAATTACTATCCTTTCAGTCTCCTACCATTCTTCAGCAGAGTCTTCGAGGCTTTAATTAATGCAGAAGTGCTTAAGCACTTTACCTCTCATGATCTACTCTCTGACAAACAATACGCTTTCTGCTTTGCCTGGTCTACTGCTGATGTGCTTATGGCCATAACTGAATTTGTATAGCAAGCTCTTGATAATAACGGTGAAGCTGAAGCTGTGGCTCTAGATATCTCTAAGGCATTTGATAGAGTTTGGCATGCTGGCCTTCTATGTATGCTTCAGGGATACCATATTACAGGATGATTATTTGATTTAATCTAATCATTCCTGTCAAACTGTGAAATGAAGGTCGTCCTAAATGGGTTCTTCTCCAGTTCCTTTCATAGGAACACTGATGAAAAAAAGGCTCTATCCTTAGTCCTACACTGTTTCTGATCTTCATCAACGATCTTCCTGATGTCATCAGTTCTCATGTAGGCATCTATGCAAATGACACAATTTTACTTCTGCCTCAACAGTAAATCCAGCATTGCTGACAAAGTTAACTTGGCTATCGGTCTTGAAAAGAACCTTCAATCTGTGATTGACTAGGGAAGGAAATGGCTTGTAATTTTTAATGCCAAAACAAAACTGCTCTCATTTACCCACCGTAGAGAAACCTCCCTGCCTCCCTATCACAAGAGCATCTCTCTCTGCCTTCTTGGTCTCTTGTTTTCTACTGACCTGATGTGGAACAACTTCATTGTATAGCTTCAACTACCACAAGGAAAGTTGGTTCTCTGTGTCATGCCAGAAGGTTTTTCTTGACTGAGTCCATCCTTCAAATCTACCATTCATCCTTGCATTGAATACTGTTGCTATATATGGTCTGGTATCCCTACTGTTCATGGTCCTTGTCAAAATCCAAAAACAGATATGCAATGTGATAGGTCCTGACATGTCATCTCGACTTCCATCACTTTCTCACGGACATGGTGTGGCTTTCCCCTGTCTTTACTACAAATATTTTCATGGCAACTCTGCTCTCACAGGCTATTTTCATTGGTATCCCAACTGCATGACTTTAAGTGTGCTACTCGATTGGCATATCAGTCCCACACTTTCACTGTCGAAACAGTTAAATGTAACTGCCTCTTCTACTCCAACAGCTCCTTCTCTCACACTACCTGACAGTGGAACTCCCTTCCTCTTACTTGCTTCCCTGATAGCTATAATCTTCAAATATTCAAATGTAATGTCAATCGACATGCTCTGATGCATTGATCTTCGTCCTTTTCTTTATCCTTTCCTCAAACACCCCTCTTTATTCTTACTTTCACTCTCTTTAACCCTTTGCGTGCTAGTGGCACTCCTGCCTTGCTTGGAGTGAAATGCTTTAAAGAAAAAAAAAGAAAAAAAGAAAGTACATATTTATAGTGGTCTCCTTCAGATTAGGAAGGAGTACATTAACTAGAGGTAGCAGGTATCTTAAAATGTAGGTAGTTAGACTACAAAATACCTGGTTTCATAATGAATTGCAAATAAAATTTCTTGTATTTACATTGTATATTTCAAAATTGTTACTTTAGTTAGTGTTGCACCTTTTTTGGAGGCAAAATAAGCAGTACCAAGATTGGAAAAGTAATGTTGCATTTGAAAATGAAAAAGAAACAGATACATCTTTCATCATATTTAATATATTTAATCAAAATAATATTTCCCCTCATTATCAGTAATATCTAAATAATAAATGTCAATGTCAGTGTGTCACTGTGTCACACTTGTTCAACTTTACTCCTAGAGGCTACAGCCCAACTTATCATACCATTTTGGAATCAGGTCGACCCTGTGAGCAAATGAAAAATATACTGAGCTGAATCCAAACCCACAATCCTGAAATTTTTGATTCCGTAATTTTCATAACTGTAATTGTTTTTGTCAATTTTTTTTTTTTTTTTTGTATGGCAACAACTTTAATAACTTAGAAATAAATTTGAAATAATCAAAATTAATTGTGAAAGTCAGCCATGAAACAAAAATTGTTTGTACGGAAAGTAAGGACCTATATACATCAAATTGTCTTAATTTGTGGCAGAAGAATTTTCATTTAAACTTTTAAAAGGTAAGTTTAAATATTAATGCAATACTTACATGCAGTGATCAATTTTGAGTTCTTCTGTAGTTTATTGTTGCCTATTGCATCTGCTCCTCCCTATCTATTATGATGAAGACCTAATAAGGAGCCCTTTGCAGGAGCTAACTTAAATGCTGCCTGATAGTGTGGCTTTTAAGCTAATAATCCCTTGAGTGTAAAAATATTTAGTTTTCAGAATGGTGATTCTAAATTTAGTAGGTTTCCTAAAATATCAGATGATTGGGTGGAAAATCATTTGGGAAGTATGCAAATTTACTTATAGGTTATATTCTCTTTGTTGTATATTATGTCTGAAAGGACAACTTTTTTTTTTTTTTCTTTTTTTTGTACCCAGATTTTTTTTTTACCTAAATATAATTAAATACATAAATATACTAGCCTCTAATTAGCATTCTTTTTGAAATTTTTTTCCACTTGAGTGTGAATGTTGACTATACAGATTTATCATTCAGTTGCAAATCACCTTGATTAATTTATTTTGTCAATTAAATTTACTTTTTGAAAAAGGTACCTTCAAAACTCTGGTTACAATGCACTGATTCAGTTATTTAGAGGTTACATAACTAAACTTTCAGTATTGTATAGCTGATAATAGCAAGAAAGACAACAACGATAGTAATATTAGTAGTAATAATAATAATAATGATAAAACTGATCTAAAAATATCAGTGTTCTAAACTTATCAGCACTTAGTGACTGATCCAGTACACATTGATTTGAAGTTAAAATCAGACTTTGAAGGCTAATGTCTGATTCCGTGGCTGGTGCCTATTGGACTTGCCTATTGATTTCAACATCATCATCATCATCATCATGATGCCCAAGTCACAAGCAGAATACTGACGCCGATATGCTCATCCAGCTTCTTTGTTTTTTTGTTTTTTTTTCATCACTTTTGACATTCTTCTCTATATTGTCTCTCTCTCTCTTTCTATCTCATTCCAATAACATGTGAGGAAGAAAGAAAGGTTTACTTCAACCCTTTCATCTTTGTTAAACTCTAAATCTTTACAGTCTGCTCTTTTAAAGCTGATCACTTTGAACTTAGCTTAACGAGTCATTACCTCAAATCTCCAATTCTGATTCTTGTAGTTTTCTACTGCCTGACTAACATGTCTGGTGGCTAACATAGTTGTGTATTTCCTACAATGGTCTGTAGTTAGGATTTCGAAGTTCATTTTTCTATCCATCCCCTTTCATTTAGCCTTGTGCCATTATGATTTTCTTTTTCGACATACATAGAAATATTTCAGTAGAACATTTAACATATAATAATAAGGTTGATGATATGAGAAGCTTTCTAGTAGGCATCAAGTTCTCTCAAATGTGGGCATTGCCACCATTATCATTGTTTAAAATGAGAATCTACTTGTTGGCTGGACTAACATACAAACAAAGAAGAGAGAAAAGAATTAGACAGCCTAACAAGGAAGTAGAATAAAGCTGATCATATTAGAATCTTTGCAGTAGTGATTGGACTGCCAAGACCAAAATGGATTACATGGCCTATCATGGAAGTAGAATAAGGTTGTTCATATGAGAAACCTTGTACAAGCCATAGGACCAGCAGACCAAAATGGATTACACAGTCTATCATGGAAGTAGAATGAGGTTCATATGAGTAACCTTGTGCAAGCCATAGGACTGGCAGACCAAAATGCATTACACAACCTATCATGGAAGAAGAATCAGGCAATTTATTTGAGTAATTTTGCACTAGAAATTTGCTGCTTTTTATTGTTGATTTATTCTGTTACACAGGCTGTTTTCAAATGAAATTAATGTCCAGGGATATTGGCAAGTGGTTTCATTTCTCACGAGTGTTTGGATTCTGAGATAAATTATTTTCATGATTAATTTTTGATTAGCTTTCTTCATTTCATCTCTTTGGCTGTTTATTCTGATTTCAGGCTGTTTGCATTCACCATTTAATTCATTTCCAATAATTTATGAAGACCTTTTGCATTTGATAGATTATTAATTTGTGATGGGGTCCTTAGTAGAAGACAATTGAAGATTGACTTGAATGAAATGATGATGACTTGACTTTCATATAAAATTCACTTGATATGTGAGCTCTAACTGGTGGTTAATTTGATCTGCTTCTTTGCAAATAGATATCTAGAATCAGACATTCTGTACAACTATTTTAGATTTATTTTTCTGTAATCTTTGGATATAGTTGGTCATAAGCTACTGACTTTAGCTGTCTTCCAAATTAAGAAATACATACTTTTTTTTTAAAAAATATCATGTAAATTATTTAATTTTTTAAAAAAGTTTTGATAATTGTCATTATCTTTTGCATTTGCTTTGATTATTTCTGACCTTGTTTTTTTCTTTTTGTACTTTTTTACCTGTTTATCCAGTGTATAAATTAATTAGGGAACTAATTTACTTTATTTCTAATAAGATGATTTTTGAACTTCACCTATTTGCTGCCATGAATGATAGAATGAGACTTAGCAAAGTTGTCAGTCTTATGATAATGAGTTATTCTTTCAGAAGATGGCAAAAATCCACAAGAAAATATGAAATATATTTATAAAATATTAAGTGAGTAGATTGGAATGTACTGGATATTAGGTAGTCTTATATGTAGAAAGATATATGTTTAAAATATTTCATATTCATTTAAATTATTTAAATACTTTCTGGATAGGTATATGAGATATATATTAGTTGTTTTGTATAAAAATAAAACTTGTTTTAAATACCCATTGAAGACCTTCAATTTTTATTCATTTCTATCAGGTTACATGGAAAAAAATGTTAGCAAGGAATAAACTAATGGCTTATCTGATTTTAGATCAATTTGAGGTTGTAATAACCAGTTATTTTATGAGAAAAAAAAGTATAAAATAGTCACAACTGAAATTGTTATTTTAAGGCTTTTAATGATAACCTTATATGAATGTTTAATTGTTTTATAATTAAAATGAAACAATAAGTGTTTAAATATAACAAAGCATTGGATGAGGATACTGAATATTTACATTGTGTATTGAATTTTAGTAATTAGAGTTAAAGCATTAGTTAAGTATATTGCAAAATTAGTTAAACATGACATTTTAGAAATGGCAATAAATTTGGTTGATCACATTCATTTAAAGTAGAAGTGATAAGACAGGAGACACAGTGGATAGGGGCTCAGATTGAGGAATTGGGAGAGCTGAGTTCGGGTGGGTGTCTTATTGGATAAGTAACCCAACCCTATCAAAATAGAATGCAAATCAGGCTTGTAACTTTAGCAATACAGAATTTCATTTGCTTAAAACTTAATGATTTTTTATTTATTTTTTTTTTTTTAATATATCTTTTTTAAGTTTTGTTCTTTTTAACACACCAAGATAGCTTGTAAGCTTGGGTCTTCTTGTGCATTCCAGTTGAGCTTATATTCACTAAGTTATCAATGGGGGAGGGGCTTAAAAACAAAATAAAATACACATACATATACACACAAAGAAGAAAGAATAAACATTTTTCTTTCTTTGTAGTAGTTTACTATTGTTATGTATTTTTTTTTTTTTTTTTTTTTCCCAAACATTTTTGGCTTACAGCCATATCACATTGAAATACCAGTTCTCACAAGATCAATGATGTTCATCAACCTCGAGTTGAATCAGTATCTATATAGGTAACAAAATGGGAATATCAGGTACTTGGATGTGTGGAGATGTAATGAATAATGGCTCAGAATTGGAAATCAGAGACATGAGTTTCACTTCTTCTCCTCCCTAATTATGGGACTTGTATCAGTAAATCATTATTATCTCCAAAAAATTCTTAGAATCCAAAAACATTTTCTGGCTTTAAATAAACTACAAAAGGTTGATAAGCCATAAAAAACAAATCAATCAATCAAACATTTTTTTTTTTTACTACTAGATGACCTTCTAAATGTCCAAATTTTTAAGGAAAATAGTGATCTTATTGTTTGCCATATTTGATGAGGCTCCTCTCACTTTATTTATCCCCCAAAATAGCTAAAAAAAAAACAAACTCCTGGGTTTTATATACAGTTTGAAATGATCCATATTTATCTAGATGCTATAACCTATTTGTTGCTAACCTGATTCTATAATACTGAAATATTGACTATAAATAGAGAACGTTCATATACAAAGTTTTAAGCCAATACTTACCCAGATGCCATAACTTACCAATACTTTTAACTATGTAAATAGGTGAGGTTTATATGCAAAGCTAAGGTATCTGGTAGGCTAACGTTTTCCCAGATGCTGCAGACTACTGGCACTTATATGTAGCCTATTGTAATATTAAATGTAAATGATAGATGTTTTATATGCCAATGAATTCTGTATAATAATCACAGAGGATGCTGTTCTGATGTGAACACTAATAATAATATAAGAATTATATGTAGCAGGTGCTTCTTATTGATGGTTGCCAAAATTATTTACAACATCTGTCTCTCAATTTATGATTTAATTATTATTTTTAACAAAAATGAAAAATTCTTATTGGTTGTCTTTTAAGAAAATAATTTGCTTAGTCTGTATCTTATGAATATTTTTTTTTGTAAAAAAAATCCCAAAATGCTTTCTAGAAATTCTGTGATACTGCTTCATTAATATTCAGTCATCTTTTTTATTTCTTTTTTTTAATTTTTTTTCTTTTGATATTTTGATTGGCATATTCCCTACTTTTCATCAGGTGTTATTAATGTGTATATACAGCACAAATAATTACAAGATGTGAATTAAAACATATGTTGAAAATTGGATAGGATCAGTAAAAAACAAACCAAAAAAAAAAAAAATGATAAGAAAACTGAAGGTGGGAAGGAGATGGAGTTGAAAAATTAATTGGGGCTGGAGTAGATATTAGGATTTAAAAAAAAAAAATCTTCAATAAAAGATAAATTAAATACATCAATGTCTGTTCTTATAAAACCTAGATTAAATATTTGATTTGAAGCCTAAAAAAAACAAATGCTATAGAATTTTCTTCATCATTTGTCTGCACTTGTAAGATTTTTACTAAATTTAAAAAAATTAACTCTGATGTTTTTTTTTTATTGAGATGCACAGACACATCAGCCTCACTATTTGCCTTTTTTATCCAGGAAAAGATGGGGGGGGGGGGAGAATGATAATAATTTTCATTGACGCTTATTTGCTCAGCTGGAAAAAAAAAAAGTTTCATGCTGAGGTATCTTTTTCATTATGAGCATAGGTTCCAAATTTAACTATGATCATCATCACTACTAATAACATTTCTTTATACAATTTATCCTTAATAGTTTTGTAGGATATATAGGATTTATTTTTGGCTAAAGTGTTTGGACTGGTTGAATCTCCGATTTCATCAGACATATACAAGGTTGACGGGGAAAAAATTCTGTCGTTTTATATTAATGAAAAAAAAAAAAAAATAGCCAAACTAGGATAATGGTATTGGTGCCACTTCAACATATGATCTACAACAACACAGATCTACTAAGGCGTGTGATCTACATGCTGAATGTGATATCCAACAACGCAGATTTACTAAGGCATGTGATCTACAACAACACAGATCTACTAAGGTATGTGATCTACATGCTAGATATGATATTCAACAATGCAAATCTACTAAGGCATGTGATATACATACCCAATGTGATCTACAATACAGATCTACTAAGGTGTATGATCTACATGCCAAATGTGATCTACAACAACACAGATCTACTAAGGCGTGTGATCTTCAACAACACAGATCTACTAAGGCGTGTGATCTTCAACAACACAGATCTACTAAGGCGTGTGATCTTCAACAACACAGATCTACTAAGGCGTGTGATCTTCAACAACACAGATCTACTAAGGCGTGTGATCTTCAACAACACAGATCTACTAAAGGCGTGTGATCTTCAACAACACAGATCTACTAAGGCGTGTGATCTACAACAACACAGATCTACTAAGGCGTGTGATCTACAACAACACAGATCTACTAAGGCGTGTGATCTTCAACAACACAGATCTACTAAGGCGTGTGATCTTCAACAACACAGATCTACTAAGGCGTGTGATCTTCAACAACACAGATCTACTAAGGCGTGTGATCTACAACAACACAGATCTACTAAGGCGTGTGATTTACAACAACACAGATCTACTCAGGCATATGATCTACATGCTAAATGTGATCTACTACAACACAGATCTTCCAAGGTGTGTGATCTACTAAGGCGTGTGATCTACATGCTGAATGTAATTTGAGGAAGTGCACTACATTAATATTTCTAATAAGGAAATAAAATTTTTAAATTAATGTTTTATACTGTCCTTGTCATAGGTGATTTCTGGTCATATCTATCGTATTGTGTTTTTATGCTGTTTTTGTTATTATTTTTAAACTGTTGGTCATATACTTTAGGAGAATTGTGCATGTAGATCACATACTGAGGTGGGACCATAGTGCCTTAGTCCAATTCAAAATGGTCATCCTGGGACTCCATCCCCGCTCTTAGGGTCCTTTTCACTCTTCAGTACAGTTTGCAAAGTGTTCTTCCAAGATTGCCATCAGCTTTCCCATCCTCTTCTCTTTTATCTCTTTAGTCCACAATGTTTCAGAGGGGAAGCAAATCTGAACTAGGATACTATAGAGCTGCTGGTGGCAGACCGAGGAGAAGCAATATTTAACCAAAATAGCTATTGACCATATTTGACCCTATGGTAATGTCTGTTCACACATGCAAGTAAAATTCCCTCTCATTGGTTGCTAAGTTAACATCAAGGCCATCCAAATGGTTCTCAATGGTTGGATTTATTTTTGGCAGTCCTTTTTTGTATTTTTAGTATTTAGTTGATGTTTATAAAAGCTAGAACAAGTTAGGAGGATGGTTATATATTTTATTTAATTCCTTTAAACTTTTACCAGGCCATCAGATCAAATACGGTCAAGAATGCTGTTGGATCCAAGAAGACATTTTTATGATGTCTCCAAGATTTTTGGCATAACTGAGATCAAGTGTATTCCCTGGCCACCTGCCAAATCCATCTTTTCATGCACAAAAAAAAAAAAATAATATATATATTTTTTTTAACTTAATAATAAGCAATATACACAGTTTATATTTTAACTAATGAAGCAGATATCAAATGTCAGAAAGAAGTGAATATTTCTGTTAGTGCAAAATTTTTGTTGATAACATCAAGAGAATCTAAATACATGATTGTCAGTATTGTTTGGTATGATCAGAAATCAGCATATTTAGAGGGAAACATCCCAATGTCAAAATGTCAGTTTTAAAGGACACCTTTTAGGACTAGTACAAGATCCCAAGTGAAGAAATATTCCTTTCATAGAGAAATGTAATTGTATACAATTATAGATTAAGTATTTTGAATCTAAGGAAGCAAGAAAAGAACCAACTTTATAACTTTGCTATTATTATTCTTAGCTAGGAAACAAGATGAAAGAAAAATTAGTGAAAAACAATAAATGTTCTTAGTTTTAAATATTTTGTGAAAATTTGTATCAAATTTTGAAATGCTAACTTTGACATTATCCACAGTTGTTTTCCCTCTAGTTTATGCGTGTTTGTAATGAGGGGTGTGGGGTATGGACATTCATTGCTTTGCATGGTCATAGAAAATAAATGTTTTGTTCTTTAATCCTTGACAATAAATCTTTCCGTTTTAACTTGATTCATTCTGCAATGACTGCTCTGAGAGTTGCAAGAATTTTACTTGGTTTGATTTACATTTTTTCAAGACAGTCGTGTCAAATCTTGTAAAGTTTGTAATGTCTCAATTTTAATAATATGAAGTGTCAGTTTCTTTTTTTTTTCCAGTTGCTCTAAAATTGCATATTTTAAGACAATTTATGCACTTGTCATGCAAGCATGTTTATGTATTTTGTACAAAATATTTGTTGGGGGTAAGATGTTAAAATACATCCGCGTCCTGGGTAAGACTACGTCCAGCAGCAAGGCCTCTGATCATGAGGTTTTGAGGAGTGTGGAACCACCTCTTAATTGCTGGTGTTCCCAGGTCCACCCTGACCCATGGTGGTAGTACCTGTTGGGGTCCCAGCTATGGGCAAATAGTTAACTATTAATTACCAGCAATGCTTTTTTGAAACAAATTATTACCAGCAATACAATTTTGAAGGAAATATATTACCAGAAACAGATTTTTGACAAAACAAAATATTACCAGTAATAAAAATTTTTGTCAGCATTAAATAACCCATTGAGGTTGATATGCTGTAAAACAAAATAAACCAAACTAATCTAAACCAAAGAATACATACTCTATTCATACAGATCTATCCTAAAAATGTTGTTGGCATTAAATAACCCATTGAGGTTGATATGCCGTAAAACAAAATAAACCAAACCAAACAAAATATTTGTACATCTTTGAAAAAATGTTACTTTTGCAAAAATATTTTCATTTTCGATATATAGTCTTAATGGAGTAAAGAAATAACTTTTTCACAAATAAAAGCATTTTATTTCTTTTTTTTTGTTTTTTGTTTTTTTTTTAATGAAATAATTTTTAAAGAATTCATTCAAAGAGTTTAAATGTAAATTTTAATAACTTTCTTGATTGTAAATGAAACTCATTTCTGAGACTGTTTTTCTCTTATCTGGTCTGTAAAATCAATTGGTTTATGAGCATTTCATTCGTTTATTATTAGATTAGCCTTGACCTAAAAACTATGAGATTCTTTACATATGGATTCTACCTATCTTGGATGAAAGTTTTGCCCTTAGCTCTCGGTGTAGTATCTGTGCACTCTGTGAAACGTTATGTCTATATTCACACATACATGTATGTACATGTTAGTTTTTATGTGTGGAACATTGGAACAAAAATATAACTAATAATTTTTATAAAAATATTGTAAGGCTACAGAGAATGAATGTTTCTTGAAAATAAGAAGCTTTTTCTTAAATAATGATAATAGATTGCACCAGTTTGGAAATCCTCTTTAGATTACTCATTGTTCTGATCTTTTGATTCATAACACTATTTTTTTTTTTTTTTTTTTTTTTTTTAAATTATTTTGTTTGACTCCTTTGGTCAGAATATGATTAATTATATTCTTCTGTTGGAAGTCTAAGTTGGAACTAGTAGGAAATTGAAAATGATTAAATTGGAAATTGTGTGAATGAAAACATTCTTTATCAATTTCCTGGTTTTCTTTTATACTGTAGTAGTGAATAGCTAGTGCTACCACTAATTAATATACATCTAGATGTAATATATAGGCTTGCTATGTAAAGTAAGGGGAGTAATCTTGGACTGTAGAACCAATATTAGCTGCACACAACTGCAATCTCTGTACTTGTAAAATCATAACATATACATTTCATTTCTGCAATCATTATCTTCATCCATGCTTATATTTGATTTTATATGAACTTTAATCTTAAAAGACTATTTTTAACATTCTTATTTTTTGTGACAATTTTCATTTCTTTATCCCACTTTATGGTTGACTTCTACTGTTTGTACAAAGAACAAAATATTATAAGTAATATACTAGATGTGGTAAAAGTTTTCAGCAAAAATAAAAATAAACTTTATTAATTATGCATTTAATCACGAGTTTTCAAAAAAAAACAAAAAAACAAAAACAGCTGTGAACATTTGAATGCACCTAATATTTCTTTGTAAATTAGAAGGTGATTTTTGATCCAATCTGTAAATATTTTAGGATTCTTTTTGTTAATAAATTTTATTTCTGATGAAGGATTCTGTCAGAAAATTGAAATAATTCAGTTTTTTAACTTATTTACTTTGACTCATATTTCTTTCATTTCTTTGATATGCTCCTCTCATTTTCTATCAAAATAAAAAGCAATTTATTGATACTTGATTTATCGTCATTAGGATTGTTATTGTAAAACTAATTTAATGTGTGGGTAATGTAATGATTATCAGTAAAAAATTAAAATTCTTGGGCCAAATTCAAATTCCACCTGTGCCTGTTGTATTCATTTTGCACTATTGCTTTTGGAAAAGGTAAGAATCCATCACTCCTCTCTCAGCTATGGAGAAAATATCCGAATAGGTTGGGCTTTTAACCTCAGGTGGTGATCAGTGTAGGAAAAGCACAATTCTGGATTCAAATTAGTTGGCTGGCAACTGCATCCTGCAACACATACTTGCTATTGAAGACACAAAACATTAATTTGTTTACTGCCATGCTCTACAGCTAGTCTACAGTTTCAAGAAGAAAAGGCTGCTACTAAATACAACAGCTACTATTATTGCATGTTGTTATTCTTTATTATTACTATTATGTTATCATTTTTGCTTTAATAAAAGTCACTCTTATTAGCTTTTGTTAGTATGGCTTGGTGATAGAACATTGGCCTGAAGACACACCATTTGTGATTCTTGAATTTGTGTATCTATAGGAAATAGAAAGTTTGAAACTGACATCTCTTCTTTTCCTCTACACTGATAAAAATGTAAAAAAAAAAAATGATCAAAATACAAATGACTTTAACTTCAATTATTCCTTTTCTTGTTATTTGCAAAATTATTATTTTAACTACAAATGTTATCTTCTTACTTTAGTCAAGCACGTTTTTTCCTCCAATTTTTTTAGTTGCAATTATTATAATATGATATTACTACTACTACTTGAGTTCTTAAATAGCCTCATCAGATCAAGATATGAGTACCAAGCTCTTACCAAAATGTCTAAACTGCTTTCTCAGATCAATGATTCAAAATGCCTTCAAGTGCATGAAGCATGTAGGCCTCTTTCTTCAAACCTCGTAGACTAACACTATTTAATCACAAAGAACTGTACCAAATAACAAAAACCACATCACTTGAAGACTTTCAACAGCAGCAACAACTAAAATGGATAGCACATGTAATTTGAAGAGAAAATAATGGCATAATTGAGATGTTAATATTCTACACCTACTTTAAACAAAAGGTTTGGAAGCCCAATGACTGTAACAGTAAGACTTGAGAAAAACCTATTTTCCTGAAAAATTGTTTTAATAGAAAAGATTTTATAAATTTCAACTGAATGTCACACTGGCTATTTGATCAATGTATGCTAAATATTTTTTTACAAAGAAACACAGCACAAATATTACCAACACTAATAATAATAATAATAATAATCATCCTTTATCTTAATCACTATTATTTCAACTGTATTTCTCATGTGAAATGTCAAGTTGGTTGTCCTTCTTTTCTTATGAATAACTACTTTTCTTGAGAATACCAAAGTTAATGAAGTAAAATATGATTTGCTCCTCTCTACAAAGCAATATTATTATTATTAAACAGTAAATTGTTAAATCTCGCATCGCTAATTATTTAAATATGTGTTATTTCCTTTGCTTACCGAACAGATTACAATAGACATGTTTTTATTGTTACTTGCTTTCTATTTACTTTTTAACAGTTGCTGTCCATATTTGTTAATATAATGTTTTTAGAAATTAAGCTGTAGTTATTTTCTAGTCTGGCACAAGGCCACAATTATAGGGCATTTGGTAAGGATCAAAATCACTACAAAATAATAATGGGCTACTAGATTAGCTTGCTAATCATTATCCCATGGTGATTGTGCACATTGTTTTTAAAGTTTTGCTTAGTATGGCACAAGGCAACGATCTAGAGAGGATCAAAATCATTACACAGTAGTAATGGGCTGCTAGATTAACTTGTGAACTATTATCACAAGTTTAGTCTGGCACAAGGCTAATTGAGTAGGAAGATTATATTGAACCATTTTTTTCAAGTGAAGAGGGTTTGTTTGCATGTCTAGAAAATCGGCATTTGAGATCCTAGCTTTTTTCCTGAGTTTTAACACTGACTTTTAGTTCTGTAACTATTTCAACCATATCTATAAAGAAATGAAGTTATATTTTTCAAAGAGACAGTGTACTAGTTGAAAAGATTCTCATGTAGTTGAACAATTTCTTTTTTTTTTTTTTTTTTTTAAAAAGGAGTATATTTCAAAATATCTTTCTGTTTTGATTAAAGATAAGAACAAAATTTGCCAAAAGAAATTGAAAATCAAATTATCTGAAAATACTATTATTATTAAGCAGGCATCTGTTTATCTTGTGCAATAAAGGTATTGCTCCGTTTGGTAAAAAAATTATTGTTTGATGGTGAGATTGGCCTGGGTGATGGTATATGGAGGCCGTGTGCTGTCCAAACCGCATCCCCCTCCTTGGATGTACCAACAAGATCCAAAGGAATACAAAGCATTACATTTGAGGATGGCTTGGCCGCAGGATTGCCATAATTTTGTAAGTGTTGACAGCCAACTGCCTTCAGGACTCCACTTCAATTTTTCTGTCTGGATTTACTTCCATAGCCTTTTCCATGCTTTGGATATGACCCCGCAAGGCAGCAAAGGTTTAAAATCAGGGTTTTCCTTGCCCTAGATCAGGCGTTTCAAAATTTCTCACTCGGACTTCCATTAACAATAAAAACTTTAAAAAAAAAAAAAACTTTTAAAAACAGTTTATTTCTATTAATGTGGTTTACATATTACTATATGAAATATATTGTAGAACAGATATATTGACCTTGACTTGTATAAAAATATTGTTGGCACAGTGAATGATTTTATAACCCTAAGTCTGCACATAGTCAGCAAAAGTTTTCTGACCCCTGCCCTAGATAGACTACCTTCCTGGCCTGTTGAACTCCATCTACCCAAAGCTGCTGGTTATGAAGTGCCAGTTGTTTGTCGTTGCCCCTTTGCAGCTGTACTTAGTTGTCTCCCAGTCAATGTTTTAACTTAAAAAAAAAAATGTTATCATCTCTTTGTAGTTCCTGTTCTTTTATTGTTCTCTCTCCTTAATGTTTTTCTTTTTCTCATATTCTCTAACACTCAATAACTGCTTGCATCTTAGTGGCTTTATTGCTTTATTTGGGGTGAAATATAATCTTAATATATGACAGAATAAATAATGATGTTTTGCCTGGTGTGTGTATTAAAAAAAAAAACAATCAAAGGCTTTAGTTGTTTAACTGTATCAAGTATTGAATCAGTAAATCCCCCCCCCTGTTTCTAATAAAGCTTTGTCCCACTGCTGAACCATCTTCAGCTTCCTACTTTCAAACTGGTAAGCACATTGCCATGGGCAGCTTCAGAGTATATGCACATTGGATGATGCTACTGCTGCAGGTGGGGGTGGTCAAGTGGAAGGGACACAATTGTTATTTCTTTGTTCATGTCCTGCTTTATATTCACTTTGACACCCACTCAAAAGTAACGATGGTTAACATTTGTATCATTGTTATGAAATATGAATGAGATCCATCAGTCCGTTTGCCTGAAGGATTCCATTGGACTTGATGCCTGTGTCTCTGTCCCTCTCCTGAATATTTTTGCTTTTCATATCTACCATGGTCTAATTTCGATTATGCCACTTGCATCTTTTGTCTTCTATTTGTGTATACCTACCTTCATGTTTTTCTGTTTTGTATCAATGGAGGCTTCCTGCCTGTTTCTATCCAATGCTATAGTGGATTTTTCTGATTATTCTTTCTATTAATTGAAAAAAAATTGGGTGGCGGCTATTCCTTTCGTCATTGTTCTTGTAACAGGCAAACACCTGTCTGTTTCTGGAATGTGATCACATTTTTATACAGCCATGATCATCATAAAACAGCATTTATTGATTTCTCTGTGGCTGCTGCATATCTACAATCTGCACAATGCCTTTAAATCAACTGCAAGCAAAGTACACAAAGTAATTAGGCTTTTCAAATAAATCAAATATTTATCTAGATTTACTTTGAAAGCTTTTTAGCCCATGTACATGTCTGTAATATCTCTCATATATATGAGAGAGAGAGAGACACACACACACACACACCCACACATGCACATTGTTACCCAAAAATTACCATAAATAATTTCTTAGCCTAATAACTCTTGCCTCCTGTTTGTACATTAACTCTGAAAGAGTACAGCAGTTATATTGCTTAAAATTTGCTATATTTATAGGGGGAAGTGTCCTAGATATCAGAAATAGTGTTTATAGACAGTCTGGATATAGGAATCAACACTGCATGGTAATTGTTATTTTTATACCTCAATCTTCAGACCATGATTTGACAAATTAAACTAACAGTTACCAAGAAGTTTTGATTACTGTGTGTGTGCACACACATACACACAACATCTGTCTAGGAAGGATTCAGTCATTTAATAAAATGAAACAGTAGCCTACTTTGATCCTTGTCACCTTAAACCTCTTTAAATTGTTTCCTTATACATTTATTCATGTGTCCCTTCTACTTTTACTAACAACCTGTAATGTCTTGTCTGTCTTTTGGGATTTTGCCATCAATTGTGTTCTCCTTAATTTTGCCCATGGCTTAAAATCTCCTTCTTTTCAATGTTGATTTTAGCTTTTGGAAAAACTAGCAGTTACTGGGAGTTAAATCTAACTTAACTCTACTAAATTTTGTTACAGGGCTGACAAAACTGGGTGATGTAATGTTTTGCCAAAAATCCCTGCTTGAGATGTGTAAAATGGGCAGTTGAGATATTTAGATTGAGTGAACACTTTCCAGACAGCCTGTGGAATCTCCAGATATTTTATTCAAGCACTGTCAACTGCCTTTGGTTGCAGTCTGTGTGTCTTCAACATTTTTAGGTATTTGAGAAGGTGGAATGTTTTCACTGGATTTCTTGATATGTTTGAAGCATTGGTACCAGTTTTTGTTATTTGGCTTCACACATTGAATTATCCCTTGAAAATCTTTATTATTTAAAGTGTTGCATAAGAAGAATGTCAAATTTTAAAGCAAAATTTGATGCATATTCACTGTGAATACAACAGTTACACATTATGCAAACACAGAATATCTGTACATTCAAACTATTCACAATCAAAAAAAAAATTTGTACATCTTCATTAAATAAATTTTCATTTACAGTTACTTGTCTCACATTGTGACTAAATTTTCTGTTTGCTTATCATTTTTTAAATTCTCTCTTTTCAATTGTTTATAATAAGCAGAACACATAACATACAAACATTGCTTGTTAAAGGTTCATTTGCATTTTTTAACCAAAAATTGATAGAAAAAAAAATAATTATGTATTATCAGTAAGTAATTGTTGGATATTTGATATGAGATTTTATGAGTTGACACAGCTTAAAACCAATCACTGTGTTCAGTTTCTGCATTGATTGATTTATTCCTTGTATTTTTTTGTTTTCTTTTTCTGATCTTTGCTAACACATTTTCTGATGAAAATGAACAGAAGTGGTATGTGAAGTTTTATTTTCTTTTTCAACTGCTTCTAAAACTGTTGCTATACCTTGAAGCTTTTAAGAATGAAATGTTAGGTAAAACATTTCAAACAAAGTGTAGATCAACTACAATCTGCTTGACTTTCAACAAGTCAAAATGATGAAAAAAAAAAAACCAAACTTGTAGTTTGCCACAAAATTAATGAATATTATCATTGGGCCATTCTGAGGTGACCAATTTGTCTTGGAGTTCATACCAGCGACTATTAACAGAAAATTGGATGTGCTATGATTTAAAGGGTCAAGTTCAAAATAAGTAACAGTTTTTTTTTCTAAAATTTGTGACTAGGGATAAATTACATAATTCTGGTTACTTTGAGATATCTCTCTTATATATATGTATAATATTATTAGTTTATACATAATAATAAGTTGTTGAGAAGTTTTTATGCAAATTTTATTGTTTTTATTTTTGCTTTCTTTTACAGCCCAGAAATGAAGGAGATAGAGAGTTGGTTTGTCAAGTGCACAAAGAAGAACGTAAGTATTTCTTCAATTATTATTTTGCAACTAACACATATTGACAAGATATTGTTTTTTAATTTTTTTTATTGAATATTTAAGTGTAGTTGTGGATGCCTGACCATGGAGTGTGGTTATCAAGTTGGTGTCACAAAGCATCACTACAACAGTGAGTTCAATTCTCACTTGATCCTCCACACATGGTCTGATTCTTGAATCTGCAAAGTTTATAAAATACCTTTTTGTTTTAATATTGATATAGTTAAAATAGTCCTATTTTATGTGAATAGGTTTATCTTTGCATAATGACCTTTTCAAACTGCTAGAAATAATTATTAATAAAAAAAATAACTGAAATACATCGTCAAGACTGTAAAGGGAATTCTTTGTACTGATGGTCGGTTTGTTTGTTTGATGATACAAAACAGGATTATTAATTTGACCTCTATGACTTCTCAGATTAAGATGAAACGAAATGTATAATGAAGAAATATCTGTTTTACAATCCTTGTTGCTAATTAAAAATTTATTGTCATTCTTCACAAGTTTATTTTTAGCACATGTACAGTGCAGTTTCAAATAAACAAATACTTTTTCTTACCCAGACAAAGAAATTATAACCTTACACTAGTTACAAATAGTAATTGTTGTTACAAAAGGCATTTCCATATAACAGTTAAAAGTTAAGATCTCCTCCTTTTGTCATGAGATAAAAGAATTTGTTAAAATCTTTTGCTACAGGTCTAATAAGTAAATATGTCACATCTGAGGGCTTGATGTCATTTACATTTAGTTATGTATGGCAAACTGTAACACATCACATCTCTCTTTATTTATATATATATATATATATATATATATATATATATATATATATATATATATATTACTTAAACCTTATCTTATTACAGAAAAATATGCACTCAGTGTTTACACAATTATGAGTATTGACTAAAAATAATGTTTAAGTAATAAAAATCTGTTGGATTCAGTTATGTGCCACACTTAGGCAATCATGTATCTTTTGATACATGACTGATTCAGGCAGATTTTTTCTCACAGTAGGTTTCTATTTCTTTCTGTGGTAGACCAATTGCCATCCAAGGCTATAGAACCCAGTCTGCCCTGCTATTTACCCATAGCTAGGGGAGAAGAAGCAGATTCATACCTTTTCCAAAGGTATTAGCATGTAAGTGAATCTAATGGATTCAACTGGAATTCAAACTCAGCTATCCAATTCCTCAATCCGAGCTGCTATCCATTACGCCATCATAAATAAATAAATAAAAAAAATGTATTTCCTTCCTTTGCACGCACACACACAATATATATATATATGGGTTGGTTTGTTTTAATGTAGATAGCTTTCAATATCTGGAGGTTTTTTTTACTGTGTTTATGTGTGAGTATTATTGTGATAAGCAACCCACACTCAACAAAATTACAATTACATTGCATCTAGACATATGGTTCTGTTGTTAATATTTTGGCCTCTCGTGTGGTATGATGTCATAGAACCGCATCTTACAGCATGCATCTGCTATTCTGCAACTGTTATCGTCGCATAGCAATTTTCTGTCAACATAACAGAATATCATATTTGATGGTGAATATCTTTGTTTAAATGTCCATATAATCACTCTGAAGATGGCTCATGTGAGCCAAAAGCTTAGATCAAGGACCAACTCAATAAAAAAAACATCAGAATGTTGGACAATTTTTGTCTTTGTTTTCAACCAAAAATAAAGCAAACATACAAACTTTAGAACTGCTCATGATCAGATATATAATAGACATTCATTGTCTGTTATATTTAACAATATATGTTTAAATAATGATCTGCTGCACACACGCACACACACACACACACACACACACACACACACACATATATATATATATATATATATATATATATATATGATGGGCTCTCTTATTGTTGATGACAAAAAGAGGGCTCAGTAAAATAAAATGGTGCTCAATTTCTGTGGACATGCATGTGTCTCCCAAGGCCTGGAGGTGTTTTGCAAACTTTTAGACAGATAGGACATGTGGTTGAGGATCAATTGCCACATATTTCTATGAGTGGACAACAAGACCTACTTTACTGCATGGAACAAAGCCACAATGGCAGGTAAGGCTATCATTCAGATGAGCAGCATGCAGCCAACTTGCTTTAATATTTGCACACAGTTAATCCTGATGTTCAAGATGGCTTCACTCAAAACTTTGTATAGATGAGAAGCAGGACAGGTGACAGCTTCTTTGCTCTAACGATTTGTTTTCCAAGGAAGAAAAGGGGGATGCTGCATCACTTTGGATTGTCTTCAAGTTTGTCTTTGGAACACAAGAGTGTCCTTCCAACTTCTTGTTAGTAGCTGGCCAAAGACTAGTTGTTTTGGAAGTCTGCCATCACTCATATGAGAAAGATGTTCTGCTCACCTGATTAGGATTTTCATTTGTATGGCTTCAATATCTGTCATGTTGCATTTAATCAGAACTTCATTGTTTTCTTTTGTATATGCTACGTTAGTAATGCATATGGAAGATATTGAGTTGATATCATATAAAAGTGGATACTGATGTCAATACTGTTGAAACAGGCTGTTGACCTTACTGTCCACTTTTATATTTTTATATCAACATATGCTCTAGCTCTTATATTGAGCACTTTTACCCATAAATATAGCATACCGTAAAACCATATTTTTTATTTTATATATATATATATATATATGTATGTATGTATGTATGTGTGTGTGTGTGTGTGTATATATATATATATATATATATATATATAATGAAACAAAATTATAGTTAGTAAACACCAACTATGATAAAGTTGGCAATTAAAAGTATTCAATGCCATGTAGAGCCTATAAAATGTGTTCATTATAATGAATAGATCTCTAGTTTTCTGCTTCATCAATGTAGATTCAAATTTTCAGTATTGCTGAAAAGTTCTCAGTTCAGAATCCCTTCTAAAGTAAAAAGTTTTGATGGTCATGTGATGATATTTTGTGAATTGGGTCAGCTAAAAGGGCTAAAAACTTTCCAGTACTCCTTTTGCATAATATATTTATGTATAAATGTGTTAATATGCATAGATGACGCACTCTGTGCATAATCTATGATGGTGAGATTAGCTTGGCAAGATGGTATACATGCTGAAAGACCTAAGACTATCAATGAAAACAGCACTAACATCATTGATGAGGCATTACAGTGCATTGCAAGGCAATAAATCAACTAAGATGCAATGGGTTATTGACTGTGAAAGAATATAAGGAAAAAAATTTATTTATGAGAAAACAGGAATTAAGGCGACAAGATGAGGATTGACATTGCATTTAAATTTTTGAAAATCAAAGTCTACTGGAAGATCAAATTGATTGGAAAACAAAAATCTTGGAAGAGAGTTGCACAAGCAAAAAATGCAAGAGAATAAATTGTTAGCATAGAACTTATGTTTACATCTAGAAATTTCATCTGTAAAATGATGAGACCTAGCTGCGAATCTAGTGTTAATCTAGTTTGTAAAGCCAATATACCAAAGATGAAAGCTTATTAGAGACAACAATAAAAAAAAGCTAACCTCTTTTTGTGGAAATCTGTTTTAGAACATTTTTTACAATTTATTAAACTTTGTTTACTCATCATTTTTTTTTTCTGTCTGAAAATCTTGTATTTTGCAATTGAAAGCTTTTCTTAGCTGATGTTAACTTCTGACAAGAAAGAATTGTGGAGTGAGTAGTCATGGTTAAATGCAAAATAAGTAACAACTGTCCCACAAACAGAATTGACAACATTAGTAATAAAAAAGAAAAAGAAAAGAACAGGGGAAAAAAAAAACAAAAAAACTAATATATAGCAAGCAAACAATATATGCAAGGTAAAGCAACAGTAATATGGTAAAAAGCTCACAAAGTAAAAATTGGGGTTGACACACAAGTGTAAGTTTGGACAAGTGAATCTAGCGTTCTTACCTAAGATAAGAAAGACTGGGACTGAGTCAGATGAAACTGAGAACCGGCCTATTTTATTGTCTTATAAAAAATCCCAGCATGCATTTGTATGCTTCTACCTATAAATTGGGGAAGTGCAAGTGTTTTGCAGTTATTCCTAACTAGATTGAAATCAACAAGAATAACTTATCTTATATTTAAAGACTTTGTCTCAAATCTGGTTTTCTTTTTCTGATTTTCTTTTGCCTCATTTCACTTTTTATTATTTTGATTTTGAGTTGTCATGAAAAAACCATCAAAATGAAGACAAACTTTCATATTTAAAAATGGACAAAACCTGTTTGCACAAAACATGCAAATCTTGGCAAAGAACATTTTTACTAAACATTCTAAGCCAAGTGCAAATAACTCTGTTTTTTAAATACTGCCCACTTAAATAAAGAAGACAGTTGATCAAAGATTTATTTAGTAACTAACAATATAAATCTTGCTTCTAAATTTAATGTTGCATGAAATGATTCACTGTAGAAGTTCGGTCATAGGTTTGCAGTTGTCTCGTAGTAGTAGCAGTATTGGTGGTGCATCTATCAAAATAAGTGTCAAGAAGAAATTGGAATGGTTACTTGCAGGTGCAGCATCAATAATTTCTTTCATCCACAGCAAGGCTGATTATAAGATAATGGTTTTAATTAATCTTTAAAAAAATGATTTAAGTTTTAAGAAAACCTTGGTTTTTAGATACTTCTCTATAATGATTTGGATAAGTGAAAGGTAAAAAACAGTTTCCCTATTTTTACATTATCCGAAAAGTTCCTTTCCCAATTTATGCCCCATCCCTTTTTTCTTTTCCAAGAGCACTGTATTTTTTAAATGTCTTATTCTAAGGTAGCAATTTTTATCAAGTGTGTTGAGAAGAGTCTTCAGGTAAATTGTGTGAATTTGGACAAATAAATGAGCAAAACTCTTTTAAATAAAGCATTTGAAATCTATAATCAAAATTAGTTTTCGAAGTAACACACTAGTTAGAATTTGAATTACACAAGATAACAGACTTTTTATGTTTTTTTTTTTTTTTTTTTTGAATGATGAAATATTTTAACAACTTGTTGATGAGCCTTCTTTGGAACATGTTTGTCTGTCCATGTGTCTGAAAGCCCTCTAACTTGAGCCACACTTGCTTTACATAGATATATTATACCTTTTTGGAATTGAAAATCTGGCCTTCATCTGGTGCTTGAACCTCCAGCATTGGAATTCATGTCTGGATGAAGAGGGAGCAGTTAAAAAATCAAATTTTAAAATAATATCTGACAAAAAATTATTGATTTTAAATTTTTTCAATTTATATTGAGTTTAAAGTAACACAAAAACTTTGTGAATTTAAAACTTTTAATTTTAAATTCAGATTAAAATATCTCCAAAACTTTGTGAATTGAGGAAATCAATTTTATTTCTTCAAAATGTCAAAGAATCAGAGTTAAAGTGAAAGGTTTTGTGATATGAGCTTTTGAAGGTTCACAGAGTTTGTAATTTGAAGAACTCCATTTTCAGCCTGAATTGGAATTTTGGTCCAAATCAGAGTTTTGGCTGAAATTGGACATATAGCCTGAATCAGAGTTAAAGTGAGGTTTTGAAGTTCTATGGAGTGAATTGAAGAATTTAAAGTTATTTCTTCAAAATTATCATTGCTGTTTTTTAGTCTCGGCCCAATTAGCCTTCCACAGAGTGTAGCTTTTAAGGCAGTTTTAAATAAACCTTCCAAAATGATTCTATATTAAATGTTTTTCATTTGGTCTACACAAACAAATTCTGAGTAAATTTCAATTTTCTTATATGTATGCATGTTCGCCATCTAGATTCCTCTTTGTCGTATAGGGCCACACCCTCACTATACTAAGAATTTTCTATTATGTATGTCATGTAAAATAGTAATTTGCTGCTTTTTCTGGGCTTACAAACTCAAGACCTTTTTTTTTTAACTTACTTTGGTAAATACACTAAAAACTCTCATTCAAAGTTGAACTGTTCTACTTTTCAATTCCGATTTCAAATGAAGAGAAAAGACCTGACTTTTTGAATTGGCAATAATGAAACTTAGTGCATTAGTGTGTCATGTTACACTGGTAAGCATATTCTCTATTCTTTTTCTCTTATTTCTACTAAAAAGTAGTCATTATTTATGTCTATATATGCAATCATTCATTGACACTGCTTTAAGTTGTCTATCGTTCCTTTTCACTATGAAAAAAAAAAAAACAAATGTTTTTCTTTTACCAAATGATGAAAAGTTTTGATAGGAAGGGTAGATTGTGAAATTGTCCCTGTAGAGTGAGTGGCCATGGTCAAATATAAATAAATGCCAGAACTGTCCAACAAACAGAACTGACAACATTAGTAATAAACAAGAAAAAGAAAAGAACAGGGGAAAAAAAAACTAATATAAAGCAAGCAAATAATATATTTGCAAGGCAAATTAACAGTAATATGGCAAAAAGTTCACAAACTAAGAATTGGAGTTGACACACATGAGCAAATTCGGATAAACAAATGCAGTACAGTATTCTGACTTCAAGGCAAGACAAACAGGGACTGAGTCAAATGAAATCAAGAACGGGCTTATTTTATTGGCTCGGAAAAAAATCCCAGCATACATTTGTGTGCTTTTGCCTATAAATTGGGGATGGAAAAGTGTTTTGCAGTCATTCCCTTTTGGATTGGAACTGACAGTCTCGGATTTTATTGGAAGTGCAAGCAGTTCAGGATACACAGAATCAGTGAAGTGAGTTTGAACTCTGGCTGGAACAGTTTGCATTTAATTTGCATTAATGCTCTTGGGAAAGGCATGAATCCACATCTTCTTGATACCTATGAATTGAAGCCATTTAACTGTGTAAGTTAATTCAACTTGAGCACAGGCTTAGCTACCTGACCCCCTAAAAATTCAATTGTGGCTGAAATCCCATCAGAAGTATTTCTTGGTGTGGTTGTGGCCCTTCTGATTTCCCACAAGTGGTCTGCAAGGATAACAATCAACAAATATAAATTCAGTATCATGTTTGAAAGAAGCGTTAGTTAGCTGCAGTATTGTGAAGAATTCATTGGAAATGCTTTTTAATTGCAATGGTCATTTTTTTTTTGTGTGGGCAGTTCTTTAGAAGGTTGATTGTCTTTTGTATTGATGAATGATGGAAATTTAGTTTGGCACCAATACAAAGTTTTAGCTGATAAACAAAAAACAAATGATAAGAAATATTAAATTATTTCTTTTTAACAATACATAGAATTCTAATTATTCATGAAAGAATTTAAAATAAGATAAAAAAAACAAAAACTCTTCAGTTACTGCAGCCAATTGATTGGAAAATGTCGGCTTTGGAATAATCATTTAATAATTTTATTCTTAGCCTGATTTCATAATTTGGAAAACTTTCATTTGTTTTTTGTTTTTTTTGTTTTTCTTTTTCATGAAGAAAACATTATCTTAATTATGCCTGCATTATTCATGATGTCATTATCTAATGTTGGAGGTAAAAGGTGATTAAGCTAGAAAGAATTTTACAAGAATAGTTGTTGGTTTACTGTAAGAAAAGAATAATGAAAGTCAATCACCAACACATTAATAAAAAGAAAACACCATTTTATTGATGAAAAAAAAAAAATGTTAGAGTAATAGAGGAAGGTATTTTCTCTACTGTATTATATTTGATGTTGACCTCAGATCTATTTTGAGGATGATACCCAGTGTTAAGATAGAAATCATTGTCCAAGTGCAAAATAAATAACACAACTGTTCAACGAACAGAATTAATAATATTTGCAATAGAAAAAAAAAGAGGGGCAAAATTAAATGATATAAGGCAAGCAAACAATATAAGTAAAGTAAATTCACAGATAAGAAAACAAAAAAAAAATGTTTATGAACCATGAATTAGCATCTACACTGAAAAGCTAGGTCAGACAAGTGAACCCAATGATCTTCCATATAGACAAGGTAGATCTGGACTGAGGCAAGTCAAGATATAAATCAAGCTATTTTATTGATTAAGAAAAGTATCCCAGCATGCATTTTTGTGGATCTTTTTTTTTCTGTAAAAAAGGAGGGGGAAAACTTTTGTAGTCATTCCCACAGATTGGAAATCGACACACAGTAATGCTGGCTTCATCTTGATGCCTGGTAACATGAGCTAATCATCAAATTGTTTGACTTTGTTATATGAAATATTTTTCTTAGTGCAGAAAATGAATAAAGTTTAAGAAACAATTGATGGAGTACCTGAATATGCAGCGGGCATTGATATAAAAAGTTCAACCTTTGCTTCCATATCCTGTTTTTATATATGGTAGTCAATTAGTTTCACTTGCTTGCATTTACAGCCATTAATCATGAAAGTGAATGAACGGTTTTGTTGCATTTGTTTAATCAACTCTTTCTATGATCTGATTGTTTATACAGACAACTAGTTATACATTAAGGATAAATATTGTTTATTCCAATGCCATGATGGATACAAAAAATATTTTTATCAAGAAATATTTAACTTGATTTAATAAAGACTAGGGAAATAGAAAAGAAGTAAATATTAACTAGGATTTATATCATTTTATAAAGGCATCATAGATTTGCTCAAATGACATGTGCACTTTCAGCTTGGGTTAATTTTAAAAAAAATTTTTTTTTTTTTCCAAAAAGTTTAAAATTAAAGAAAACTCTTGAAAAGAATTTCTGTCTGTTTAGTAGATTACCATAGGTTCAAATCTGGATCTATAGAAAAGTCAAATTTTGCAAAGGTAAAAATTTCAATTCTTCACTAAAATATTTTCAAAATAAGAGAGATAAATTGTTCAAAGATATCACAGATTTAATCCATTTTCTTATGTTCAAAAAGTGAGATACAACAAATTTCACTTATTTTCAAAATTAAAAAAAAATGTTTGGAAGGGTGTTTTGAAGGAATCTGTAGACACTTTTGAAAAATGGAAGCAATGTTAGGATAAATGTGTAAAATTCTGAGTGATTTACTTTGAAGAAGGACTAAGGTGCCATTATTCTAGATAGTTTTCTTTTTTTTTATATTAAATGACTGAACCATTTCTGAACAGAACTTGTATAAGAATACTCTACTGATTAATTTTTATTATAATAGCAAATGATGTATCTTTTAATAAATTATCTCTGACACTTGTTTTAAAAATTGCCATTGCTTGTGGAAAGATATTCTGTACATGCTCATCATTTGATTTATCTTCCTGATTGCATGTGGATATGTTTGCCAACACCAGTTACATCTGACTTTTCCCTGTTAGCAACAGGACAGCTTGTCATGTCTAGATACTGGCCTCTCTATACCTGGTCAAGATCCAGGTGTTTGTAAGATGCTGCAGGCTAATAAAAGCAACAGGAAAACTAGCAATCATTAGTTGGCAAGACACAGTGTCTTGTGAACTTGGTCCCATGAGTACTTTGTTCCTAAAGTTGCTGTGGTTTCTAAGGCAGTATCATTTTTGTTAACTCCCCACTCTCCCCCTTGCTACCATAGTTGTTGGGAGAGCAAATGGTTAGATGTTTCCCCTAGCCTGAACACACACACACACTTTGCTTACATTATAACAAAAATTTTATATAATCAGTTACTACACTAAGATCTTAATTTCATTCAGTCTCATGAAACACTTCTAAAACTAATATTTATATATTTTTTCTTTGAGTACATTGTAATATTCAAGGCAAAAGTTTAATTCCTGTCAAAACAATACTTGGTTGTATGTATGCATTGGAGAATTGCAATAAAAAAAATGAACAGAATTATAAAAATGAAAAAAAATAAAAACTGTATGAATTAAGGAAACTTTTATTTATAACTCTGTGTTGATTGCATGAATTGTTACCAGTTAAGAATTGGCAGTTGTCTATAAAAAAAATGCAGGAATTGATATCTACAGTTCATTAAACTCACTCTTATATAATTTTCTGTTTTTGTTTGAGTTTTTTTTTTTTCTTTTCTTCTTGCCAATGCTGTAATTTTTTTTATGGTCTGAGAATTCTGTGTTTTTTCTACTTGTTGCTCTCTCTCTCTCTTTCTCCTCCTCTCTCTCACACACACACATCTGTGTGTTCTATTTTTATTTACATAACAAACTGCATAACCTGGAAATGTGGTTGTTCTTTGCCGTACTTAATAATAGATTATGAAGTGTTTCCTATGTCTTCTATATTTGCTTTCTCATCTGTTGTTATGGGTTTAATTCCAGATAATTCTTCACTTGTATTATTCCTCTGTTAAAAATGATACAAATTATAATCATTTATGTAATGAAAGATCTGTTACAATTAAAATTGTAATGTGGGATAGGGCTGTCTTGTTAAATATCTTTATTATTTGTAAATCTTCATGTTGACAATTTGCTTATTTATTGCTTAGTAAAGAATATAAGGAGTCTGATGTTTTATAATTTCTGATAGTTCTTCTCCTTTGTGTGTCATGTCCCTTCAGGATGTTAGCGATCATGGCTTTCCACTATTTCCTGCCCTTTGTAGCTCTTAATAAATTTTGTATTTTGTTATCTCTCATAAACCTTGCTCTGCCATCCATTTACTCTCTCGGTAGGCTATGAGTTGTTTTCCTCTGTTCATCTTACCTTCATTCTGTCATGTGAGTATTAAATTTTCCAAGTCCTCTTTCCTCATTATATGCCTTAAAGATTTCAACTCTTTTTGATATTAAGTATAAGTGTCCTTTTTGTTGCCTTTCTTTGAAATATTAGACATATTAATTTACCTTTCCTTAACCATTGCTGATGCTCTTGATGGTGACAAATGGATAATCTTGTTCTCTAATCACCTTCACTTTTATTTTCAGTCCAAAGGAAAAGAATAATATTCTCAGTGTTTTGTTGAAGCATTCCTCCATAACTTTCCTTTTTAGTGAACTAGAAATGTTTGAGATGGATGTGTTGTCTGAAAGAAATTATGGTCAACTCCTATATGGAATCTCTATAAAGCAGTCATTTTTAACCATTTTTATTTTTGGTCCATACTCCTTTTTAACCAGGTTTGAGAAAGCAATTTCCTCACTTTTAAGATGATTTAACTGAAAATGCTATATTGTAAAATTATACTTTGTAGAAAAAGGAACAGGGGTGAAATTAGGACCTAATAATTATCTAAGGTCCTAATTTTACACTGGAAACCCCATAGCAAAATTAATATTCAAATATATAAATTAGTATTCAGATATTATAATAGATACAACTTGATAAGTTTTACAGTGCTCAGTATCAAGATATCAATAATGAAGTCATAACATAATCCAATATAGACTGATGTTATTAAAAATATCTGTAAAATGTAAAAAATCCCAGTTTCTAAAAACATTCAGGCATAACTCTGTTTCATGATAAAGTCCATTATTAGATGAAAGAACATATATGCATTAATACCATCACTTGATAAGACACCAGAAGTGTTGAAACAAAATGGCTATTTTTGTAGTGATTTTATAACATATTTGTTATAATTTTTGAATATATATAATGTATATATAATCAGTGGTGACTCAAAGGCTTGGGCTAGTCAGGCTGAGCCTGAATAGTCTAACTGCCAATTGTATGTTTTTCAAAACAATAAAAATCTCTAAGGACATATCATTAATCCTTGACTTCAGTTAGACCCAAAGTTGTGACACAAACCATCAAAAATAAAATAATCTAGAATTATTTTAATTTGCTACAATTTAAATTTTTTTTTTCTTTTTAACTTCATGATTTAAAATGTTGACTTAAATAAATTTCGCTGAAAATGTTCATAATAATTTTACACAAAGAAAAAACATTAATGTGGCTAACAATTGAAAAAAATGATTACAAGGCCTTAAAATAGCTTTAAAAGTTGGCTTTGCATTGGATTTTTTTTGTTCATCACAAGATAAAAAAGAAAACAAAAATTTGAACTGAAAATAATCTGCTTAAATAAAAACAGAAAAAAAAAACAAAACCAGTTCTGTGCATGCAAGTGTGCAGGTTGTCATAATTCTACCAGACAAGTGAGAGGGAAATACACATCAGTAATTCAAAGAATTCCTTTTTGTTTCAACTTCAAAGCTTTAATTCTTGACTTTGAATTGGATTTTTCTGTTCATCATCAGGTTTAATTAGGTAAAATAAAAATACAAAGTCAGGCTGAAAAAAATGTCTGCCTGAGTATGGCGGGTAGTTCTAATGATGTGTGTGTTTTGTCATGATTTGGACAGACGGAAAATAGGGGAAAAATTGACTGTGACAAATTTTTGATGTCACTGCTCAATACTGCTTATGCAAAACAATGACTGGCTAAGTTGACAGAAATATAGACACTCTGACACACACTCTTGCATAGACATATACACACAGATATATTTAAAAAAAAAAAAATTCAGCTAGAAATTTTGATATACCACTGTGCATTTATGTGGAATAATTGTTCATAATTTACCTTAATTTTGAAGAAAATTAGCTGACAACCCTGACTTAACAAATGGTAGAAACAAATTTAGAAAGTTATAGAAATTGTTAAATTTGTACTTCAAAATAAGGATTTTGAATCAACTATATCATTATTCAATTCAATTACTCAAAAATTAGAATTATATAGCATGTTACCTTTTCTAGCTAAGATAATATTTAAATAAAATTACAATATTAATAGTTGGCCACTCGTATTCGAGGATATCTGTCTACTAGGGAGGCTATCTAATCCCTATTGCAGATGCTTGCTCAGGTGCATTTTGTGTTTGTTCAACACCCACAGAGCCCACCTGTGTTTTATACTGCAAATATGGTGAGCAGACCTTAGTTAGAGTTTCTGGGAGAAAAGCGTGTTATCTAGCATGATCAACAATCTGAATGAGGTCAGCACGCTAAACCCTTGGTCACAATGGCTTTGTGCTAGCACAGCCATCAACGACTCTCCAAGGGCACCATCTACCCAGTTTTACTTACAAAGCTTGGGTCAACCCATGTTATGGTTTTCAGGCACTTTCCAAAGATGCCGCATGCTTACCTCCTCCTCCAGACCCAATAACATCAAGAAGTCACCTCCCTTACAATTTGACCATGATGAGAATTGAACCTGTGTCTCATGGTTAGAAAGCGAATGTTCTAACTACTCAGTCACATGCCCTTTAAGAAAATTACACTAGACACTGGTTAAACATCTTAATAAAAATTTTGATTAAATTCTATAATTTCTTTAACACCTGTAACAAACAGGCTCAATAAGGAAGTTGGACACTGTTTATTGGCAAAGCCAAGTATTTACAAAACGACTTCTTTCTCTTTTAAATTCATTCTCGTTTCTATTCATTATTCTACTGTTTGGCCAGCACTACTATTACTAATAGCGGTGTATGTATTGAATGGGATGAACTCTGTAGGATGTGCTAACTTAAAAAGTGAAAATAAAACCTTGCTTACTGTGTTTTCCTCTGTGGCCGAGCAGTGAAGCATACTGGATAAAACTGGTTCTCTTACAAAGGGGGATGTAGGTTCAATCCCTGCTGAGGAACACATTTTCTTTACTAGGATTTCTCGAATACACAAGTTGATAGATGTAATACACACTGCTTAATAAATAAATATGTGGCATATATCTAAAATAAAAAAAAACATCCACTGTAGTAACATTTCAAGTAATAAGAAAAACATATATATGTTTAACAGTTTTCTTAGATATGACACAAAGTATGCAGATAATACACTTATCCTCTGTAGAATGCCAGGGGGTGCCACTTTGATCCTTGGCAATGTGCACAAATATTTTGATCAGCATTTGATCTGTGTGTAAACGATCCATTTTTATGGGTACTACGCTAATATTTGATAAGTAACAAGATCAGAGTTAAATGACAATCTCTATGATTGATTCAAACCTGTGGTTTCTCATGATAATTTACAGTGTGGCAAGGTATATAATTGTCAAGCAAGATGTAAAAAAGATTTATTAAAAGCTGCAGTTGTTATAAGTAAAAGAAATGGCTTTAAAAAAACAACTGTTAATTTACTTAGTATTTATCAAGGTCACTTTTGACATAATGACATATTCATGGGACATCCAGTCACAATTTACCATTACTCTGATACCAGTTTAGTAAAAGTGGCAGAACATAAATGGTTTGTTCTTGGGATTCAAGAAGTAAATTTGGTTCTTTACTTCAAGAAATTCTTTGCTCTAAATTCCCACAATTCAATGTGTTTATTAACTATTAGTATCCCTAATCAGAAAAAGACTGCTGAAAATTTTGAGACACATTATGACATTATGGCTTAGAGAATTTTCAGTACATTTCTATAGTAAAATTAGTTATGCATTTAAGTTATAACAGCCTTATTTTATCAGCAATGCTTGTATTGATTCCTGATTGCTGACAATCCCTTTTTTTATTTTGTCTTATTTTTTAATTTTATAAGATTATTAGTTACACATTTGCATTATACATAAACCAGTTCTATTTTATTAGTAATACTTGTATTAATTCCTGACCAATGACAATTTCTTCCTGATTTCTAATGCACAACTTAAAAATGTGCTGAAATTTTGGGGTAACAAATATCAAAATTTGCTCTTTTTACATGCTAATGTTGCTTTGATGATTTTTATTAATTCATAGTCCTTTTGAATACTCATCACCTGTTTGCACCCAGAACTGCACTCATGAAAAGTGGGCTACTACAAATTCTTCTGTGAGGAGTGGCAAAATCTATCTTGTTAGGTATGAAGTGAATATTTTTCTTAGTTTTTATTTTATTTTTTTTTTTATTTAAGGGCAATAAGTATTAAATGATCAACTTTTTGAATTCATATTTGCTATATCTCTTCACATGATAAATGTACTATGTAAATGCTGGTATCTGCTCTTTCTCGTTTTTAGTTGGTTGGTTGATTTTGTTTTGCAGTATATCAACCTCTATGGTTTATTTAATGCCACATATAAATGTTTTGAACACAATTTTTGACTTCAGCTAAATATATTTTGACCACAATTGTAGGTCTTCAACTGCAGATGAAATGTATTGTTGGTAATTTTACTATAAATGTATTGTTGGTCATTTTCTATAAAATGTATTGATGCTAATTTTTACAATAAATAGGTATGTTGGTATTTTTTTATATATGAAAATGTATTGCTGGTATTTTTTACTATAAAAACATTTTTATACTTTCATAAGGTTTTGTTTTTGTTTGGGGGTTCACTATTTATCCATAGCTGGGACCCTACCAGGTGCTACCACCCCAGGTTAGGGTGGACCTGGGAACAACAGCAATTAAGAGGTAGTTCTACACTCTTCAAAACTTCCAATCTTCCCATCAGAGGCTCTGCTGCTGGATGTAGTCTATCATCATACCCAGGAGTACTTGTCTTAGTATTTGCTGTAACATTATTGATGAGAGAATGATTATTAATGAGAATGAATGAAAGTTTTGATGTATTTTTCCTGTCATATTAAGACTTATGTAAACAACCAGGATAAAAAAAGATGAAGCATTCCAAACAGTCTTATTTAAAAAGAAACAAAAACTGTTTGGTATTGTTAAAGAGTTAGTTTCAACAAATATAACTTACCTATGAGCCTCGAGAATCTTTTCCTAACCATATAGCTTGCCCATTTCATATGGGCATTGATTTCTTAGCTGAGTATTTGTTAAGTTCTGGGAAATCTAAAACAATGTATTTTTAAATCATTAACCAGAGACAAATTCAACTCTCTTTTACATTTGACTCTCTTAATTTTCCTATCTTGCCCACCTGCTGATATGATTTTAGTTCATTTCTAGAATAAACTTTTTTTTCTTTTTCTCTTTAGATGTTTTTCCATGATTTAGTTGATTTATACTGAACCTAAATCTAAATACATGCATCTAGTTTAAATGAATAGTGACAGTGCCCAACTCTTAGATCAAGACAAATTGTGAAAAACAAAACATTATTTACACCAGTTCAATGTATACATGTATGTAGGTTGGAGAATAGATTGTCATTGTCATCGGCCACTGTTCACATCCAGATAATCATACTCCCTTTGTATTTTGTCCCCCCCCCACTAGTTTAGCAGTGTCAGAGATGGCTGTGTATTTTAGAGTTTGGCAAAGCCATTCGTGTGAATTTGATTTTAGTGGACAACTCTGCTCAACAGAGAAGCCCACACACTTGGCTAGATGCACCTTCCTCACAGCTCAAAGGGGATTGAGACAGTTGAGATCTGGAAAACCTGGTTACATCAGGCTGTCAGATGTTTCCTCTGTCAGGGTCCACCTTGGTTACACCAGCCTGACTGGTACTGCACTTTTCTGCCGGTTTTCCTGTAGAAAAAATATATATATTAGTGGATATACATAATATCCAACATCGCTAGCACAACTCTGAGTTTCATGCAATCTTTAGGTGTAAATATGTTTTTATACATATGTGTGTGTGGGCATAAAATCTGTTACTTACATAAGTACGGATATAAATTAGGCTTGTTTTCTTTGCTTTTTTTTTTATATGTTTTTCTTGTCTGTCTGTTCAGGTTGTCAAGATGTGAAGAAAAAGCTTGAGAGGAGTCAAAACCGAAGCAGTTACTCGAGTTTCTCAATGCTAAATATTCCTGATTCAGTGAGCCCTATAATTTCCGATGTCACGTCTTCAAGCAGTAGCAGCAGTGGCAACAACTTGCAGTCCACGGATCCTTCCGCTCGGCCTCAAATTGCTGGACTCACCATCCACGATGAGCAAAGGTCATGTCCAAACGATTACCACAACACCAACAACTTTGTACTTAACTTCACCTTGCTGTTGCCCTCTGGTGGTAAGTTTCTTTTCCCTTGCACTCGTAAATGTTTCTTTTCCGTTGCACTCGTAAATGTTTGTTTTTCCCTTGCACTCGTAAATGTTTGTTTTTCCCCTTGCACTCGTAAATGTTTGTTTTCCCCTTGCACTCGTAAATGTTTCTTTTTCCCTGGCACTTGTAAATGTGTCTTTTTTTTCTCTATGACTTTGTACCCACATTTATAAATGATTCATTATCCTGTTACATTTCATCTGGTCTCTTCAACCATCTTCAGCTGATATTTTCATTTTGTGATTTATTTTAAGAAACGTTGTAGAATAACAGAAATTCTAGAAACAAGTCCAAAAGAAAAAAAAATTTTGTATCATTCTTCCTTAGTTTGATAATTTTGGAGATCCATCGGAATACATCTAAAGTTCTTCATATTCCTTATTAACAAACATCAATAAAATATTAGGTTTAGTTTATTGTAAATTTATTCAAGAATTTATTTTCTGGCTTCCTGTCAATCTCTATTAATGAGTCTATTAGTGGTATATCTACTTCTCCAAGTGTGATCATATGTATCTGACACTCCAAGTGTGGTTACATGATGCATCTAATAGCTTTGAGGAGATATTTATTAATACTAAAGTTCACTCAATACAAGGCTTGATAGCCACTCAACGTACATGGTTACTGTTAAATTGGTTATGATGAATGAGGTGTGGAGTGTGATATGAATGTGAAGAGAGGTAGTAGGAAGTGAAGATTATGAGGATAAGGAGGATAGATAACAATTGATTTGAAAAGTTTAAAGTTATAGTGTTCAAAGAAGCATGCACATGAATCTGTTCGTCAAAATAGCATTTTTTGGAAAAAAAAAAGCTGATTGAAAATTTATCCTTACATTTGGAATCAGGCAATTTGACTCTGTGGAATTAGAATGTTGAAGTTCTTAACATTTGCTGTGGTAATAGTGATAGACTAAGATAGGCTTTCAATGTTGCATCTTTGGGAAAGAGTAGTGAATAATTTTTTTGCCACATTATTGAATAAATGCATTTGAATTTTGTCAAGGTTAGGAAAATCAAGTAGCTCCAGCTCAGATATATAGTTTTTTTTTCATTGATTCACCTCCAAGCAAGGCAATAATGTCACTAAGACACAATAGGCTACTGGGAGTGAAAGAGAAGGAAAAGACTTTAGAAAGAACTGGAAACCCAATCTTAAACAGAAAACAAGGGTTAAATATGTACTCCTGTTCAAAAACTGAGAAGTATAAAGCCAACAATAGGCAGATCTATCTACTTCTATTGAGAAAAAAATAAATAGTAAATAAAATTTCAGAGTTTAGGTGGTGGTATTAGAAGTATAGAGTTGATGTAGACTTTAGAAGGAACTGGAAACCCAATACTAAACAGGAAACAAGGAATAAACCTCTACTCCTGTTCAAAGACCAGGGAGGAATGTGAACCAGACATGGCAGTAATACTCCATATGGCTGCATGAACCTGGTAGTTGGTGTGTGGACCATGGGTGCTTGTGTTTACCTGGTGGTCCTTGTATGATTGTGAGCACCCAACGGTTAGATTGTGGTCCTGTCTGTTTACCTGCTCAAGTCTGGAAATTTGGATCTGGTTATCTACTGTTTCTAGCTGAAATGCTATAGAGATTTTCTCTGATAAAAAATATTTCACTGTTGATAGACACTAGGTTTTTGAGTGAAGGTTTTCAAAGTACATAGGCAGGCAAATTTCTTCCTTGGGAAATATGAAAAATTTGCCAACTTTTTTTCAACATGTGTTCATAGAATATGCAGTATCCTGCAATAAAGTTATCTCTCTTCTTATTTCTTCACCTTTTTAATCTGTTTTCATTTATTATATTTTTTGTAGTGAACATTATTCTCAAAATATGTGTTTAGATTTATTAAAACCTGTTAGAAATTAAGTAATATTAATTAGAAATTACCTATTTTATTTTTAATTATTGGACATTTAAAACTTTCTCCATGTATGTTTTAAATAAAATGAATATTACAATCTTATCTTTGGATTCAGAGTAAAGTGGCTAAAAATGTACCAGTTCTGAGACAAAATGAAAATAAGGGTTTAACTGTTATTACCTCACAGTGATATTACAGGTGATGTTATTATTACTGTATGGGCATCGGTTAAATGTTCTGAAGTAGATTGGGAGGGAGGGATATCAAGAGCTTTGTTTATCACTGGAATTAGTTAAAGGGAGGTGTGAGAGGGTAATGAGGGAAAGTATAGAGAAAAATTTCTGGAGCTTTGTTTGTCACTCAGACAATAAAGTAGTTACAGAATTACTGTAGGTGTGTTTTGTAAACAGTCACCTCCAAGTCCTCTTGTCACTGCTGAGGAATAAGTTCCAGATTATCCTTCTCCTCCCAGCTAGCCAAGGGAACATGGAGGAAGAACACTTATATAGAAGTTCACTGTATGGCTGTGGTTCCCAATTTTTTTTCTCTTGGGCATATTTATGGAGTGAAAATTTGCTTGTGCCTTACCAAATTCTATATGATAAAAACTACATTTAAAAATTATAAACAAAAAGAGAATTAAAGGGAGATAACTGCAGATTCAAAGTCAGAACATTATCATTGATGACTCTCTCCACCAATTTGCATCCCTTAGTTACTATATTCTCAATACTTGATATAATGCAAAAATATCCCAATGATAAAATTGGTCAATAATTATTTATAACTATTTATACTGGGATTCATGCATGCAATTACAAGTAATCCATCATAATATTTTAAATTTTGAAATATATTTATTTTTGGCACATTAATTTTTTGAAAATGTTTCTAAATTTTTGATTGTCTTTCAATCATTCTGCCTCACCTGCTATCCTCTTCCACTGTACCTATGAGGCAAGCTGCACTGTTTGAAAACCATTGCTGTATGGTGATAATACACACGGCATTTATAAAATACCTTTTAATTTTAATATGAAACCAATGTATTTTCATGAAATAGCTTTTAATTTCCTATAGCAGTTATTGATAAGTAACCATAAATTGTTTATATTCTTGGTGAAAATACCGAAAAGAATATTATCACCAAATGGTGATAATAAAGCCATTGTCCTTTTCACTGTACAGTGATTATAATGAAATCAGTAATATCACTGCACGGTGATAATACACATGGCCTTAAAATAAAGCATACAATATTATAGCACTAACACAATTTGTAAATTAATTTTCAATTTTCACTGCTGGCAGAAGGCATTTACCAGACTATGCCAGATCTGGCAGAAGGTGTTGCGGATGTGTGATGTGTGTTGGAGAGGAATAGAAGGTTTGAATGATGAGAAGGCTTAAAATTGTGTGTGTTCAATAATCTTCCATCCACAACAATTAATACAAGACAGAATAATTATTCAAAAAACATAATGTATTGATTCAAAACGTAACAAATGAATTTATTAAGTATTTGATATACATGCATGTGAACTGAAAAGTTAGACAGAGTTGTCTCTTAGACTAGGTAATATTTGTACCTAAGCTCATAAAGAAGTTGTTGATTATTAAACTGTAGAAGAATGAGTTGTTGCATGTTTGGAATTGTGTATTGTACAAGTTGGTAAAAGTTCAGAAGAGATTTCAGAGTTCGTACTTGCGTGAATGTTGATAATGGTCTTTAACATCTGACCACAAAGGTTAGGACGGGAGTTCTTGAAGATTACATCTTGGCAGCAAGGAATGAGACAAGAGAGAGAGAGAGTGAGTTTACACATATTTTGTTTTTATAATTTTGTTTTTATAATTTTGTTGTACCACATGACAGGCTCCGACTGAGTGGGCGCCAAAATAGATCTGTCGCGTGGGGGTGATTTGATTGGTCGAAACTGATCAATCAGCAAGCTAGATTGAAGGTGATTAACCAATGAATGCTTGTCATATATTCACTTACAGAGAATAGTCTATTTACCCATGCAGGGGTGACTGGCTGACGTGGAAGATTCCACAAAGGCTTTTGCCAGACTATGCCAGATCTGGCAGTTCTGGCAGATGGCATTTATTGCATGTAGCTAACTCTGATACAAGGTTTAGTGCACTTAATTAACATTGAACTCACATGTGTGGCTTGTAAGACATTAAATAATGTACAACAATGAATGCTTCTTAAGAAGCCAATCCATCCATGCTCTTCTTTCTCAGTTAATGCATACTAAAAATCATAATCCAATATTTTCTACAATTAAAAATTCTTTTGAATTCATATTAATTTATGAACTTGAGACCATCACATAGACACTTCTGAATTATTTCCATGTTGACTATAAGTAAAATAAGTTATACAAAATAGAAATATATCTGAAAGTAATTCATAAAGAAGTGTGTAAAGAATTTTGTACAGACTATTTATGGGTATTATCATTTGCCAGAACATTAGTTCTGTTTGAATATTTTTAGCTCAATATCTGATTTTTATCATTCTCTTCTAATGGTCCAAGACTTTTGTCTGGAACTATAGATGGCTTTTTAAAAACATCTTCTTGGTAGATTTCACATTGCGAAGATTCAAGCCAAAGACAAGATGTGGCAGGTTGAGGGGGGAATGAGCAAGTGAGCTAGATTCTTCGTTTCTTCCAACACTTCAGGACTGACCTCATTATTTAAGAGGTAGAGTTGAAGAACTCTCACATTCTCTAGACAGCAAGGGGGGGGCAAGGGGTGACTAGTAGGAATGGTCAGGGTAAGAAAATGCAGAAAGACTCTTCTCTAGAATTACCTACCCAGCTCCTCTTTTGGGGAGAGAAAAACACACATTTCAAGTGGTTTTAATCCGTGTTAGTTTTTTTTTTTTTTTTTTTTTTTTTTTTTTTTTAATAGTTGGCAGCTGGTTAGAGTATTAGCCTCTTAACTACAAGGTCTGTAACTCACTTTTGTTATCAGTTAAACCATAGTTCACCTTGGAGAAGAAAATTTGAACCATTGGAACTCCTTAGCTATGAATAGTAGTTTTACCTTTTATGCAAAAAGTGGAAATTAGATGAAATTAAATTCTATGGAGATTGGCTTCCTATTCACAAGACATGTGCATACAAATACAGTAATTAAAAGGTTGACTTCTTTGAAAATCTCTACAACTTTTTGAACAAGTAAAATAAGAAGGTAACTTAATGAGATTATTTACTCAATTTTTTTTTTTTTTTTTTTTTTTTTTTTTTTTTTGCTTGCTTTTCAACTGCCATGAGATTTTCGTCATCAGCTAAAGAGATTATGTTGCTAAATTTTTATATGAAAAAATGACTTTCCTTAGTGCGCAATTTATCAGTGTGACAAATTAAGGTCAAATAAACTATAATATTTTGCGGATTTTAAAACTGGGCTTGACTTTTTAACAACAGTGGAACAAGAGAAGGAAATAATGAGCTGTAAGCGAGGCTGGAACTCTTATCTCTTGCTATTGAGTTCCCATAATTTTAAAATGAAGTCGACATTGCCCGCCCCCACACACACAAATGCTTAAAATAAGTTATTTGCCCTTGGACTCTCTTTGTTTGCGACCTGAATGTATCTTTATAAATATGGCTTTTTTTTTTTTCTTTTTTTTTTTCTTTTTTTGTTTTTGTTTTTGGTCTTGTTTTGTTTTGTTGAAATGAAAACTTTAGGCTATAGGAGTTTCGGGTGTGTTGTTACAGGTGGCATCTGCCAATGTGACTCTGTGTATTTGTTTTATTCTCTTGACAATCTTCTTCCCAAAGTAAGTTGGAGAAAATATAAATATCCTCTAATCTCTTTTGCTTAATAAGCATATTCGCAAATTAGACACAGGCTATTTTGCAGAGAATGAAAAAAAATGCTTTTTTTTTTTTTTTTTTTTTTTTTTCTGCTTTTTGGCCTATTTTGACTGTTGTTATTTCCAGAAACATGTTTGTTATACTTTTTTATCCATTGCCTTCATTTTCTTTTTATAAAAAATATATTTGAGAAAACTAATTATCAATGTGACTAATGATTTTATGCCTAAATATTAGCCCTTTAAAGGCATGAAATTTGTTATAAATGGACTTACATTCACGTATTATTTATTGAATGAACTTATTTATCTTGGTTTAAGATGAGAGAACAATTTTAAGAATATCAATTGGAACTTTCTTTTCATTCTATGTGGAATCATTTTATTTATTCCTTTTTTTAATTAGTCAGATTTTTCTTTAAGAGAAACATTCTTCTTCTTTTATAAAGAAGAAAGAGTAACTAAAAAAAAACAAAACAAACATGTTGTATAGTGGGCACACTCATTACTGAAGAAAATAAATAAAACCTACACAGTTTTAGATCACAAAACTCCTCCATAATCTCTAAAGAGGGAAAAACAAAGCAAGCTGATACTTTGTGATCTAAAATATTATTTACTCACAGTACATTTCTGATTGATTGATTTTTTTTTTTTTTTTTTTTTTTACAACTTATGAACCTTTTGCAGGTTGTTTAAAGCCAGAAAATATTTTTAGATTGTAAAAATGCTTTAGGAGATAATAATAATACAAGTCACGCTAATTAACCTATAGCTGGGAGAGAAGGGGTGGAGTCATACCTTTCCCAACAGTATTTGCATGTAAGTGAAAATAACAAACCTGACTGGAATTGGAACTCGGTTTTTTGATTTTTAATTCTGAGCCATTAACCATTGCACTACTCACACATCTAAGCTTACAGCATGTGGTATTCCAATGTGATCACCCATCTAGTTACTGACCAGCCTTGATGTTGCTTAACTTCAGTGATCATACAATATTTGCTATATTTGTGGCAGAAGAGTGTTCATTATCAAGGATAGATTGTATGTAGATATCAACAGTGGGGACATGGAAATGAATACTGTATGGTAACTGGCAGTTTCATGCCTTAACCATTAGACCTTTGCATTATTAATATTACTTCTCTTTCCACTGCATTCTTTTTCAAGGCCTCTCAATTGCAGTATCCTTAGTGATAATTTCTCTCAAAGTTGTTTTCTGTTGCCATAGCAGGATATGACAACACAACTATGAAATTCAAACACACTATCATTCAGAGATCAGAGTTTTTGTGTGGCAAATAAAATCACATACAGAGTGATAAAGGTTAAGTAATCATCAGGTCATCGTGTACTGGATGCTTTGGGGAATGGGTGAAAGGGAAAAAACAGTTTTTGCTAGGGCTTTTTTTTTTTTTTTTTTTATTTATTTCAGACTGATATTTTGATTTATTCTTCTGATCTTCTGTTTTATTGATTTACTAAATTTTTATTGATTTAAGTTTTTCCCTTATCAGCTGTTTAGTGGTCACTAATTTAAGCACTAACCAGGTTCATTGTTGTACTCTCTTCTTTTCCTACCTGAATTGAAATAAAAAAATATTTTCTCATTGTAAGCAAAAGATTATTTTAATTTTCTAGTATTTCATGAAAAACTCAATGTTAAAATTTGTTCTTTTTCTTTTATTTTACTGTTATTCTTGGCTCAGTGTATTCCTGATTTCAGTTGGCAATCTCGTTGTGAAAAGAAAAAAGAAAATGGATGCAATATAGCGTCCGTGGCTAAATATCGGTTTTGTACAAGAATTTTCAGCAGTTGTTAAAAATGTAAACTTGTTTTATATTGATTGCCAGATATAAAAGAGTTTTCAATATAGTTCATATTGAATAGTGATGTGTTTGGGGATGACATACGGACATTGAAAGTATTAAACGCACCTCAGCTAGATAGGTAGGTATCAATAAGCATATTAATATATTGATAATAAGTGAATAAATGAAAATAAATTGTAAGTTTTCTTGTTGAAGTTCTAGATTGGAAACAAACTTATGACCAGGTGTCTATACTTTCAGCAAGTCTTTCAATGTTGGTGTTTCTTTTTTAAATGCATGGTGAACTTGCATGAAGAAAACCTTCAAATTATCTTGTATCTTCACATTTGCAATTCTGTCTTGGCTATAAAAATACACCCATTTTTTATTCTTCTTTTGCTCTTTAACCATATCCTGTCTCCATTAAATCATTTTTCTCCACTTTTTCAAAAATCTGTTATTCTGGTGAAAGATTCTTTACAAAAAAATGCCTGGTCTCTTTAAAATGACTTTCTTATGTATACAAGAAATTTTACTTGTAGTCTTATCTCTGTCCCATAATGCTTGTTACATTTAGTGTATAAAATATGTAAACAAATGTAACATCTGCTTTGCCACAGCATTTTTCTAAGAACAATTTAAAATGATAGTGTGTGGGTCTATACTGTTCAGCACTCAACTACTTTCTCGCCTCTGCCTAGATTCACGTCACTTATTGATGAAGAGGAATTTCATTATAAGACATAAAAATCAATTTCCTTCCTCTTCTTCCACTTCTTTCAACAACAACAATAACAACAATCTATGTAATCAAATGTGTTACTTTTATTTCTTTATTTGTCCATAATTTCTGCTATGCTAAAAATAAAAAAAAAACTTTTAAAACCAGTGAGGGAATCCTGCACTGATTTTTTTTTTTTAACATCCAAGGTAAACAGACAATTAGCAAATCCACTATGCCACCATAGCATTTGTTAAAATTTTGTTAAAACTTTCACTAGATTAGACAGTCTGCTGATGCTATGTAGCAAGTTAATGATTGATACTTTAATCTTAGCTCTACTTCTTGTACATTTACCATGATTCTAGACAGAAGTTTCATTCATATGTAAATAATCTTGTTGCTTGATTCACACTCCTTTTGAACAGGAGTAAAGGTCTATCCCTGGTTTCCTGTCTAGGCATTGGGTTTCCGAGTCCTTCTTCTAAAGTCTTCTCATTTTCTTTCAACCCAGGTAACCTCTTGCATCTTAGTGGCACTATCCTTTTTCTTGGGGGGAAATGATTTTAAAAAAACAATTTATGCAAGTAATGATAATAAATTCCTGGATTAGTAATTGTTAACAAAGGCAAAATATTTGTCAGACACTAAATTCTAATCTTTGGCAGTCATCTGAAAAAGAATAAAAAGCTAGAAAAATATATGGATTTTGTTAGAGAAGCAAAAATATTGTAGAACATTACAGTATCAGTTGTACCCATCATTATTGGAGTACTTTGAACAGTTCCAAGGAGACTTGCAAAAAGATTAAAAGAATTGGAACTCAAAATAAATATTGACACCAACCTGATGGCAACATTACTAAAATCAACAAGAATACTGAGGAGAGTGCTGGTGTATTGAGACTTGCTGTCACTTAATTCACAAGATTTTATAATAAGAATGTTATCTAATCCATTAAAAACTTTTTAGAATTAAACTTGAATTGTTGTTTTCTTGCTATCGTTATTGTCAGTAATGATCAAGTCAATAAATACATTGCTGGAAATCACAGTTAATATTTATTGAATTTCATTTAATGTTAAAACATCTATGAATTGAGGGAATAATTTCTTAATATTTTCAGTCTCAGATTCAATCAAATCTTGTTTTTATTCTAACTCCCTATTTTTGGATCATTTTCATCCTGATTAATAATCAATGTATACAATTAAATGAACAGGAAAACTGTAAAGAAGAATGCTGTTCAATACAACCAATCAATACATTCAACTATCATTCATCTTGTCAGGATGCACACACACACACACACACGTTTCCTTCTTTTCACTGTTTTGCATAATTTTTTCTTTCACTATTTAAGTGTATCGACTACCTGTTTTAAAACTGGTCAAATCTTTCAACTCAAAGAATAGAATCTTAATATTGCTCATTGTGTTTAGGATTTAGATCTTAAATTAAAAAAAAAAAAAATACACTTGGTGTCGGACCTAATATGATACTAATGAAGCTTAATCTCAGAGAGGCTCCTGAAGCAACTTTTTATGAGTGAATTTTTAAAATATAATCAATGTCTTTTCTAAAAAAAAAAAAAAAAAAAAAAAAAAATGGGTGTTAAAATAAGGCCATTTTAGTATTAGAATCATAAACCAATTATGATAAGCTAATATTGTTCTTAGAATATTCATTTCATATAACCTCAAAATTCCCCTGTAATTGGTCAAATTTCAAAATTGCCTTAGGGACTTACAGCACTTGTACCCCCCCCAGCTCTATGGGCTCATCAAGCTCACCAGAATCTATTCTTAACCTACATTTTGGCTATTGGATACTTGAATCAATTGTTGCAAAGGGGACACCATATCTATTCAAACTTCAAGGCCCCCAAAATGTGGGTTCGACACTACTCACAAACATATATTCACCCATTTCGGTTTTATGATCTTCAGGGTGAGAGTGACAAAATAAATTACTTTTTCATTTTCTCCTCATCCTGGGTAAGATGATAAACTATGTCTGCATCCTGGGTAAGATGATAAACTACATCCCACAGCAAGGCCTCTGATCAGGAGGTTTGGAAGAGTGCGGAACCACTTAATTGCTGGTGTTCCCAGGTCCCATCTACGGGCAAATATTTAATCTCCAAACTGGGGCCAAATCTCTATTAAAGTATAAAAATAGATTTTTATAGTAAAAATACCAGCCAAAAAAAATATCTTTTAATACCAACAATAAATTTTTGAGAAAAAAAATATTAGCAGCAATAAAAATCTTGTCAGCATTAAATAACGCATTGAGGCTGATATGCTGTAAAACAAAACAAATCAAACCATTTTCTCCATGAATCAAACCAGTCTCTACAGTTGAGTACCACAGGCTCTTTGTGAATTATGCCCCCAATATTAAAAAAAATCTCTTCTATTATGTCAGAATCCATATTTACAACAGTCATCATTTTCTTGGATTCAAGATGGATGGTAGGATTTGTCTGATCTCAATCTTTATTGTAAGAAATCTCGTTTAAAATTCTTGTTTATGAGCAAATATCTCTGCTTTGAGCCTCTTCCTCTGAGATGAGTTTATTTATTTCTTTGTACTAGCGGAGACTTTAAATAACTACTTACCTACAATGTTGCTATTCGGACACTGAGCTTAGAAGAAAAAGAAAAAAATAATCAGTTAAATTTTGTATCAAAAGGAAAAAATGTTAGTGAAAGTCTATTTGTGGTCATCTAAGTAGACATGAATGACCTGGATGACACCTGACCTATTATCAAATACCCAAAATGGATTGCTTTACAAGTATAAACTACTCTGTTATTCACTCATTGCTAGATGAGAAGTAAATGAGGAGCAGATTAATGTCTTCACCCCACAAGAATATGAAAGCAAAGTGACTGACCATTAGACTACCTAAATATTTATTGTATATCTTCTTTTTTTTTTTTTTTCATTTCACCCCAAGCAAGGCAATAAAGCTACTAAGATGTTAGGGGTTACTGAATGTTACTATTAAGGAGTGAGGACAGTAAAAGAACAGGAATTAAGAAGACAGAAGATAACATTTGACAATGCATTTTAAATTTTTGAAGACCAAAGAAAAAACAAAAAACTTTCCTTATATATATATATATATATATATATATATATAAAGGAAAGTTTTTTTTTTTTATATATCCCACATGGCTGAAAATATAAGAAAAAGAAGTTGAAAATACAACTGGAATCTTTAAGAATATTTACAGTACCTTTACTGGTTTTACAGTTCTATAATGTTCAAAAGTTAAATTGAGATTGAGAGATATGTGGCTATGCCATGATATCTCTCACATCAGTTATATATAATGTTTAAAATGTTCTATTGCTATAAGAGAAGAATACTCAATATGAAGGACAAAGCATTTGTAAATAGAAGCTGTCACCATGCAGTGTTGATTTCTATAATTAGCATCTAGTTATATCTATGTATCTAAATAGTAGCAGAAGACCCCAGTATTGCCTGGGTCAAAACACCGATGAGGTAACATTAATTGCATCACAACAATCACATGTACACAAATTAACTTGATTTTGCTTCAACATTCATAAAGGCTTCAGTTTAGTCAGTCAGTTATGTGCCATGTGTGATACTCCGCTTAGGCAATCATGTATCTTTCAATATATGACTGAGGAGGCAGATTTTTTCCCCGCAGTAGATTGCCATTTCTTTCTGCGGTAGACCAGTTACCATCCAAGGCTATAGAACCCGGTCTGTCCTGCTATTTACTCATATCGGGGTGGGGAGAAGAAGAGGATTCATACCTTTTTCAAGGGTCAGTCAGTTATGTGCCATGCGTGTTACACGCTTAGGCGATCATGTATCTTTCGATACATGACTGACGAGGCTGATTTTTTTTCATGCAGTAGGTTACCATTTCTTTCTGCAGTAGACCAGTTGCCATCTAAGGCTATAGAACTGTCCTGCTATTTACCCATAGCTGGGGAGAGAAGAGGATTCATACCTTTCCAAAGGGTATTATCACGTAAGTGAATGTAATGTATTTGATTGGAATTCAAACTCGGCTCTCCAATTCCTCAATCCAAGCCACTATCTATTACTCCATCGTGCCTCCTCAACATTGTTTATATCATGAATTGAACTTCCATTGTCATAAAGCTAGGCATAAAGTCAGTGTTCATTTCTGATTCATATGTACATTGTAAATCAAACTCATATTTTAAAGAAAAAGAGATATTGGAATAAATAACTAAAATACTTCTATTTTAAAAATTTTATTTTCAAGAACTGCTAAGTTGGACAAGATATAAAACACATGCTGGTAGCTGTAAATAATAAAACTGCATTTATTTGACGTTACAATTTTATATATTTGCATGCACACACAGAGAGACAATCAACTTTATATATTTAATTTTCAGGGTTTCTGGCAAACACACACAAACTGTGAACTTTATATATTAGATGTAGATACAAAACACCCAATGCATTTTGGGAGGCAAGATCTTTTCAATTTTATACCAAAGAAATGTCTTTTTTATGCTTGATGTTTGGTCATTGGATTATAATTTGGGAAGTTAGTTGAACTAAGAACTTTTCAGTACAACTTGTATACCTTATTTCACCTTTATAGAATTCTTGTAAGTAAAAAAAAAAAGAAAAAAAATATATTCAGATAACATTTTTTTCTTTTAATCCTTTCAGAACATTTGCATCGGACAAGTGGCCTTCTGTTGAAAATTGAGCATGATGCCCAAAAACACAGAGACAGCAAATGCCGTGTTTTTGACTTTCACAGCGTCAAGTTTCCGCCTGAAGCAAAGTATGAAAAGGTTGTGTATTGATTGTTTGTTATACTCTTTTTGGCAACATTACCCCAGGGCAGTGTTTCTTCTTCATAAACCTACCCCAGACTGATGGATTTGCTTATTGGAATTTAGGGTTACTATAACAATAGGCAGGTGTTTTTTCTTTCTTTGTAATTTTTTGAAATAATATTTTTCAAGTTATCCAAGTAATTGAGTGCTTATAAAACAATGAATCAAAGTTAATACAATATAGAGAAAAAAAAACAGTTTATCACTAGCAATAATCATAAAGACATTTAAGGTTCATGATTTCTGTGAATTCATGGACAGTCATCAAGTTTTAAATCTTTGTTGAATTAAATTTAGTAGAAAATTGGATTGAAGAAGCAATTTAAAACAATACTCAAATTCTTGAGTTTCAGAACGTGACCTCAAGTCACATTTCAGTCAAATTCTTGATCCAAATTTTTCTGTGTTTATTGAATGAATGAATGAATTGATTGATGACAACCCCCCCCAAACAAAGAAAACTGCAAAATAAAAGAAGGAGGGGGAAAATCCCAAATTTATTGACATGGTTGTTGATTGGGAATGAAAGTTGATCAATTCTCCTGGCTATAAATTGAATTAGATGATTTCTTTAAATATTTTGAAAATGGCTTTAAAAAAAGAACCCAAGGTTTGTAAGGTTTATTTGACACTCAGTGAAAATTTTTTGAGAATATTTTTTCTCATTGTTCTGTGCTGAATAAATATTACTTTGATAAAGTTCCTTGGAAGACGCAACGCATCAGTAAAGATAAGTTTTCCTTTCATCTTTATTCATATTGCCTTTTGACAGATATATTTTATTTTAATCTGAATTTTGACACACACAATAAAAATATAGTTTTAAGGTATGCTATATTCATGGGTAAAAATGCTCAATCACACACACACACACACACACACACACACACACATATATATAACACAACAAAATTCAGTGCTCTGTTATAATAAATACATTAAGCTCTTTGTGGATCAGTTTTAATATTTGATATTACGAGGATCCACTTGGATTATATACAAACAAATTTATTACCTGTTATATATAATATATATATATATATATATATATATATATATATAATTCTAAAGAATAACTGGATTTATTTTTAATCCAACATTTTTATTACTTCAAAAATTATTATTAGTGGGTACTCATATTTGAAATAGATGCCTTATTTTATTCTATTTTTGTTTTTAAACAGTAAGAATTACATCTATCTATTACATCTATTTCTATTAATTAAGAAAAGGTGCTGGTTTGATCACTGCCAGAGAGAACATTTTTGCTATTAAAATTTCTCAAATGCACAGCCTGATAAAACTATCATCTTCCATAGTTTACCTTGAATTTCACTATTAGCCTTATGAATATTTTTTAGTATTCTTAAATTAAAAAATGTTTAAATGATATTTTTTTTTTACTTCTGTTTATAAATACATGTTGCGAAATAAAATCTTTACATTTGCCTTGATAAAGTCTATCAGAGGATGAAATGCATTGTTAAAAAAAAAAGTTTTCCTGTTGGCTTCATTCACTTATGTGTTAATACCCTCAGGAAAGGTTTGAATCCAGCTCTTCTCCCCACAGCTATGGGTAAATAGCAGGACAGATTGGGTTCTATAGCCTTGGGTGGCAACCAGTCTAAGGAAAACTCTGAATTCAAAACATGTGAAGAGTTGTTTGGGGACCTTGTGGCATACTGTGCACCAGTTCTTGATATTTGACAAAAAAGTGTGGTTGGCTCTGCATCAGTCTTCACCACAATAATCAAATGATATCTGCAGGTAGTCTGGCTGTTCAAAGAACTGAGCTTCTTGACACTTATATGTTGAAAATAACAGAAGAGTCCATATATATATATATATATATATATATATATATATATATATATATATATATATATATTATATGATTAAAATATGTCTTATTTTTTTCAATAAATTTTAAAAAACCTTTCCATAAAAAAAAAAAAGAAAGATATTCAGCACCAATAATGCCAATTATTTTAACATTTTCTACATAACTATCCAAAATCTAGATATACAGAGTGCCTCAGCCCCCCCAAAAACCCAGAAAATTTATTTAATTTATGTTACAGATATTATAAACAAAAGCAGATGATAGAAAATTTAGTAGCTTAAAACAGAACAAAAACACAAATGTTATATGTGGTGTTCAAACTAAAGAACCCTGGTGAAATGTCTTGGCATTTTTTTCAGTTCCCAATTTTAATGTTCTTTCTTAAAGAGCACAATTACTTTGCATTGAAAATTTGATAACTGGATCATCTTGGAACAACAGATTGTTAAAAAATTTATGTTAGTTTTTTTTTTTGTTTTTTTTAGTTCATTCATATAGTAAAATTTTTTTATGTAAGTTAATTTTTTTCATCATATAGTAAATCTAAAATTTTGTTTTTTTTTTTTGTGGGTCATTCTGTAATTTGTATAAATAGTTTCACCTCAATCCTGAAGTTCTCATTTTACTTCATTTCCAATGTCACTAACCTCTTGGTAACATACTACCATTTTCTTCAGATTATATTTTAATTCTTTCCTCACCAAAATTTCACCTGGTGTTTTATTATAGATTCTGTCAGGAATAAAATATTGACTTTGTTGTTTCATAAGTTGGACTGAATAATTGATTGATTGATTTTTTTTTTTTTTTTTTATGGCGTATCAACCCTTTTCAGGTTATTAAAAGCCAGAAAATATTTTTAGATATTAAGAACTTTTGGAGATAATAATGATTTATTGATGCAAGTCATATTAATTAACCCATAAGTGGGGGGAGAAGGGGTGGATTCATACCTTTCCCAAGGGTATTTGTGCATAAGAGAATATAACTGGAATTGGCTCTCCAATTTCCAATTCAGAGTTGTTATCCATTGCACCACTTGCCCATCCAAACTTATGGCACCTGGTATTCCAAAATGATCACCCATGTAGGTACTGACCAGGTTTGATATTTGGTGATTATACAAGAACCAGGATTTTCACCTGATATGGCTGCAAGCATTTATATTGAATAAAAGCAGATATTTACTTAATGAGTTTGTTTTTAATTTTGATATCAATTAGTAGTGAAAACATTTATTCTGAAAAGGGGTCACTTGGTAATAGACAAAGTTGTCATCATATCAAAAATGTTATTAAATATATTTACCTGAGTTTCTGAACCCCATTGTATCCTAAAAATGCTTAAAGGTAGAAATGAATATATATATATATATATATATATATTTTTTAATTTAAAATGTTTTGAGTGACTTTAATGTGAAATGATGAATAGATATGCCTACATTCTATCTCCTCATATGAATAAATTAATTTTGGAGTTGATTACGTCTAAAGAACATGATCTTGATTTATTTTTTATAAATAGCATGTTTATGAAGGATGCAATGGGTTAAACTCTGAAGTTGAAAGTTTTTGTTATGTTGAAGACATTTTAAAATTTTCTCTTAATTTGTAAAATATTTTAAGTATCTACTGACAAAATGATCTTTTTACTGAATTTTGTTTAAATGAACAGGATTTTAAATGTTTACTCAGTACTTTTTACTATCCTTTTCTTCTTTTGTGAATAATGTTACTTAATATTAACTGATCTGGTTCAGTTTATAGTTGTACAAATTATTTTTTTTTATTTTGCATGTCACACATGAATATTTGGATTTACATAAAAGAACAAAACATTTAAAAAAATTTTTTTTTTTTTTTTTTTTTTTTTTTTCAGAAATATATTCAGTATAATTTTTTTACCTATTTCCAAAAATTCAAAACTCATGTTTTCCAAGTAAAATTAATTGCTCTCCCTGGAGGTGTCAACTCCACGTATATTGTGACTGCTTATGGTGAGTATTTGCATTTCAATTTCATTTCTCTTTTTTTCTTTTCTTTTCTTTTCTTCTTCTTTTTTGTCATCTCTGTAAGTACACAATTCTCCCCTTTCCCTCCTATAATTGACTAGACTGTACTCACTGGCTTCATTTTGGACAATATGTGATCATTGCTCTCCACAATATCTTTTTCTTTAATAACTATGAATTGTGATTGTTCTTGGTTTCCCATTTCCTTCCACACAGTTTTGAATTCTCCTAAGCCGTTGCCAACCAAGGCTAGAAAATACAATCTGACCTGCTACTTCACCTATAGCTAGAGGTTAGAAGTGATGTCTTTCGACAATAGTATCAGTGCAAATTGAATGCAAACTGCTTCATCTGGAGTTTGAACTCAGTTTGCAAGTTTCATTCTTTATTCTCATTAATCCTGTTGGCCACTTTGAATAGTTTTTTGGAAAACTCTTAATTTTCTATACACAAAGTCTCTAAGCCTTACATTTTAGTTTCATTTAGAATTTGAAGACAAAATTGAATTCTTATACAACAGTTTATAGCATCTTTATTTTTGTGATTGTGTAAGCAAATGGATTTTAACACATAACCTATGCTGTCTTCTACATGCCACATCCCTTTAGATCATAGGCAATTATGGCTCCCCCAATCATTCTATTCCTTTTCTTCTTTTGCTAAGACTTCTATCATTTATTCACACAAGCCCATCTGGTATGTGACTCACCTTTTTTCTCCTATCTCTCTTGCCCATAATATGCCTTGTGATGGTTAAGTTTTCCAATCCCTCTTTCCTCATTGTGTCCAAAAAAATTCAGCTGTCTCTTCCTGAGAATAAGCTTTTTTTTCTTACTATTTTCTTTTAGACTTGCTTATTACTTACTCACTCTGTCAATGGAATTCTCAGTATCCTTCTGCAGAACCATATTTCTGTTGTCTCCAGTTTTCTCCTCCTCCATGGAGGAGAGATTGTTCAGCTTTCACTGCCATATTATATTAGGATGGATATCACATAGCACATCCAGTGTTCTTTTTCTCTGTTTTTTTCATCATCTTGCTAAGCTTTTCAAATTCACTCGTCCGGTTCATGTTCGAATTTCAGTGTCACATTTTGCATCCTCTGTTAAAACACTTCTCACATATTTAAACATCTGCACTTACTTGATGTTGACATCTCCGGTTTGTAACTCACATGGGCTTTTTCTCTTGCTGGTGACCACACTTTCTGTCTTCTTGCAGTTCAGGGCTAGTCCTTTTTTTTTTTTCTCCCTTTATTTTACTACTCTCTCTAGGAGGGCTTGTAGTTTTCTTTCTCTGTCAGTCATTAACACACTGTCATCTGCATATCTTATATTAAGATTACAACCACCAACAATAATACCTGGTAGTCTTTCTAACTCCTTTAGGATAGCATCGCTGTAGAGGTTGAATAAACCCCTAGAGAAGACATGTCCCAGTCTTATAGCCATTTCTATTTTTGTGTAGCTACTCAGTTTATTTTCTATCTGTATGCAAATGGTTAATGCTTGTTTTCCAGTTTATAGGCAAGTATTTCTTTTTAACTAAACAAACTTGAATTCTTATAGCCTTCTGCTGGTTATCTTGAAAACAGAAATATGTAAAACTCATCCCCAAATTGGAAGGAAGGTGAAAGTTCACTTTTTCATTAAAATGACAGTGTACATTAATAACTCTGCTGTGTATGACACGTGACTCAGCCTTTGTAGAGGAATGGTGTTATTCTGAAGCATTTTTTTTTTATTTGCAGTAAATCCTCTGAAAGTAAACAAGAAGAGGACAATAGCTGTTTCTGTTGGCACAGAGAGCAGCAGCCTCCACGTTGTGTTTGAACCGAGTCGCCAGTATGTGGCTGACAGTTACAACGTTAGCTTAATTCAGTTCTCTCACCCTAGGGACCCCTATTCCTCTCGGATTGTCCAGCAGCAACAGGTAGGCATAATACTCCTCAGATTTCCAGTGCTACTACTGAATTGGTTTTAAGAATTATTTCCAGACAGCATTTCAAGACTTTGACATTCTCTTGAACTGAATGCCATCAAAATAATTTCTAAGTTGTCATGTTGAGGATTTCAAGGAGAACCCATTGTATCCTAAAAATGCTTAAAGGTAGAAATAAAGCAGTATATAATTTTTTTTTTATTTAAAATGTTTTGAGTGATTTTAATGTGAAATGATGAATAGATATGCCTACATTCTATCTCCTCATACAAATAAGTTAATTTGATAAACAGTTTGAAATTTTCTTAAAAAATTTATCTTAACTTTTGTTTTTTGTAAATTTTCTAACATTTTACTTGGGCTCTGACTGTATAAATATTCATTAAATCTTTAATGCATTTAATTGAAAAATTCTTCTTTTTTTTTTTTTTAATTTGAAGGAAAGATAACATAACAATTTTTTTTTTTTTTTTTTAATTTTTTTTTAATCAATTTCTTATTTTATTGCTTTTCTGAAATAAAATATTTATGCCAGTCAAAAATATTACAAAGAAGTGTAAACTAACATATTGGATATGTGTTGATAAATTTTAATGAGATTAGAAATGAGTAATCATTTCTCTTTTTACCAAATCATTAACCTGAAAACTCAAGTCATATTCTTAAATAGCTTTGTCAGATCAAGACTTTCAAACCCGTTCAGAAATATCTGAAATGTCAGCTGTATATAACCACTTTCTAAGATCAATGGTTAAAAATTGCTTTGAGTGAATGAAGCTTGTGGGTCTTGGCAAAGATCATCCTTTTTCAAACCTTGTGGATTGGCATTACATAATCACAAAGAACTGTACCAAATAACAGAAACCATATCACTTGAGAATTTTCAACAGCAATAATAGCTAAATTAAATGTCACATGCAACTTGAAGAGGAAATAATGACATAATCAAGATGTTGACATTCCACACTATTTCAGACAAAAGGTTAAGATGGACCCCACCTCCATACTGGAAAGAGCAATAACAGCTACTGGACCAGAGAAACTTTTTTTTTCCCTGTAAAATTGTTTTAAGAGAAAGATCTTAAAGATTTCAAATGACAAGTTGCTTGGTTAATGAATGCTAAATGTTTCCTTACAAAGAAATGGCTAATGTTACTATTAGCGTGGTATTGATCAATTTTTATAAACTTGGTTCTACTATATATAAATTCATTGCAAAATTCTCTTTAAAAAATCCCCTGGATTCTGTGAGAGTGAGACTATAAATTATAAAGGCTAGAGAGCCCAGTTTACCCTGCTATTTAACTCATAGCTGGGGGAAGTAGAGATCTATTCCTGCTTCGAATGCAACAGACTAGTTGGGGATTTGAGCTTGGCATGCTGATTCCATTCTGTGTTGATAGCCATTACACCACCTGCACATCCTAAATAATATGATAATAATAATAATAAACTATTAAAAACTTACCCAGAAATATCATAGATTTCCAGCTGTCTGCTCCCAACTCCTTCCATGACAACTGTGACTGTACACTTCTTTGCCTTGTCTTACCAGCAAACCTTTTTATGCTATCCCTTCATCTTCTCTCTCATCTTTTGTATCATGCATTGGTTACCATTCAACCAACATTTTTTTTTTTTTTTTTTTTTTTAACTCAAGCTGTTCTTCTTTCTTAAATGTCATGCCCAACTCCATTTTGTTATCAATTCTGTCTCTTATTCTTGTTGGTTCTCCATCTTCATCTCTTTCTGCCTCATAGAATTATCCCTAGCATTGTTCTTTCTCATTGATCTTTAAAAATTCCAGATTTGTTCTAAGCAGTTATTATTAATGCCCGTGTATCTCACACGAAATGTCAAAGCTAGCATTTTACAATTATTATACACTTTAGGCTGGTTGTCAAAATGCTTTTCGTTTGCTACCAATCTATATTGCATTTAATTTAATATACATACTGAAGAAAGTTAGCATTGTGTAAGGGGAATAACTCCTAATTTATAAGGTTATCTCCCCTATTCGTGTAATGCTATTGATTTAAATTACAAATATTTACTACAGGTTGGATATTAAGTAATGATGAAGTATAAGAATTAGTATGCTATATGCGCCATATTATTTTTAGCTTTTTTTTTTTTTTTTTTCTCCCTACAAACAACTTTTAGGATATACATCAATTTTTCCTTTTGTATTTTTTTCTCCTACCAGTTGGCTGGCAACCAAACTGAGGCCGAGTTTACTGATGTTCAACCTGGTTATTATCAAATTCAGGTAAACTGTTTTTTCTTTCCATTTATTTTTAACATTTTTTTTTTTTTGTTTTTAAACATTTGTTAAAATCTTCCCTGATTTTGCATTGGGGAATGTAGTGTTGTACATTGTGGTTATTTTAGAAGTATTTATAAAATTGAAATTTGTTTTACAAAACTGCATGTATGTGTATGTATAAATTTTGATAGTTGTTAAGACAAAAAAAATGCAACTTTTTTTTTTTTTTTTCTTCAGGTGAATGTCATTAGTTCTGATTGTGAAGTGCAGACTATGAACTCAACCTCATTCACAATGGGTAGCCCTTTAAAAAATGGTGAGTAAACATGTTCTTTGCTTAACCACTTGTGACTGTCAAATGTTTTTAAAATAGACAAACACAAACATGCTGCAATAAACCAGGTAAAATACTACTTGATTTAAAAAGTATAGGTTGAAACAAGGCGACAAATGAACATTCATGATGGGCACAAAAAGGTTCTTGTTTTACTTTCTCACTCATTTGTAATGTTGATATGTGTTTTATCACCCAGCTCATGATTGGGTTTTTATATAAACTAAGGCAATTAATCTTAATCTCCATCTTTCTCTATAGGATGATAGATATTTATGATAATAGATATTTATTATCTAGATCAGAGTTTTTAAAAAAAAAAAAAGTCTGTACAAAATTATGAATGATTATATGAAGATTGTGTAGCGCTAATCTCCTACTTTCAGAATCAGCATTTGAAATGATGACTTTTATTTGTGTTAGAATACAGACCACAGGTGATAATCAGAAATATACAATTACTTTAGTCATTAATCAGACTACTTATATTTTTTTTCTCTCAGTCTTAAGTTTTTTTTCCTGTAGAAGGCCAGATATTTATAAGGCTAATCTGGTACATGGTTAAACATGTGGAGTACCAAGTAACAATTTGAATACATTACAACAGTAATGGTCTGCTAGAGTAGCTTGTGAACCATTACTCTATGGTGAGTATTCTAAATTGTTTTTTCAAATTCTATTGGCTCTGAAGAGTGTTTGCTTATTGAAGATTTCATGACATTTCAATAGGTCACCCCCAACATGATTGGATCAGGATGCTGACATAAAAGTAGATCAGGGATCAGCAACCTCTTGAAGTGAGAGGGCCAGAAAGCTATGCAGTGTCTTATAGGAAGGCTATGATATCAAATTTACTATAATAAATTGTCTCTAACCCTGACTGCTATGTCCAGAAGATTTCCTTGGTTGGTAGGTTGAAAGAAAAAAAAAACCAACTAAGTTAATGTTATTATTTAAACAAATTTCCTTATTTTACTGCAGGTATCACAGGATAACAACTAACACAACAAAAAATGCAAATTCCTTACTACAAACGAAATACAGTTAAAAATGGCAAATTATTTAATGAGACACTTGTTTCTGCTTATAGTTTGATAACTTCTCCACATCAGGTGAAATATTTGTTGGCAACAGGAGCAAAACATCATCCAGGTGGTCATCACCCAACCTTGTTCAAAAAATGATTTTAGTATATTTCATCTTGGAAAAAGTTGTTCACAAACATATGTACTTCGAAATAATGATACCATTCTTTTATATTTTCTGGTTGGCAAAACATATTTCTTGTAGAAGTCAGCAGTGGATTTGAAATTGCATTTTGATTTTAAAAATTCATCACATTGTAAATTGATTAATTCCAATTGATATGTTTCTGCCACTTGCACTACAAATTAAATAACTTGTGTTAAAGTTGGCAGGCTGAACAAAAATCTTTTACAGACCAGATGTGCCCCTGGGGCTGTGGGTTGCTGACCCCTAAAGTAGATAGTAAATAATTTTATCTGAGTTTGAAGTGTCTAATATTTTTGTTGACCAATTGTAAAATCTACAAAGGGAGTTATTCAAAGCAGCCACCCACTTGATTGAAATGAAATAAAATAGTTAAATCAAAATTTTTGGGAACAGTGCCATTTGGCTGAAAGTTAGAAAAATCCATTCGCAGGTTGAGTCACAGAATTGAGGGTAGTTTCGATGCCACCCATTGGTAAGGTACAAGCTGTCTTTCAAGAGTGCTCTGGGCCATGTTGTGATGTAGAGATTGGAAGAGGAGTGGTAAGAGAGTTGGAGTTCTCACTGACAAAAGGGAAAATCTTCACCTTGATGTTGTAGATGTTTTAAATGTCACCTACTTACCCCCCCACACACACACCTTATTCCCCCCCTGGGCGGGAGGCCATATAAGTAAATATTTTAATAAAGAACCAAGTATATAAAAAATAAGATTTGTGTTTTTCATTTTTCATCGTAACATTAATTTCTTTTTTTTGTTTTCCTTGTGAATGTACAACCAGTTTTTGTGTACATTGATGCAGACTAGAAACGAAACTGAATTTGTGTGAGTGATGTGTCAAGTTAGTGAAAGACAGAAGAGAATATATCTCCGAGATGTTTGTTTACAGGATCAGATGGGGTTAAATGTAAATAGACGAATGTCTTATCAAATAAGGAATTTGCCAACGATATCAAAAAATGGTTACAATATTCACTTTATAATGTTGAAATTGGTTCTGATTGGTCATGATTTTTTCTTTTGGTTTCTTATAATAAATCCATAATTTTTTTTTAATCACTTATCACTGATTTTTCCTAAGCAAGAAGAAAAAATTGTTTAAATTCTAACAGATGTTCTTTTCATAGCAAATTCCTTTTTATTGCTTCTGAGTATTAAAGAGTTGTGTAAAATTCAAAGATACTTCTAAGATTTCTCTAGCATTGTTTAAAAGATGCTGATGGGAATTTTTGCATCAACCTAATATTTACACAAACCACAGGAGTATAATAAATTCTGTTATAACGCAAACTAATTTCATGTAATTTTGTGGCATAAAAGTTGATAAAATGTAATGGATTTTTGTTTTATTTGTTGCAGGCCGCAGTACCTCTAGTAAAACATTAACAACCACTACTGCTGTATTGAAGCATAGAATAAGTAGTACCTCAGGTATAGTGAAGACCACCACCTCTGAAACAAGGACAATTAGTCACCAACAAGGTAACAATTCTTTGGCTTTCTCTGTTCTTGATTCTTGAAGATTAATTTCATATTTAGTGTTTGTAAGAACATCTTTTAGAAGAATTTGATTACTGGTAAATAAAGAGTTGGATTAGACCAGAAATGAAATATTGTTACCATATTTGGGCTGGAGCTTTCCAGTATTGATAGAGTACAAAATTGTTTATGTGGACTTGTGGGGGTGATGATTTAGTTTCCACTCTGCAGCCTCTTTCCTCACAGGTGCAAAGTTGCAAATCTATCCTTATTCTATTGCCTGTTCCCATAAAAAATGTTGAGGTGAGCTCCATTCTTTAGAAACATATATTCAGACCATTACAGTGCGGACATCATTTTACAATCACTTTCATTTTCCTCTGTATTCAATTTGTAAGGAGGAAGTTCTAGTCAGACAGCTTTTTCTCCAAAATTACTACTTTGTGGAATGGGTGCCTGCTTAAAAGTTTCCCTAAACATTACAATCTTAGCTTCTTTAAGTCATGGAGCAATCATTGTCCATCCTCCTCATCCTCACTTTTTCATTCATATTCTACACTTCATTCTTCATTATCATTTTAACAGTAACACTTTACCTTGTGTAACTCTTGAGCTTTTTACTAGGTGGACTTTAGTTGAAAAAAAATAAAAAATAAAAATAATTATCCATTTTGTTTATAAAAATAGGAAGATTTCAATTTCAGGGTAAAACCATAAGATGCTTTCCCATTTGCTAATGATCTTGTTGTTCTTGTTCTGTTTAGACCTGCTAGCATGAACTTTGACTTTCAGGACTTACCTTGCCACTTTTGGATTATTTTTCAATTGACTTTTATTGTTATTTTCTCTCACAATTTTTAAGCCTATTTTATGTCTCATGATGTCATGGAAATAAAAAAGAAAACATCTTCTCTTCCTGTTCCATGCTATTTATTCAACAGTCATGGAATAACAAAATGAACTGAGAATGACAGTAAAGAGCAACAAAATGATCCGAGAGTGACAGTAAAGAGCACCAAAATGATCCGGGAGTGACAGTAAAGGGCACCAAAATGATCCGGGAGTGACAGTAAAGAGCACCAAAATGATTCGGGAGTGACAGTGAAGAGCACCAAAATGATTCGGGAGTGACAGTGAAGAGCAACAAAATGATCCAAGAGTGACAGTAAAGAGCAACAAAAATAAGAGGAAAGAAAAACTATTCAAAAATGAATAATAATGTTCATGTACATGAATGCATATTCTCATAAAATAATTTTGTTTTTTAACAAATTACTTGCTGTTTTTTTATCATGAACTGATGTGAATGGCACAAGACTAGCCATTCTGCTGTTCATTTGATTGTTTCACTGCAATCCTAAATTCTCCCTTTTTGTTTGCTTATTTCTCTTTTTTTGCCTCTCTAGATGATGTCAAGATTCAACCATCAGACCAGAGTGGTGAATATGAACGCTCCCTTAAGATTATGTTGGGCACTGTTTTTGGTGTGGTGGGCAGTGTCACTATCATCATTGTGGTGTTCTGTATGTATCGCAAGAGAAATTACACTTCTGGTAAATACTTTACTTTTAGTAAATATGGTAGCATTTTTTTTTTTTTTTTTTTTTAATATACATTTATATTCCATCTTTTTTTCATTTTCAATGGACAGATAATTGATCTGCGGCTTTCTAATTCTGTCATATTTTAAAGTTTCTGTCTTTGAAATATTGATGGAATGGGAACACAGCAGATTTTAAATTTTTTTACATCTTTGGCTAACAACATTAGAAAATATAAAGTGGATTGAGTAAAGAATCTCCAATTAAAATACTTTTATGGTGGGGTATTTAATGCCAGGCAAGATACACAAACATGCATCTATCAAAGTTTATAAAATGTGTGTGTGAGAGAGACAGATTCTCAGTTCACTGCATGCCCCAAAATCTGACTAATTTTTTTTTTTTTTTGAGTTTCTTGGTTAGGTCAAAACCTTTTCAGTATCTCCTTATATATAGCCTGCTCATGGAAGATACCAAATGAAGAATGTCTTTGCAATGTGTTATACTAATCTTTACCGATAATAAAAAATATTAATAATTACTTTATCACTGATAACATTGGCATATGAAAATTTCAGGTGTCGTCATTTGTATTCATAAAGCTTAGCAGATCAAAATAATTAATACGAAAGCAAACACTTTCACAAAATGAATCAGTCAGGTTTGTTGCATTGACTTACACACAAATACCTTTGTGCAAGGTATGAATCCATCTACCGTCCCACCAGCTATGGGTTAAATAGTAGGACTTGTATTTGGCAAATTTATTGTTCCTTCTCAAAAAATTATTAATGCAATATTCACTTCCCCACAAATTATTTTTACACTCCTAAATGTATTTTGTCTCTAAATTTAATTGATAAGCCCTGAAATAACAAATCAGTCAATAAATCAACTTTCTTAAAATGGAATTGGTTGCTAAAGATGTCAGATGATGATGCACACTGCAAGTGGTGTAACCAGGTTTGCAACTGTAACAGCAACAAGAAAACTGGTGTAATCACATGACCATAATAATACCAACTATAAGTAAAGAGCAGAAGGCAACTTGATAAATCTGAAAATGAGTTATGATGAAAGTACAGATAATTTTTGACTTACCCTCATATATAAATAATGCAAATTAAAACTTAGGCAAAACAAAGTGAAAGTAATAAGGCAAAAAGTTTAATTGATGATATAAAGATCCAACTTTTTTAAGGAGATAATGTTGTATTCTCTCTGTCTTGGCTGGTAATCACTAGTTGCTTTTGATTCAAGACAGAAAGAACTTCAACACAGTGAATTTTAACTTAGCTAGTTTATTAACGTCAACATCTACATCTTTTAACTATCCTTTGGAGGTGCTTGTTCCAACTGGGAAGACATTTCCAGACATGAAAGAAACGTGTGTACATTGCTTGACGGTTTAGACTCAACTCCCTAAAAAAAAACCTTTCTATATCTCTATCATTCCCATGCTAGTTCAGCCAATCAAAATTGATTTCCTTATTTTATCTTGTATTTGATCCCTAAGGTCAAACTGAGGAAGACAGAGCAGAGATGCACTTTCCCCTAAAAATAATAGTCTGCTAAACTGTTATTTAATATACCTTACCTAATCATTAAAAGAAAATTTATTCATGATTATTTTCATTGAGCCTCGGTCCCATGCACATATTACATTCCTGAAAAACAATCAACATAAAAAAAAAAAACTCTGACCAGTTTTTCACACTTCAAACATTTTTTTGTCAAAACAAATAAACACAATACTGGACAATCCTTTGTCCATTCTTGGTCACTAGCTTCCATGACCCAAGTACAACTTCTCAGATGACAGTTTGGATACAAATCACACCAACAATGAACTTTGACCTCTCAAATGTTTCCTCCACCAGATCACCAGGTACCACCTCTGCAATCCAGTATTCCTGGGGAGAACAAAACTTCTTGCCTCTTCACTTGAGACTACACAAAATGTACATAGAATTTACAGAAAAAATATTGGTCCAAAAATCACAGAATACAAAAACAACCAATTCCATAACTGAGCCACGTCCTTGTCAGCTAAATTTTACACTTTAAATATGTTATGATCTACACTTATTTCCTACTCAGAATGACACAGTACAGACTGTCCTTTATCACCCTATTTATTCAACCCCAGTCAATTAATTACTTTGCTTATTACCAGATTTATTTGAACAAATCTTCACAAATTTACCACCATTAATTTTCTATAATCACTATGATTAAGCATCTGCCTTTGTAATGCCAAAACTCAACTTGCACCATCTCAGTTCCTTCTGCTCTTGTCTCCCCAGCTCATGGGGGAAAAAAACCACACCCACTCAGCATCTCCTAACTAATCCATTACTGGCTCTACCCTGGTTACAAGGGTTTTCTTTCCTTAGTTGTCTACTGTGACCTTGCATCCCACAAGCCACCTAACCAATTCCTTTCAGCTATCAGGGGCCTTCCTTGACCCTGGGGGTATCTTAAGAATATATTCATTCAATACTGAATACTTCATAGTGTACAGTTCTTGTTCTACCCAACATTGTCTTGTTTCTATCTACATAGCCAGGTTGACAATTTCCCACTTCCCTCAAGGACACCGATCCAAACTCATTTGGAAACCTGAAACTATGCAGGCCGAATTTACTTATTCCAACAATAATTAACTTAATATTCCACAAAATTTACCAATTAACAACTTAATTCTTCAGCCAATGAAGGCAAAAGGACACACACAGCTATTAAATTAAAAAAAGAAATTCCACTCACTGTTACAAAAATGAAAAAATACAATAATTTGTCAGTTAATTATGATTAACAAAATCTAAACTTAGAAAACTTGAATGCATATAAAACCATAGTCACAAAATTTTTCAACTCATTAACAATACACAGAAATCACAGTGGGAATGCCCTATCACAAAATGCCATCAGTCTTTCCTTTTCAAAACAATTTTTCATTGTGTTCCCGTAGGCGTATTCAGGCTTCCACATGGCACATCCTCGAGCTTCCTCAAAGGTCAACATCAGGAATATTTATTTACTGGTGAAATTTCCTCCTCCAGAAAATTTTCTTTTAAAACTGAAACTATCATGGCCAGATTTTTCCACAACGAAATAAAAAAAAAATGCCAGACATACAACATTGCCAAGTGTGCCAATCAAAATCAACAATAGATTTTTGCACATAGTTCTAAACCTTTGTAAAAAGACAAAACAACAAATATCAGTCTCTCACTAAAATGTTTCATGAAAATTGACATTGCCACACTAGTGTGTATGTGTAAGTGTTCACTGTGTTCCTTCTTTCTTTTCCCTATTCATCCTTTTTTTTCATTGTCCATCAAACCCTGTTCATTTACTGTTTTTACTTTTTTTTTCTCATTTTTTCATCATTACTTCTTATTTTGATTTGCTGTTTAGATGTGTGTGCATGTGTGTGTGTGTGTGTGTGTGTGTGTGAACAGTAGAACATAGTGGTTACAGTTTTTTGTTTTTTTTTCTGTCCTTATGTCATGATTACTTTTCTATTTCATATTACCTTGTTGAATCCGCCTCTGCAAATTTTCTTTGAACATTACCATGTTGTGTCTTAACCAGCATTCTGCAAATCCAATGCGCGGAGGTCCTGGTCAGCAGTGCCAAATAATTATATTGTTCCATATCTCCCTCTCTCATGCTAGGAGGTCAACATCGCCAGTTTAATACAATGTTGTATCTTCTCTCTCGTCTTCTCTCGGCTGGGGGTTGCAAAAAGTTTTGGGGTCTGGAGATAAGACATTAACAAAGATAATTTTAAACTTATCAACTTTATATGTCGATGTATACATTTTCTAAATATCCAGTGGGGGCACTTTCTCCCCTCATTAGGGAGCAGTTTCCAGACACGAAAGTCAACACGTCTACATTGTTTGAAAAACCTTTCTCAATCTATCATTCTTGTGCTGGCTCAGCTAATCAAAATCAACTTCCTTATTTTGTCTTGTATCTGATCCCTAAACTACAAAAGTCAGAACAGAGCTACACTCCCCCCCCCAAAAAAATAATAGTCTGCTAAACTATTATTTCACAATAACTCTAGTTTATATTAAATGTTAATTATAAAATAGTTTATTTACAAATATTCTTTGATCTCACTTTTCAAATGTCTGTTACTAATTTTTGGTATGTTTATAATGTTTTCTTATCAGCAAAATACATAAGTCACCAATTTTTATGTACTGAACTTTTCTGATGAAATAGTCGAAATAGAATTTTCTTTTATTTGAAGATTGACAAATAAAACACCAGAATTTATGTTTTAAATTAATTTTCACTTGCTGTTAAATGGATAGTAAATTTGCAAATACATTGTATTAAATGAAATCTCAAAAACTTTAATATTGCCTTTCTTTTGTTTGACAGCATGGATAAAATTCTTTTAATTATAGCCTGGAGGTTTATATATCATCAACATACCTCTTTGGTATTAATCAACCTTCTGAACTTGGTAGGATGTGACACATAGTTTAACATGTGAGTTAAGGACAAATTGCTACACACTTCAAGCACTGTTGTTAGTATCCACCAACATGCCCTCATTAGTGCAATGAGGAAAGTGTACTGCTACAGGGTTACAATTCCCAGCAGTAAGCCTCCCTAATTATTTAGAGAGGGGTGATCAACACTCTTTATTGTTTCGGTACTCTTTTGTTGGTACCCATATGTATACTTATAAGCCAAGGTCAAAAATTATCTATCTCCCATGAGCACTGTCAATGCTCACGTTAGTATCTGTTAATACAACCGGGGTGGCAGATTGAGGCAATGTGGTATGGGCCATTACCGACCCCTGACCCCACCAACCAGGACTAGGTTCCCCTATTATTTAGAGTTGCTTTCCAACCAGATACTCGACTTCAAACATAAAAACTGCCAATGGCAGCTTTTAAGTAAATATAAATAACAATACTAATTCTTATAAGTTTTTTTTGTTAATCATCAATCAAGTTTTTTTTTATTTTTCTTAACTCATTTTTCTTTCTATTTTAGGATCACATATTGAACATCCACAATTATCAGATGCTATGATTGAAGGTAGGCTTGTGTTTTGTGGCTACGATAAAAACAGTTTTAAGGTTTTTCATAGATTGACACTTTGTCTGAAATGGGTTACAAATTTAACAAAATGGTCACCCCTTTTTTTTTTGTTTGTTTTTATTATTCTGCCAAGTTGTCTTGGTAAATTTTGTGTCAACTTCAAAATTATTTTGGTGTGCAGGTTAGAAATATCTGTCAAGTAATTTTAAAACCTTAAAAATGCTTATGAGTAATCAGTATTTGAATAACAAACAAAAAATTTGATTGTAATAAAGTTTTAATATTTACTTGTATTTCTATCAGAATATATTTGATGGAGCAAAATCCTTTCTGCTTCTGAAGAATTAGAATTTAATTGCAGATAACTGTCCTTGGTGAAGGAAAACCCAAAGGAATTTCTTTCAGATTTCACATAGAAATCATATTTAATAAATTAAGATGCAAATCTCTAGAAAACTTTTAAGATAAATTTTCACAAATGTAGCACTAATTGTGGATGTATGTAGGCAGTAACTGTAAATGTATTTGTGTAAATGTATTGTTTATGATTTTACTTTATATATGTATTCAAAATCTGAAAGATATGGAATGTCATCAAAAATTGCATTATTGATCAAATAGAGATTAAATAATTAACTAAAAATTTCAGACAAATGTGATTGTCTTATTTTGTTATGGGCAGCCATAGCCAGCTGGTCGATCAGAAAAAGCATTCACTTAGAAAGGAGCAAAAATAGCATCATGTTTAGATGTAACAGAGTCTTTCTTTTTCAATTACTTTAAAGTACTTTCATTAAAAAGCATTTTGAATTAATGCAGTTACTGATATAACAGAAGTAGTCTGTATTTATTCAATCGAAGTTTGACGAGGACATGAAGGTGTAAAACAGGCAACATGAAGACCCACTTCAGACCACAATTATTTTGGAGTTTTTGAAATTCAATTTGTCAGTGTGCTACCAGGGATGTAAAAGACGATACATTTATAAAGCCGGTGTTAAGTTTGATGAAAATTAGTTGAAAGATCAAGGGAAACTAAGGAAGAAACCAGTAAAAATCACCATTTTTCATTATTTATATAGGTTTTCACTATATGGGTGAAATTATCAAGTTAAATGACTTAAACTATCAACTTATTGTTGGCTACAATTGAGTGAAGTTTGTATTATATTGTTTGAAAATTGAGGGAGTTTTTAGTTTAAAATTAGTGTTGAAACTGATTTTTCATTTTTCACTAAACGCAGTGGTATAGAAATAAAAATGAGCTCGTTATAATCTAAGTAACCTACACACTGAGTTTGATCAAAATTGGAGGAAAAAGTTGAATTTATCCATTTTTGATCGGCTTTATCAATTAATGATTTTCTTAGAATTATCGGTTTTCTTTTATGCTAAGTATCTATCTCTTACATTGCACAATGTATGTGCCAAGTTTGGTCAAAATCGGTTGGATGGATCTCTAGTGAAAAGGTTTCACACAGACATCTTCTGTTATATATATATATATATATATATATATATATATAGATTACTAATTTGCATGAAAGTCTTCCATTTAATTCTACAAAAACCTATAACAGAGCAAATTTCCAGCTACAAAAACGAATTTTTCTACATGAACACTGTAAAAAGAAAGCTTTATTGAGCTTGAATGGGGAGGCACGGTTAGACCATTTATTTATAGTATCCAAGTGAGAGAGAGCTCTTTAAAGGGAGACAATCGTCATCAAGAGAGGTAACTCTTGTTGGTCTATACCACAGTCACCACAACTAATTATGTATTTATGAAACACTCTTATTTTGTTGCTTGACTTCTGTTCAAGGCTGCCAGGAATGTGGTTTGTTTTACACTGCTGAAACACATTGACCACTGATTGTGCTCACATCCATTGTTTGATTTCTGAAAATATTCAGCCACCTTTGATGAATGTACATGGGTGCAATTTTTTCACTTTTTTCTTTGTGCACACTTTCATGTCGAACGCCAGATGGATTTTTATGCATGCTAGAGCTCAAAGTTGTCTATAATATGACAGGTATAATGTCCTCCAGATTTTAATAAATTTTTCATAAGATTGTAAGTCCAATCTGGATCATGCTGCCTCCTGTTGCATATTGAAGTGTGTTTTATCAGGGTTTCTCTGTATTTGCTAATTAGTGTCTTTTCAATGAGTGGTCTTTGTTTTTGAATAAATATTTTCTTTTTGTTTTTCTTTCAGATTTTGACATGAAACAGCATTTCCCAAATGTCTTACTTCTTTATTCTTCTGACTGCACTGCACATGAATGTGCTGTGCAGGCTGTTGCAGCTTTCCTTATGCAAATCTGCAATTGTAATGTGCACATCGACTTGTTTGAAGAACACGTTATTCAAGAGAAAGGTCTCAATGATTGGCTTTTGGACAATCTCCAAGAAGCAGAATACATTATGGTCCTCTGTTCGGTGGGTTCCAGGCTCCGGTGCAAGAAGAACATGCAGTTTCGTCAGGATCCACATCGGACTATACCGGATTACTTTGCACTTGCAGTTGACTATGTCGCTGAAAAGATGCGTATCGAACGATGCAAGGGTATGTCCCTGTCAAAATTTATTGTGCTCTATTTGGATTACTCAGTGGAAGGGGACATTCCGGCACAGCTGGATCTTGCTCAGAAGTTTCAGATGATGCGAGACATTTCGAGCCTTGTGTGTCATCTTCATGGACTCAGCTCGGAACGGTCTAAATTTTCAACATATCCCGGAATCACGGCTAAAAATTATGACAAGTCTGATGTCGGCCTTCGCCTAAAAGTCGCCATTGAACAAGCTAAGCAGTATTTTAAAGACAATCCCAGCTGGGTTGAGGATCACCTTGAACCTGTGCCACGACCTGTTGGCAGTAAATTTAAGCCGAAACACACCCGGCACAGTTCTGGGGAACCACTGTTACTCCCTGAACATAATATTGAAAAAACTTCCAATCAAAAACATGTGAACCGACACGCCTCTTTTTCCCATTATCTTGGCTCACAGAGAGATATCTTTGGAATGTATAATCAGGAGAGCCGTGTTCCTGTCACAAATTTGGTTCACTCTCGATTGAACTCGTTACCGTCATCATTAAACAGTCATGCGACCCTAACTCCATTTCCCCTCTCCACACACACGTCTCACAGTTACGAGAACATATCACAGGGCAAGAAGATGCAAGAACTTGACATGTTCTGTGCAGAGCCCAACATCTCTTTAACACTTTACCCTCCAATACAGCAGCAGCATCATAAACCACATCTTCAGCAGCAGCAGCAGAGTCCACAGTCAGAGGCTGAAGAAGGCTTTGATGTGCAGCGTGGAAAGAGCCGGTCACTCCCGGTGGTCAGCAGGGCAAATAAGTCACTGACCGTTCTTGAAGCAGAGGTTCATAAAGAGTGGGACCCTGAAACCAAACTCCTGTCTGGATCTCCTCCACCAGAGGCAGATTCGTCCAGTAACGAGGGAGAACTGGAATTAGACTTGTTGTCCATAAAAATCCCCCCAAATTTCCGGCATGTCTTCTATACACCAAACCAGAACTGTGTGGAGCTGCAACCATGCTTCTGTAGTAACAGCAGTGGCGTCGGCACTGGTGTCGTATACCGTCCAGCCCACAGAAAGGGTCTGTCGGTGTTGGGCATGGGGACTACTAATATGGGGGTTGGTGGGGGTGGAATTACAATAGGTCATCGGGGCAGTGAAGACAACCGGTCACTCTGTCGGCCATTTCCTACACTTGAGCCTTTGCCACGCTGTGTGAGTCTGGATGACGGCTCAACTACGTCATACGAATCAGTGATGGACCAAATAATGAATAGTGGACCTAACATATTGGATGGGCCATTTGTAGGCTAGTAACTTTTGATCTTTTATCATTGACTGGTGAACATTTTTTTTGTTTGGTGTCCCCAGTTTAGGGGTTGGGTAGGGGGGAGAATTTGTCATTTCATTTAAGTAAAAAAAAAACAACAAACAAAAATAGCCTTTTGTAGGCAAAAAAAAGAAATGAAACATTTCAGGTTAATAAATAAATAAACCTTTGTTATTTGTCAAAATGAGAATATTTGCTGCCATTTTTAAGGTTCCACTATAGTCATTGGGCATATTGTAATAATCGTCCTTTTTTTTTTTTTTTTTGACCCATTTAAGTTTTAGTTTGTAATGTGTGTGTAACAAAAAAAAACCCCTGAAAACCATACATTTAAAACAAAAACTTTTAATATTTTCTTTCAACTAACTTTTAGCCCATTTAACCTGTCAAGAAAAAAATCAAAATTTGCAAAAAAAAAAAATATAAAAAATAAATCACACACACACACACACACACATACATACGAAATTTAAAAAATTATCTAAAATTAATTCTCACAGTTGGTCTGATATTTGTGAGAAAAGGCATCATTGCCTTCCAGAAATTTATCCAAACTTTTTTTTATTTTCAAATTGTTCTTTACTCATCTCCATGTGGCACAATCAAATTAGATGTTTGTTTTAAGCCAAGATTTTTTACGAGAGACTCGTAAAATCTGTGACCAGTTGCTCCTCTCTTCAAGAGAAAAAAAAATCATGAAAATAAAAATTCATTTCATCGTAGAGTATGGTACATTCAGCATTTTATGCACAAATTTTTTTTTTTAAACTAGTGAATAAATCGGAGATTGTGCTCTCAAATTTTCATTTAATAGTTATCTCCCTTAAGCCCTCCACCTCAATTTGGATTTTTCTTTTCTAAATGAAAACTTTAAAATCACCCGGAAATTTCATAGGTCTTTTTTTTTTCTTTTTAGGATGCACTCTAACTGAATTTTTTCTTTGGGTTGGGGAGATTATTTAATTGAATGCATCTCCATAACGTTTTTTTTTTGTTTTTTTTTAATTGCTCTCAAATGCAGACTCTGCAATATTATCCAGTTGCAAGTCACATGGATTTTCATTGCATCCTTTAAATTAGCATATTTAAATATTGACGAGTCTCTCCTAAAAATTCATTAGCTCTGGCTACCATGCAATATTTTGAGGTTGCATACAGATATACAAATTCAATCTGCATTTATTTCTAAAGTTCACACAACCAATACTGTGCATTAATCTAGCTGTCCAGAAGCCGTAAAAGTTATGGTCAAGCAGACTTATACGCATTTAACACGTTATATTTAGCAAGTCTGAAAACTTTTTTTAAAAAAAGTATTAAATTTGTTTAGTTTTTAAACCTCAAGTGAGATTTAAGAGAGACAAAAAAATTTTTTTTTTTTTAGTTTTTTAAAAAATTTTGTAAATATTTACTTGGTGGCTGAGATAGTAATTGCTTGTCTAGTCAGTGGAAGATGTCCATATAAAAGTCGAGATTGTAACTTCTGATTTTTAAGAGAGGAATATGTTTCCCATGTCTAAGATAGGTACATAAAATCTTTCATCTTGTTTGTAGCCATGCTTCAAATTAAGCTAAATTTAATAAATATCTACAAAATAATAACCAAAATATTTAGCTTAGTTTTCATTTGAAATTTGATAATTAAAACCATTTTACTTATGCCTAGAAAATGTAGTTTGCACTGAATCCTGTGATTTTTCTTTCTATTCTCAGAAAGGGAAATTGAAAGAAACTTATCCAGCCATCTGTATTTTTCAACTCTTTTTTTTTTTTTTTATTTTAAAACATTATGATCTGCTTTCTTCAGAAACTTTTTTGAATGATCTATTAAAACATCCAATTATACCCTGAAAGTTTTGCACAGTGCATACAGCATTTTTTCCTCATACATATCTTCATTTCTAATTTTTTTCATTATTGTAAATAAGTGAAGTTATAAATATTCTTATAGAATAACTATTTAATGAACCAAGAATTATTGTAGGATATTATTTCACTTTGAACAAATCTACGAAAATCCCAGTGAATCTCACACTGCATGTGAACCTATTTACTCATCTACCTCAAGTGGGGGCCTTTAAGGTGAGTGCGGTACACATGTAAGAATTTGTATGCTAAAATTAATTCATTTCATTTTCACAGGTGTGGAAGTAAATGATTTTCTGTGTGCCAGACCCCCACTTAGCAATAGGCTTGTAGATATCATAAGAATCCTTGTGAAAATATCCTTTGATTCTGAACTAAACAGCAGCAGTTATGTGTCTTAATCTTAGACAAGACTTCTCATGCCTTCTACTGTCAGTTCTTTTATAAAATACATGTGTTATCCACCATATACTTAGGTCTACCTCCACCTATCATTGATTTTTGTAAGAAAACTAGCCATATTGGTCTCAAAGTTTTCATGGGACTGCCTGTCCCAACTATCATCCCAACTGAAATTGTTGCGGCATTTGAGAAGTCTACCTTTTCCAGACCTCGGCTGTATGTCTCACCGGTGTCCACACAAGGTGGATCATCTGCCGAACCACTGCAGCAACTGTACCAGAACATCCATTTGTCAAAGACTGTCACCAAAACCTACTCCCACCCAGGTTGTGGCAAGGTTTATTTCAAGGTTTACTCCTCTAAATCTGTTGTTTTCAGCAACTAAACAGGGGCACCTCAGGTTGGGAGCATCAGGAGTAGGACAATTATATTTCACTATAAAATGTACCTTTTTTTTTTTTTTTTTTTTTTTTTTAAACACCTTCATGTTTGACCCCAGTTTGCAGGGGACCAACTATTTGCCCATAGCTGGGACCCTAAAAGGTGCTACCATTCTGGGTCAGAGTGGACCTGGGAACAACAGCAATTAAGAGGTGGTTCCACACTCCTCAAAACCTCCAATCTCTCAATTAAAGGCCTTGCTGCCAGATGTAGTTTATCATCATACCCAGGACAAACTGCAATTCAGTGTAATTTCTCATCTTCATTGTGGTTGCTTGTTTTTTTTTTTTTTTTTTTTTTTTTTTTTTTAGCATACCAATTTGCTCAGGCCCATTTGAAATTTCTTCAACACCCACAGAACCAACCTGTGGTTTATACTGCAACTGTACTGAGCAGACCTTAGTTCAGATTATGACATATTAAATAGTCATAATGTTCTCAAAGATTACTATCTGCTTAAAGCATCTAATATTCTTTTTACCCAATGTCCACGTTACTTATATTTATTTCTTGCAACTACTGCTACACCAAATGGCGGCTGACAGGAAGTACATGTTATTCCTGGCATTCCAAATGGTGGCTGACAGGAAGTACATGTTATTCTTGGCATTCTAAATGGAGGCTGACAGGAAGTACATGTTATTCCTGGCATTCCAAATGGGGGCTGACAGGAAGTACATGTTATTCTTGGCATTCTAAATGGAGACTGACAGGAAGTACATGTTATTCCTGGCATTCCAAATAGGGGCTGACAGGAAGTACATGTTATTCTTGGCATTCCAAATGGAGGCTAACAGGAAGTATATTTTATACAAAGATACCTAATGATTTATAAAGAAATGAACAGTAATGATCACTTATGAACAAATGTTACTTGGAGATGAATAGTGGATTTTCTTTTTTATTAAATTCTTTACGGTTACAAAGAAAGAACAAGTTTTGAAAAAAAAAAAATAATCTGGACAAATTCCTTATATTGTCAGAGTTATATTTTTATGACAGATTTTTTTCTTTTTGTTTATGTTTTTTGTATTTTTATTTAAGAAAAATTATTTTAATTCTTGTTTGTCGTAGTTTTAAAACCTGACATTTTAACAGTTCTGCTGAACGTTTTTTTAAACACTGGAAGAATTTTTAAATGTTGACAATAGGAAATATTCTACCATACAGACATGTCCATACCCCATATGTTTATTCACTGCTGCTGTTGTTGTTGCTGTTGTTACATTCATAGAATTTATGCAAGTTGCAAATCAAAGTGTTTGTTTGTAAATATATAATAAGTTCTTATATAGAGGATGTTCCAAAAGTAGGTGTACTTTTAAAAAAAATAGTTTAAAATGTGTTTTATTATGAAATGAACTTATGATAAATTTATTAATACAAATTTTCAAATTGTTCCTCATCACTACTTATCTTTTTTTTATCACCAGTCGTTGGCATTGACACAAACTTTCTAAAGAAGATCTTTATTAGCATTGGTTTCTTGACAGACATTGATGATAAACTGTTTTGATAGGTTTGTGTTCAGGGTTTATGAGGTAACCTGATACAAAAGACATTCATTATTCTGTGTGCCTCAGGGGCCATCTGCAGGTAAGTGGAATCAACAAGTTAAAATTTCCAATTGACTTTTTTATTCATTTCCAAGGTGTGTTAAATAGAGATAGAGCTCTCTAGCCTTGATTGGCAACCAGTCTAGAAGAACAGTTCTGAATTCAAATTAATGGAATTGTGAAATGCCACTCTGTTAAGTCTACTTGCTACTTAATGTGTTACATAATGTTGTTGTGACCCTCAGTTAAGTTCAGTATGGTCTCAGTGACTGTCCAGTTGGACCTATGCAACCTGTCAACTTGTTAGGGAAGATTTCTAGTGTGGATTGAAGAAGAATATTTAATTCCCTCTCTCTCTCTCTCTCTCTCTCTCTCTATATATATATATATATATATATATATATATATATATATATATATATAAAAGAAGACTGTTGTCCCACTTTTGGGCCACTCTGAATCTTTGCATACACACACACACACACACACATATATATAATTAATACAAGTAAAAAGGTTTGTCACTTAGCTGATTAATATTACCTTTACCATCCTGACTCCAGTGTTTCGTGGGTGGACCTGTCCATCCACTCATTAGTGGGTATTGGCAATTGACTTATATATGCTGTTGGCGGCACTGCTTGCATCTGGGCATAGAGATCGTCATCCTCTTTCCCTATTCCCCTACCCCCAGGCCATAGATGCCTGTGAGTCCAAGAGAGTTTGATGAAGCCATTCACATGAATTTGATTTTGGTGGACAACTATGCGACAAACAAGCCCATACACTTGGCCAGAAGCGTATCCTTTGCAGCTGAAAATACTATTCTTATAAAATATGATATATACTATATATATATATATATATATATATATATATATATATATATATATATATATATATCATAAATTTCAATGTAATTCAGTGGAGATCAGAAGAGTGCTTTGCTGATTTGAAAATCCTAATTTCATTTTTTTTATAATTTTTTTTTTTAATGATAAAAAAAATCTTACTGAATCCCTCTACACTATTTATTATTTTTTTTTTTTTTAGGGCAATGAATATTCAGAGTTAATCTTCTCTGTTATGAAATTCTTAAATGTCATTTAAACAGGACATTCAGAAAATAAATTGCAAGCTTATTTAAAATAGTCAAGAAAACAAGGCCTAGGAAGATGTCTAGTATACTAAAAGGTGTCTTTATCAGTCTTTGCTATACTGTGGCCAATAAAGGTGTCTTTAGTCTTTGCTATACTGTGGCCAATAAAGGTGTCTTTATCAGTCTTTGCTATACTGTGGCCAATAAAGGTAAATATTTATAAAGGCTGCAAAATAGGAGGGTGAAGAATTGTGTAAATTCCTTTTATTAGTTCAAAATAAAATTTAGTGCCACCAACTCAGAGCTTTACAGTCATGACCCACCTTGTTATGTCCACAGGGTTGAATCATTCTCATCTCATAGGTTTTCCTTTGGTAAGAAGGGCTTTCTACTCCAAAAGCTACCTTAAAAGAATCTCTACTTTGTGTAAAAGTCATCTGAGTAGGTGTTTCAGGTTGAGGCTTTTTTTTATTTTTAATGATACTCTTGTGGAAAAAGGCATGAATCCATTTCTTACTGAACTTTATTTCATTACCAGATACCTTGATAAATGTCATAGACATGCCCAGAAAACTTGGTTGAATGTCTGTGTGGACAAATCTTTCATTTAACGCTAACCCTTAGCTGTCTGTAACAGCAAAAACACCAATTTTTAAAGTTGACAGAGGTCACACATTATTATTATCAACATTTTACTTTTTACTTTTTAATTATTATTAAACTAATTATTTCTATTTCTGTAATTAATATAATAATAATAATAATGATTGGGCAATTATTTCTTATTGCAATTACTATTATTCCCAATGCCACTACCACTGTTATTATGGCTGTTAACATTCATTCTCTGGCAATAATTTACAATAATTGTTTTCTTTATAAATATTCTTTTATTCATATTACCACTTCTGCATTTGTTGTTATCATTTTTGGCGGTAGCATCATCATCATCACTAATATAATTATGACTATTCTCTGTAATAAACAAAAGATGTCATCTTTTGTTACATATCAGCATTTATTTAACCATTAAACAATGTTAAATCTTTAGTTTTGAATTGTAACTCCATATCAAAGCAGAATCAAGTTAGAGGTTAACTCTAGCCTTTTTGGTAGCTGAGATAATTCTTAGTGGGCTCAAAGGACAGGCTTTCATTCATGACACAATCTTCCAAACACTCAAGTTTTTGTCTTTTATCAGACAGGAAAATGCTACACCCACCTTTGAGAAAAAGGGTGATCTGTAAAAGCTGATTCATACTTTACTCTAGATGATTGAATCATTGTTTGTGGATATTTAGTTTTAAAAGGAGAAAAATATTTTGAGTAAATGAATGATCAATTGAACAATAAAGGTTACAATTGTTTGTGGGTATTTAGTTTTAAAAGGATGATTGAACAGTAAAAGTTATCCTTTTTAACCCAGTCAAAAGGTATTGCCAGAATTTTCTGCACTTGAAGATTCATACTCTGCAATGAAATAGGTACATCTTTTGTTTGTGTGCATTGGTGTATGTCTAGATATACATACTTTTTGTGGTGGTCTGGACCCAAAACTGCAATTAATCTAATTTATGCCTGTGTGTGTGAGTATATATATATATATATATATATATATATGCAAATGAGAGAAAGAACAAATTGATTAAAAATCTACAGTTTAAAGCATTTCATTTTCAAACTCTTATAATAAAAATACAATAATAATATTTAATACACACACACACACATATATATATATATATATATATATATATATATATATATATATATATACATCTATTCATCTCACTTTCAATTTTTTAATATTTTCTCTATTTCCTTCTTTCTCTGAAAATATACTACCTCTTCCCTCTCCTTCCACAATCTTAGATATGCATCTTTCTTCCCTTCCCTTCTCTCCCACAAGATTAGATCTGCATATGTAACATAAATTTTGTTTTTTAGGCGTGGAGAAATCTTTTCTATTTTTATTTGTATTATGAGGTCTGAAGAGTTGAGGTCAATTTTCCAACTTTAATGAGGTAAACATGGCATTTTAAGTGTTTGTTTTTTTACAATAATGATTATTGCTCTGTCTCAGGCCTGACGATTACATCTAGCATGAAACAGACTGTCGCCTCTAAGTGTTGACTTTTATATTCACTTTTATATTTACACACGCTCTATCTCTGATATTGAGCACTTTATTCCATAAATATAGCACACCTTAAGTCTATATTTCTTTATATATGTGTGTGTGTGTGTGGCTTTCAAGTTAAAACCCATGTTCTCATATGATCACCAAAGCAACCTAGATAGGTGACTTCTTGCATGATTTCATATATATATATATATATATATATATATATATATATATATATAATAATGAATAAGTACAAAATGTGTCACTTTGCTGATTGATGTTACCTTCAACATCCTGATTTTTATAGACAGTTCACGCATCAGGGTGTATCACCAAAATTGACTGCTTATAGTTCTCAATATTTTTTTTTTATATGCACTTATTATTGCTAAGTTTTGTTAAAGACAATTGACAAACTACTGTGATTAAGCTTTTTATTTAATTTTTCTGGTCTTTGTTTAAGTGTTTTCTTTTCTGGACATAAAGTTTGCAAAAATTTCCCCCAAGTGTTCTGTATATCCAAGCTCTTTCGGTTATTCTATTAGCCATTATCAAGAATGATTTTCCTTTTTAACTCAATGTATGGATTGTTTTATGTATGTATATAAGTTATAGGCATGTTTATTTTCCAAACATGGTCAGTACTTAGTGGCCATGTTCATAGTTGATGTTATTGAGTGCTGTTTTTTTTTTTTTATTATTATTATTATTAGGGCTTACAATATTTTTAGTCTTCTTTCACATGTAGATGAGGCTATTATACTTGTATTTTCTACAAGTATGTTGTGGATGGAGTTTGGTAGCTTTATATATTTTTCATCCCCCCCTCTCCTATTTTCCCACTCTTGCCTCACCCCTCCTCTTCTGTTGCACTTCCTGTCATGCGCACATAAAATAAGCAAATAAAGCATTAGGAAATTAATTAACCTCAACTGTGATTAGACCTCAATTATTGAAACCATGATAGCATAAGTGGTTGATCTTCCTATTTTTAATATTTAAGATATAGTATGGACGGAGAAATCATTAAGTATATCTCTCTTTTATTGATTTTCTTGTTAATATATAAGTGTGTGTTTGTGTGACTGAGTGGTTAGAACATTTGCTTTCTGACCATGAGAGCCAAGGTCAAATCTCAACATGGTTAATTTGCCAAGGGAGTGCTTTCTTGACATTATAAGACTGGGGAGTATCTGTCTATATTTCTGAGATAAGGTATTATGTAAATTATTTACATTAATCGGACTATTGTACTCATCTTTGTTGCCATATTTATCACAACGTTTCGGCCGTTGTATGCTCTGGCTTTCTTCAGGTGGCTGGAATGTCAAACTGAACCCTTTATTTCACTCACAGGTGTAGACTGTTCTAGTTCCACGTGCCATGTTTAATGGATGTCAGTTATCACCTGTTAATTTCCCTCTGAAAGGTCTCCACTGCCTTAACCAGGTATTGAACTCACACTCTTTGGGTCCTGTCACTGAATCTAACCAACACCTTTATCTACTGTGCCATGTGTCATGCACAAATGTCCTCAAGAACACATGACATAGTGGATAAAGGCATTGGTTAGATCCAGTGATAGGACCCAAAGAGTGTGAGTTCAACACCCGCTTAAGGCAGTGGAGAACTTTCAGAGGGAAATTAACAGGAGATAACTGATAACTGACATCCATTAAACATGGCACGTGGAAATAGAACAGTCTACCCCTGTGAGTGAAATAAAGGGTTCAGTTCGACATGCCAACCACCTGAAGACGGCTGGAGTGTACAACGGGCGAAACATAATAAATATGGTGACAAAGATGAGGACAATAGTCCGAATAATGTAAGTAAAGACTGGAGAGGTTACCTCATCATGTAGCACCATTGTAAAATGTCTGAAAACCATACCATGGTTTGGCCCAAGCTTTGTGAGTGAAATTAGGCAGACAGAACAGTTTGTACCCTGTTTGATGGTTGTGTTTTCACAAAGTCATCGTACAGTGCTAAATATAGATATGCATGTTTATGTTTTCTCCATTTGTCAGAATCCGGGGAGAATGGTCTGCATATTTTCTGCTGATTCAGGTGTGGCTGGAGAGGCCCAATCAATGGGGTGTAAACTTTTCTGCACGTAAGACAGGACAAGGGGTGTACATAGAGTTGGTGTGTCTGAATGTCTGCTTACTTCTTTTTAAACATGTTTTTTTTTTTTTTTCCCTCTTGTCCTCGGGTAGTGTTATTCATCTGTTAGCTTCAGTCTTGAGATTGAACGCATTTGATGCAACAATGCCAGCCATTTTTATTGTTTGCTTTGTCATACGACCTGTGATGATAAATGACAGCTTTTGAATACTGCTTCTTCAACTGGTCTTTAAAATACATTTTGAAGGACACTTGAAAACAGTGTTGGAAAATTGTGAACACTTTATCCTTGTTATATATCAGTTGACCATTGCAACTTTTATTTAGTATCATGGTTTTAGTGCTCAGTGTGCGTGTGTGTATATATATATATATATATATATATATATATATATATATATATATATATACATACATCTTCAGGTATAGAATAGATGTTGTTCTTGTTTTTTCTCTTAGTAATAAGAGGACAACGAAAATATATGTATTGTTGTATCCGAAAATGCTATTGAAAATGAGTTATTGTTTTGGGAGCAACATCTATTCTATACCTGAAGATGTCTGTAGGAACAGACGAAAGCTTGTAGTAAAAATAAGAACTAATACAGCAGAAATTTATGGAAACAAGGATCAATTCATTCATACTTGGATTCGGAGGTTTTGTATATTATTTGAATTGTTTTGCGATGATGGATTTCTCGCCAATTAAATCATTAACCTTTGCTTTTGTTTTTTGTGAATAATTCATGAATTTGTAAATTGATTGCACGTTTATCGTAATATATATATATATATATATATATATATATGAGTTTGTAACTGAATATGTATCAATATATATTCAGTTGTGTGCGTCAATGTGTATGTGTATATATATATATATATATATATATATATATATATATATATATATATATATAAATTTAAAGAAAAACAGACCACTTCAAGGCTCCATTTGTAA